>JAQPZY010001003.1:0-600000 GCA_029931535.1 Margaritifera margaritifera | reverse complement strand
ACATTATGATAGTATATTATTGATACGGGCACGGCATAGCTCTGCTATATAACACTCATTTTAGTCATAATCTATTAACGTCCGTTGTAATATGACACTTGAATACCGTTCTCTCTCCAAATGTTTCTCTCTTTATTCTTTTTTCTGTCTTGGCATTATATGTGGTCTTAACAAGAATAAATGTGTCAAACATAAAGTGGAAGAAATATATATAATCGTGGTGAGACTGGTTGGTGAGTATAATGATGGTTTTAATATATATATATATATATATATATATATATATATATATATATATATAGAGAGAGAGAGAGAGAGAGAGAGAGAGAGAGAGAGAGAGAGAGAGAGAGAGAGAGAGAAGCATAACGGGTATGGTGTAAGGAACTTGTTTAATGCTTTCGAAATCTATCCGGTGTGACACTTAAAATATCGCTAGGAATGTTGAATGTGCAACGTAAAATTAAATGCCATGGAGACAAGGCCGGCACAAGAGTATTTGGCGCCCTAGGCTAACCTTGAGCCTTGCGCCACCCCCCACCCCCAATTAACTTTCAAAAATTAATATTGTACATTTATTCTTTCCTTCTGATTTCCTCTTTCTATTTTTAGACGCTTATATTATTCTATTTTACGCTATTTCTCTTTCTTTTTTTATTCATTCAGTTTTTTGCCACCCCCCCCCCCCACCCTCCCACAAAAAAAAAAAAAAAAAATTCGCCGCCCTACCTAGGCGACCGCCTAGTTTGGTTAGAGGTTAAACCCGGGCCCTGCATGGAGATACGCTCAAATGTATTCAAGTCTTCTGTCATGCTTGTATGAAGCATTGCGGCATTATCCTGTCCCAAATTCAATTCCAGCACAGTTCCTTTATCCCCACCCTCTCCTGCTTTTACAAACTATATTAATAAGATATGGATACTCAAAACAGTTTAGTCATTCCGCTGGCTTTGCACTAATGGAATTGCAGAATACAATCTTATTATTATAATGTACGACTTGTTGTCAAATCAATAAAACGGATCGATATTTAATCGATTATGCCTCACTGCGTGAGAATATGCATCATAATTGAATCAGTCAGAGGGTTCCTAATGTGGAGCCGTAAGGAAATTGAATCAAGGACTGAAATGGATATTGTTTACAACATTTTAAATAAGGCTGATCAATACACGCATACATAAGTATTTTCATCCCTTTTTTTATCATTCTAGCTCTTAATCTGGCTGTATATGGATGCATATAACATCGTATATGATACATATGGCGTCATCCAATAATATCAAAAGAACGTTAGGCTTGTCTCATCATATTTGGATTTTGTGTACTGACATCTGAATTTAGACTGATATATGTCATCTAGTATATCCAAATGTATCAGTTTAATTGTGTTTAAGTGCCTACAAATATTTGGCACGTTACATTTTGTCTTCATATCTGTACTCAAGGGATATGAGTGTATGCTTTCCTGCAATTTTACAATAGAGATCTTACCATTGAAAATAAATATGCCAAATGTTAAATAATTACATCAAGATAAAAGCAACTCATTTATCCTTTTATCCCAAGCTATTATCACCTTAATGTCAGCTTTGAGACTTTGTTATGTCATTCCATCTTCATGCAATGTTTTACAGTTGAATACGTCATTTCATATCATCTGCGAGTATTGCAGTTGAATACGTCATTTCACATATCATCTGAGATTATTCTCGGTTTGTTTTCAAATTATAGCAAATCTATTTGTTTGAATTCAGCATGGGTCTTTATTGTCATTTCTTATATAATCTAAAACTTACTGATTTCCATAATGTATTGTCATATTAAAAATTCTTTGATTTCATTTTAAAATATGGAGGTCTTCAAACCAATGAATCAATAAATATATCAATCAAATAAAGAAAAAACTAATATAATTCATTTACTTTTATAAAGACAGTGAATTTATAAGCGACAAAGATTTCATAAGTTTAGTGGGTACATTGTTATATGCTTGATAAATAGGCTGGTCAACAAAAGTTGCGTTTAAAGGTATATACATTGACCATATGAGTGGGCGAAAACAGGATTGGTATCCTTAATATAACAATTTCTCATCGAACATGTATGTATGCATGTGTGTGTGTGTGTATATATATATATATATATATATATATATATATATATATATATATATATATATATATATATAATTATCACATCTTTACTCGGTGAGGGAGAATAGTGTCACATTGCGCATTCCTGTACGTCGAAAAAGGTGATTAAATGAAGCAAGAACCTTAGTGGCTCAGTGGTTAACGTTCTGGACTCGCGACCGAACGGGTGCATGTTCGAATCCCAACATAAGATCAGCCTGGGTTGACAGCCGTGGTTTGTCATTGGGCACGAAACTTTACTCCAGTTGTTTTAACATAAAATAGCTTACTTGTGTTGCTGTGCCTTAAAGCACCAAACCAAAACCGCACATTAATTAAGTAATGGACACATGTGACTGAAATTGGGAGCCGTGGTAAGTCACTGGCAGAGGTTGGAGGTTCAATACCCGCCCAGGCCTGCCCGGTTAAGCAGCCTCGGAGTGTCCTTGAGAAAGGCACTTAGTTCCCATTTCCTCGGCATGATGTAGTCAATAATGTGTTAGAAGGGCCGTTAAAACCAACAAAAAGAATTTCGCTTTTACTGAAATCGACAATGGCCAGGTAGGGAATCAGTTCCGTGTCCATTTTCTCATATCTATTCAACTGAAGAACGTTACAATTTAACCGCACAAAACAAACTGTTTTAGACACTCGAATACCGGTATTATCGCGTACGTTTGAAGTATTGATAGATAAATCAATTGTTGACGGCGGTAAGCCTCTTTTATTAAATTGAAACTAAGTAAATTAATCAGTCGTCATATCACTGCCGCGGAAGCTAATACTTTAAAAAAATAAAAAAAATATCCAATGATACAGTCAGTCAGTGTTTTCCTTGACACATGCATGTATTCATAATTATAACTACTGAATGGCAGTAATTCTGAGAAAGGGAACTAGTGCCCCACCCCCTTCACCGTTCTGTATGTTGATATAATTATATTTGACGTGACACTGAGAATAAACACGATTGGAGTTAGTTATCTAGACAATATGATGTAGGATCCGTTCATTTGACAAATCTTAGCTCAATATTTTCCGTATCTCTCGGGAAGTCTAATAAAAATAGATTCTACAAGTATCATACAGATAGGACATTTAGGTCCATCCTGCCGGAAATAAATATCACTCGCAGATCTCCATCAGTTATATAATACTGCTAAGAAAGCATGGATTCCTATTATCATGGGTCTTACCATTTAGGCCAAGTAACCACTTAATTTCATCTCGCAATGATAACTTTGATTCGTGCATACATTCGTTACACGGAGAACACATACGTCTGGTGCCATAATCAGATTGCTGGCACAGTAATTCTGTTTGCACGCTAAATGTTGTTCTTGTAGAAATGGGACTTTTTACATGATACTGCTATGCAGTGGGACAGCAGGACAGCGGGGCAATGGGACAGTGGAACAGTGATACAGTTTAAGTTCAAAAATAAGTTGGAATGAGTTTTAGTCCTCTTTCCAGACAATAATGAATACAATGATTTCTATATGCCTATTTTTCAACTCGACAGAGAACAGTAGATACTACACAAGATTGGTTTGGTTTTGTGGGGTTTAATGCCATGTTTCAGCACATGATAGGCTATATATGGTGGCCAGCATATTTGGCGGAGGAGGAACCCGGGAAGAACCACCGATCTACGAGAAGCTACTGGCAAGCTTTCTCACATAGCCACGTTGGTTGAGCTGAGACTCTAACCCACGCGGACAGATGTGAGATGTGAGTGATCTGTTAAGGCGAGCGCCTTAGATCACTCAGCCAACCGGTTCCCATTACTACAAAAGAACACAATCAAGATTTATTTTATGCCAAAGATATTTCTGACGAAGCGAAGTAAATACATAAATAAATAATAGTAGCAGAAACTCCTGCTGCTTATAATAATAATAATAATAATAATAATAATAATAATAAAGATAATGTATTAAGAGTACACAGTAAGTAGTGTGAGTAAGAGTAAGAGTTGATGGATTAACATTTATTTAATTTAAAATGTATGCCTTAAAAAGGACCATTTAACATCGTTCAAATTCAAGTCAAATATTGTTCAAGCACACTGTGTTAATTCTTCCAAGTGACGTTCAAATAAGGAAGAACAATATAATATCAGACTGAGTATAACGAAATCTTCAGTTTAAATCACATGTAAGTCATTACAATCTAGGCCACTTCATAATTGTTATCGTAATGCAACCATAATGGAAATTCCAATGTATTATATATTTTATAATGAAATATTGAAATGTATCAGTGGAAGAAAAATGATATCGCCACAATGGCGATACCACTTTTACCCTCACGGTAGCGATATAACTTTTTGAACTACTTTATTTTCCCATTTAAAAAAATTATTTGCCTTTATGTATGTTACTCAAACTTGTATTTCCATATTTAAAACTATTTCAGTTTTCTTCTTCTGCTGCTCTTCTCTTTCTCCATCCCTTCCTTTCTCTCTCACTCTCTCTCTCTCTCTCTCTCTCTCTCTCTCTCTCTCTCTCTCTCTCTCTCTCTCTCTCTCAGGATGAACAGATCTTAAAATATATGTCAAGACTGTAGACCCTCCGATATATATTTTTTAAGCAATGAGTAGGCTTCAAGAGTTAACTTTTTTACAATTAGTTTTCCACATTAATTATGCAAATTGTAAGTGACTGACCTTACATGACTTGTTAATATTCGATATTCTGTGATACCCACACAGTATCGTATACCTGTACATTCTACGACAAACGGTGCACATCTTTAGGAAAAACTCTTGATTAAATATAGTAATAAAATTGTTTAAATAGCAATTTTAACTCTCATCATCATCATGTTTGAAAACGATGGAGAAATTGGGGATAAATGAGTGCTGACTGCAAACTGATATTAAGTGACAATCGAAATTTGGGTGCAGCGTCTGTTACCGAACTAGACTGCAAGTTTGCCAAGACCACACAATTCAAATTTGAATGCAAAAATAAACACAATAAAGAACCAAAATCCTTGCAAGTAAACTCACAATCATTAAAATATTTTATTTAAAGATGTTACGCACTGAAATCTGTCTCATACGACCGCTCTTTGGTGTTTCTACAATTACCCCTACCCCGACAATGACCATTGTATCAATCCGCTCAAAAAATGTGTTAACTAAAATAAAAGTCTCTTCATTTTCGTATGAAAACAGTCATTCATTTGACAAAATACACAATTTGAAGCATTATATGTATGAAGTAAATTTGTAATAGGTCGCTTTCCTAAAACTAAAGTAAAATTTCGGAACATCTTTTTATCGATGTAGTAATGCAGTTGTTAGTCGCATTCGAATACAATGGAGAAAAAAATCCATGCAAATCGATGGTTTTTGCCTTAAAATATATAATAGAAAGCAAATCTACATTGTTTTGAGTAGATATAAGGAACTATTTCACTCGTAAAGTGGAAACAGTTTGTAGTATTTCCGCTCACTCGTGAAGTGGAAACAGTTTGTAGTATTTCCTCTCACTCGTGAAGTGGAAACAGTTTGTAGTATTTCCGCTCACTCGTGAAGTGGAAACAGTTTGTATTATTTCCGCTCACTCGTGAAGTGGAAACAGTTTGTAGTATTTCCGCTCACTCGTAAAGTGGAAACAGTTTGTATTATTTCCGCTCACTCGTGAAATGGAAACAGTTTGTAGTATTTCCGTTCACTCGTGAAGTGGAAACAGTTTGTATTATTTCTGCTCACTCGTGAAGTGGAAACAGTTTGTAGTATTTCCGCTCACTCGTGAAGTGGAAACAGTTTGTATTATTTCCTCTCACTCGTGAAATGGAAACAGTTTGCATTATTTCCGCTCACTCGTAAAGTGGGAACAGTTTGTAGCATTTTTGCTCACTCGTGAAGTGGAAACAGTTTGTATTATTTCCGCTCACTGGTGAAATGGAAACAGTTTACATTATTTCCGCTCACTCGTGAAGTGGAAACAGTTTGCATTATTTCCGCTCACTCATTAAGTGGGAACAGTTAGTATTATTTCCTTTCACTCGTGAAATAGTTCCTTGTACTTACTCAAAAACGTAGGTATGTTCTTTTTCTCAATATTAGTCATTCTATGCCACTTAATTTACAATGGATTGAAGTGAGATATAATGCGTATGACTATTAAATAAGAGCATGTAAGAAAAAGGTAACACACCACCTATCGCAATATAATGCTTACACAAGTTTAAACTACCTATAGCTAACAGCACATTTCAAGACATATACGAGTCATACCTCTGCCAAAGTGGATGCAGATATCTACAATTTTACTTTAATATTCGTATCTTTGCAGCTTCTGAATTAGAGTTAGGTCAGGGAATAAGGCGGGCCGAGTCATGTGACAGCGTGGCTTCAGATTCATCCGTTTTGGAAATGCAGCCGGACATGCCGAAGATTGGCCAGCTTGAGTTTGCACTTGAGTATGACAGGTAGAAAACATAAAGTAGAAAGAATTGTGCTTAGCCCCACCAAACTTTTTTTTTCTTCTTTGATTAGCCAAAATTATAAACCTTCACGGACTTATTTCTGAAATATAAGGACGACAATTTCAGATTTTAAGGATAATTTTATAAATATTGCCTGATCAATCATCTCAGCTTAAATGTCAGATACGGAGAAAATCTTTTATATGCATATTTTTTTATGAATTTTAAGGACTAATATGTGTTAATTAAAACTCCGCCTATTTCCGGTACAATTTATTAAATTGCTGAACTTTTACACTAAAGTTAATGTACAGCGAGCTTATCAAACATTACCAACTGCAAATTCCTTTTTTATAAACATAAATGACTAAATGTGTGCGGATCGACCGAATAATCTGGATTTTGACAGAAAGTATCATCTAGAGCAGTGGTCCCCAACGCTGTGCCAGCGGGCGCCATGGCGCCCGCCAAGGTTTTTTGTGTGCTCGCGGAAGAGGTTATACGGAAAGAGGTTATAATGACTAATGAAAAAAAAAGGTTAAGTTAATTGTTATCTGATAATGTTTAAACTGTTCAATTTCATACACAATAAATAAATTGAAAACTAACCTGAAGCTTTCGTTCTTGTACTAAGGACTTCATCAGCAGAATGTTAATATCGCTCAATATTCCCTCGGGTGATGTTAACACTCAGTAGAGAATAAATCATTAAATCGTTTATTTTATTTTTTTCATTCATTTGTTTTAATTACATTTTTTATAGCCATAATTGATTCCATTTAAATTCACTCTTTATGGTTTGATTTTCACGAATTTCTAATTCTAATATCTCGAGTTTAGAGATTTTATTATTCCACAGGTGCGTTTTTTCTGCACATCTATCAAGGGGAGATAATGCTCGCCCCAAATTCAGTGAGGCTAATACTTATATTCTAAATATCTTTTTGCGAATTACGCATCATAATGTTATGGTTAGGAGGAATACGGGGTTAATAATATTTGAAGATTCAAGAATAAAGTATAATACAAAGTTCCATATTTGACGTTGAACTTTTATCCAAATTCTGTATGTTTTATTTGAATGGTGTAGCAGGTTAAGTAAAAATTTTCTAATCATTCACACCTTAAACTGGAATTCACGCCTTAAACTGGAAAGACCCCCCCCCCCTCCCAGCTTTGTGTTTCTTTTCGCCTCGACTATGTCATTAGACAGGTAAAAAGCGAGTCGATGAAAACGGTAAATCTATTAAATGCTTAATATTTTATGTTAAGAGTAGCTTTTTCACACATATAAGCACACTCACTTTGCAGGTGAGTACACATGTGATCGCTTACACTTGCCAACCAGTATACACCCAATTTCATAACCTTGGGGTGTTTATTTTTCATACTAATTTAGGTTTTGATCAAGCAGTTGATTCTCTGTAAAATTTGTTTTATCCTCGTTCCCCTAAAACGATTTCATCAACTGTTTGAATAATAAGCCAACTCTGTCTTTGCTTTATTAAAAATTAGTAAAGATTGCCATATAACAAGAGGATCAATTAAGCAACATCTCGTCGAGACAACCATTCGTTAAACAATTATCTCAGTGAGTTTTGATAATTGCTATACTTCAGCACTGTGAAACTCAGACTATTACAATAATTTGTTTTAACTGTCAAAAGATCTCCAATTAAAAAGAGTAGTTGCTTTAACGCTCCTCTGTTCCTAATGGTATGTTAGATGTCTGCGGACATTTTTTAAAGGAATGTTCAGGAACTATTTGGTCTGGTCAGTTCATGTGCACGTGACTGCGTATTTCATGTAAAGTGTAACGCTATAATGTACTTCTGTCTATACGGTTTGGTCACAGTCCCGATACCTTTTTTGACATTAATTTAATATGAGGATGAATAAGACGGTTTCTTAGTATACAATAGTGAGGCAAGCATTGATTTTGTTTGGTTTGGTTTGTGTCTTACGGCACAGCAACACAAGTAGGTTATTTAGTGCCGAGGTAACTGGAGTAAAGTAACTTGCCCAAGGACACATCACGGTAGTCGACCTGGATTGATCCGATGGTAGGATTCGAACCCACACTCTTTCAGTCCCGAGTTCGGAATGATAACCACTGCCCTACCGTATATCCTGTCTCAATTAGCCACATTTATCGGGACCATTCTACATCTCCAAGGCCGCAGACGGAGAGGCAAGCATTAACGGGTGGATGACGTAAATATCAATAACAATGAGACACGCTGCTTCTGCTTCAGAAACTCAAGTTTGATATATCTTTCTCCATTGTATGTGTTTGGCTCAACTAAATACCATGGTTTATATAGGATCAGCAGTGCCCCACATTCGTGGGAAGAATAATATACGACTTAAACAATGAACTTAAAACTACTCAAGTTACAGTGTTGCAAGTAGAAATATATATTGTTAAAATAGACGATTTTAGGTTAAATCGATATACAACCTGTTCTTATTAACAATAATTTTCCTTAGTTTTCGAATTTAAGATTGTACTGTGTAATTTTTAACATAACATATTTCAGGTGGAACGAGATTGTATTGATTTTTTTTTCTTCACATAGACTATCGTCCAGCTCCTCATAGAGAAAATAAATAGGAGGTTGGGCATGGCATCAATATATTTGTTAATTTTTTAATGTATGATATAATCGATATCCATAGTGATAAATATATGTATAAGGTTTAACGTACATGGACAAGATCAAGTATCATTCATCTCCTTCCCTGTGATTGCATCCTTTAACTGGATCGATGGAAATGTTGGGTCTGATAAGTGATAATGTGTAGAACCATATTTTCATCAATGGAATATAAAATGGTCATTTGCATTCCAAACTGCACGTGGAAACATACATAAAATTATAAATAACACCCTTTAACTAACTGCGTGAGAATGCACCGCCATTTTCAATTTGTTGAGTGAGACTACATAAAAGCACAGCGTACTCTTCTGCAGATAATCTGAGATAAAAAAAGACTGCGTATTTACTGTGATTCAGCTAATCCGTAATGAGCATTATGATCGTTTTATACCAGTGTAACCCAAATTTATCAGGTCTCTTTCATATAAAAGATACTATTAGTTATCATGAATTGACATTTCTCTAGAATATGGAGACAATGGAACTTTTAACAAAATTACCAATTATATTTTAACTAATGAATCTCGAAAGGTCAGAAGTCATATTTATACAGCTTCATCTTCGCAGTCTGCTGCTCGTCTAATACAAAACGGTTATATCAATAGATTTCCCGATAAATGTTTGCCTACGTGATGAACTTTAACATACACAGTTATCGAATCTTCATTTTTAAGTGTGTGGGTTTTTTTTTTAAAACTGGGTAGAAAATTGGTTTTATCTGGTTTGAACTACATGTGTTGTTCTTATTAATTTTTTCCCAGTGATAATATTGGCACAGCAAACTTTGCACCTGGGCCAATCGCGCATCCTAATCTATTAAGCAGAATACACGCTATCATAAAAGGTTCCAAAAGACACTGTTCGATACAGCTACGCTTAAACGTAGTCTTTCATCCTTGTGCAGTAAGAGTTCACTAATAGTGCATAAGTATTGCATTATTTGTACACAACGTAGTGCACTAAATATAGTGAGCAAGGTAGTGCACTATAGTGACCAAAGTAGCGTACTATGGTGAACAAGGCAGTGCATGCTTTTGGAATAATATAGTGCTTTGTATTGAACAACGTAGTTTTCTATACTGAACAAGTTAGAGTACAAGGTGGGCTCGACCCAAACAATCTTCAAATTTCATGACGTAAATGAAACATGAAGTTTATTAATCATATTGTAGTGCTGAAGGGAACTCCAAACCAATCCGTCCTTTGTTCACAACATAGAAATTGGTCAAAACATATTGGTTCTCTATGTGATAGATACAATAACCCGCTCGTTTATTATTATGGTTGTGGCACTTTTCATTATATCTCTTGTTGTAAATTCCCCCCAGTGATTTTAACATGTAGAAGTCCAGAATTTATCTTAGATTTTCTGTTTAGCGCCTGTTTTGTCTATGTAAGCTGTTTATTCCCATGACTCAGAGTTTGTTTAGCTCTAAACGTTGGGAAACCGTTTTGAATTTGCGCCGTTATCAAATTTTGTGTCAATGTATACATATATCTATATATATATATATATATATATATATATATATATATATATATATATATATATATATATATATATATATATTGTTACGACTCTAGGTCTTAAAATAATGTAACAGAAAGAAAGTGAAACAAACAATGTAAGTAAAATCAACAAGCAATTTATTTCTAGACAATTAAAGTGAACATTTCAAAAGACACTTACAGTAACGTGAATTAAAAACCAAATAATCCAATAATCCTAAGTGTCCTAATCACAAGTCCTAAATATTAAGAATAAGTCCATTCTTAATTTTGGAAGCGCGGATCTTTAATCTTTGGATTATAACTGTATATTACAATTATATGGGACAAATTTTGGGTGGTGATGCATTGATGCCTTGGCAGGTATCAAATTCACGACCATTGGATTACGATTCCGACGCTATACAATGTAGGGAACTGAGACTAACAAGGCGTTAACATGTATCTACACCATAAGAACACATCCATGTATAGTTTGGAATTCAATTTAAACCCCTCTGTCTAACCAGAAGAATATGCATGCATATACCATACGTCCACTATGATTAGTGTGTTATCTAATCACCCCAAAAATCCAAAAACAAAACGACTAACATAGAAATAAACACAAATAAAAAACAAGTAATAACACCGAAATCTTACCCAAAGACACACACGCAGAAACTAAAATACAAAATACTAACATCACAACCACAATATACTGATACCTAACCAACAAACAAAAGGAACCTGAAAAAAAAACACCAAATTCAAAAAGAAAATAACACAACACCAAAAAACTACAATAAGCCAAAAACACCACAGTTAAACTATAAAAATTAAAACCACAACCAGGATAAAAAATATAATATTTATATGAGTATCAACCGCATCAAACAATACCACACCCCACAAAGAAAAACAAACAATAAACCACAACACAAAACAAAAACAATAAACAACTATAAATAACTATGAAAACCCCACAAACTACAAAGACTATCACACAAACTAAAAAGTACCAAAAAAAAAAACGACAAGAAAGCTGGTCCCCTAACTAAATTCACACCTAAAAAGTAAGAAGACCAAACACAAATATGAAATAATGAAATAGTAAAAAAAAGGCCTAATGCAAACTGAATCTAAAAGAAAACAAATGTTTTTGATAGTAAAGCATCTAAAAGAATAAACTACGAACATGCTAAAAAAAAATAAAACAAAACCATGCCCAAATCAAACTAAAAAAAATCCTAACATGAAAAAAGAAGTAAGTAAACACAATTAACACTCGATTTTAATCTAAAAAATCCTAAAACATCAACCCACTAATACAACAATTTCGTATCAACCCGGAAAACTCCAATCGGTAATCAGAAAAAGAACGGACGAAACCAGATCTAAAAAACTCAGGAAAAACAAAAAACTGTTCTCTACTAACTAACAATCTAACGGGGGGCAAAAAAAAAACGTCACAAATCACAAAAGAAAGTTGCCAAACCCCTCTGTGACTCCTAATACAACCCCAATAAAATCAGTGATCAACTGTAACCTATCTCTAATATCACAAGCAAATCAGCACACATACTCCCAACAAAAGAATACAGGATAGCCCTCAACAACAAAGGCCATAACCCAAAAACGCAGAAATTAAAAACTACCAAATAGATAGCCAATAAACTTGGCCCATCCCAAATATACTCCACTGTAAAACCCCGCGCCCAGCAAAACTAATAAACTAAACCTCAAAACCGATAATACTAAACACGCTAAAAAAAAATACCACGTCGTACAAATATTTTTGACACAAAACACAACGCAATACAATGACAACCAAAAGTCTAAATACAATTAACCAAAAGAAATGAATACTAATCCTTAAAAACCCTAATTGAAAAAAAAAAAAAAAAAACCACACCTACTCAATAACAAAATAAACTTTCTCAAAAAGGAAAACAAAAACACAAGCAGCAAAGAAAGCTCAAACAAACAAATACAGTACAAAACTAGAAGAATTTAATTTCTATACAATATAAATAGAACATAATGCATAAAGGTAATATAAAAGAGTAACGTGAAACACAAAACCAAATACATTCCTAAAATAATCCAGACAAGTTTTCCTAAAAATCAAAAAAAAGTCCTAAAGTATATACGAAAAAAGTCCATTCTTAAAAAAAAATTGGAAAAAAAAATAGCGCGAACATTACCATAAGATTAAACCTAGTATCTAAAAATTATATTGACAAATTTTGGGTGGTGATGCATTGATAGCTTGGCCGATCTAATTAAAAAAAAAAAAAGCTGAAGGAACGCCTCGAACACACAACTAGATCTAAAAAAATCAATCAAAAGACCCAACTAAGAACAGGGGACACCCTGCCTAATAACTAAAAAAAAGTAAATCTGAATACACCAAGCCCTAAAACGAAACCTACTTAAAAAATTATAACAGGCCCGGGCACACACATCAAAAAACTACGCAAAACCATCCCAGCAATCCACCACCCAACTGCTCAAAGCACCCCGACTAAAACGCGCATAAAGCTAACTACAATATAACGCCTGGACTAACGGATCACCCGTGCATCACCAGGAGATTTGACATACAAGAGTTTGAGTTAATTATCAGTTATTAAACTTAATTAAAAGAGACAAATATTCATGTCATTCATACTAATTGATGGTGGTTGTTTTCTTGTTGCTGCTGTTGTTTTGAAGGACAGAGTAATACAGTATACACTCTATCTGTTGTCGTGGTGGTGTTGGTTGCATTGGTGATGATGATGTTGGTGATGTCGCAGTTGATATTCTTTCAATAATTGTTCGTTTCCATTTAATGCGTCTTTTTATGAATGATATGAGTATTTTACTAATACTAATAATAATTAACAAATCTAAAACTACATCTATTACAATAACAGTGATGATACTAATACTACTACTAATAAAAAAATCTAATACTACAACTATTACATTAACAGTGATGATACTAATACTACAACTATTACATTAACAGTGACGATACTAATACTACTACTATGATACTAATACTACAACTATTACAATAACAGTGATGATATTAATACTACAACTATTACAATAACAGTGATGATACTAATACTACAACTATTACATTAACAGTGATGATACTAATACTACTACTGTTACAATAACAGTGATGATAATAATACTACAACTATTACAATAACAATGATGATACTAATATAACTACTATTACAATAACAGTGATGATACTAATACTACTACTATTGCAATAACAGTGATGATACTTATACTACAACTATTACAATAACAGCGATGATACTAATACTACAACTATTACATTAACAGTGATGATACTAATACCACTACTATTGCAATAACAGTGATGATAATAATACTACTACTATTACAATAACAGTGATGATACTAATACTACAACTATTACAATAACAGTGATGATACTAATACTACTACTATTACAATAACAGTGATGATACTAATACTACAACTGTTACAATAACAGTGATGATACCAATACTACTACTATTACAATAACAGTGATGATACTAATACTACAACTATTAGAATAACAGTGATGATACTAATACTACAACTATTACATTAACAGTGATGATACTAATACCACTACTATTACAATAACAGTGATGATAATAATACTACTACTATTACAATAACAGTGATGATACTAATACTACAACTATTAGAATAACAGTGATGATACTAATACTACAACTATTACAATAACAGGGATGATACTAATACTACTAATATTACAATAACAGTGATGATACCAATACTACTACTATTACAATAACAGTGATGATACTAATACTACAACTATTAGAATAACAGTGATGATACTAATACTACAACTATTGCAATAACAGTGATGATACCAATATTACTATTATTACAATAACAGTGATGATACCAATACTACTAATATTGCAATAAAAGTGATGATACTAATACTACAACTATTAGAATAACAGTGATGATACTAATACTACAACTATTACAATAAAAGTGATGATTCTAATACTACAACTATTACAATAACAGTGATGATACTAATACTACAACTATTACATTAACAGTGATGATACTAATACTACAACTATAACAATAACAGTGATGATACCAATACTAATACTATTACAATAACAGTGACGATACTAATACTACAACTATTACAATAACAGTGATGATACTAATACTACTACTATTACAATAACAGTGATGATACTAATACTACAACTATTACAATAACAGTGATGATCACCAGCATTATTGTCGTAGTCATTATCATTATCATCTTTATCACTGCAACAACAACGACAACTACAGCAACAAGAACAATCATGAACGTCACCAGAGTAAATCAGTGCGTGTACATTTGATCTTAGTTAGTTTTAAGAAAAAACAACAAGAGCCCAAAACAACTAAATAAATAAATTAAAAAGAGTTAAAACATTAAATGATCGATGTGATATGTGAAATTCCCTATCCTCTTAGTTGTTTCTTTGATAGTCATGTTAAATACGGCAAGGTTGAAATAACTATTCTGTACTTTAGTCAACTACAATTATGCCACTATTTATTCATTTATTTATTTATTTATTAACTTACTCATTCATTCATTCATTCATTCATGAATTTGAAGAATAGCAGCAATTCATAAAGTTCTTTGATCTCTCAACACATGTATACCAATATATGTCCTTTGTACAACCACGTTCAGGTCGATGTACACTGTTTTACCATTGCGCATTACATTGTTCCCCATAGTACACTACCGTTTGCGGTGCGAGGATTCGAGGCGCCCGGGACAATGTTCTTTAGAGGCGCCCCTACTTTGGTACAGAGAGTAGTTTTATGTCAGTTGCCAACCTCACTCCCCCCCCCCCCATTAAGTATAAGTTTTGTGAAGAATTGCCTTAGTTACACTAGGGTGAAAGTGAAATACAATGAACATTTTAGCTGCAAAAAGCAAAATCAAAAAGGCTCCCGACGGCGCCCCCTACGCTTGGCGTCCGGAGGCAATGGCATCCTCCTTCCCACCACTTTATACAACCTTGTTCACTGTAGTGCACTAATTTGTTTACTTTAGTGCACTACCATGTTCATGATTTTGCACCTCTTTATTCTCAAACGTTCACTACATTGTTCACTAATTCGCATTTCGCCGTAGGAGTATGCATTGAGTCCATTGAGAAGGATGAAATGAGATTACATCATTGAGGCATGAATAATCTACGGGGATATACTTTAAATGTTTTAAGTCTCTTTGCGCTATAGATATAGCGTGTTTTCACTATCAGCAAGACTTATGTTTCACAAACGAGGTGGTGACAATAGTTATACTGAATCCCTGTGAATCGAAACACAAATGCTGTCAATAATATGTGTTAGATGTGATCGCATGATTCATGGAATATTTTCCTAGAATATCAATAGGAATTGTGTGATAAAATAGTTTATACTCTCAAAGTTTCGGCAATTATGGACACATTTCCTATAATAGTGCTGCTTTTGAACTTTTATTTTGCATGCATTCTTCATCGTGTAAACCTATAATATATGCAGAAATATGAAAATAAGTATTTTCCTTCTATTTTGAAACTTTAACAGGCAAGATAAAATGAGAAAATGTCATTTAAAACAAAAGGATTGAAACTGAAATATAATAAAAGCAAGACTGGGAAAAGTGTATGGAAATTCATTACTTTTTTATGTCTTCAGTACTTTTTGGCTGTATTGGCAAGATGTCTGCTTTTTTATATTCTGTTTGTCTCATATATCAAGATGGACGCATACGTTGCTGTCAATTAGCCCGTAAATGTTGCAAACGTCCTATTTGAATACAGTGACATAAAGTCAACTTTTTATTTTTGTATATTTCCACGCTGGTTAATAAGCTTTTCATACAATGACGTAGTTGTCTGGATCCGGTAAAAGAATGAATCATACATATGTCCTTTGACTGTATCTAGGATAAGCCATTCTTAGAGTGAGATTGGACTGTTGATATTTACATGCGTAATCGAGATACTTTGCGCAATATTTTTCAAACCGAATCCTCTTCCGTAAGATATCTCTCTCACTATATAAAATGATTTATCCAAACCATAAAGACTGCTTAATGTGGCTTCTGGTATGTGTCTTGAAGATACCTTGATGGTTTCTTGTGTCCAATTACAAAATAAATAAACTGGTAAAACACAATTGAGTATGACCAATGCCTCCTGAATACAGCTTGCATTAGTATGCACGTGGCGTTTTAAATTTAAACCACCCCGTTTAAGTTTGAATTCCCTTAGAAAAATATCATGAATCTATCCACTAAGAAGATAAAAGTGATCCTGAAATATTAAATAATTTGTTTTATCCAAACCGACTATCCACTAAAGTCTAACCATTTTTGAAAGTCTGAGTTTTTCATCTGATATTTTGAAAAAGTAAACCTATATACATTGAATGGACGCATATCTCATATACAAAATAGTAATTTCAAATCTTACAAGGGATGTTTTAGTGTTCTTAATATCCGTTAGAACGTTAGGAATATAAGTCTTGGTTTCAAGCATGTAAACTATCTTTATTCCAGACGTTAAAAGTACTCTCCCTCTGCCTTCAAGATTTGTCTTTTTGCACGTGTATAATCCTCAGCAAAAATGCATTTGTCTTTTTGCACGTGTATAATCCTCAGCAAAAGTGCATTTGTCTTTTTGCACTTGTATAATCCTCAGCAAAAATGCATTTGTCTTTTTGCACGTGTATAATCCTCAGCAAAAATGCATTTGTTTTGGCGGGGGTCTTCTTTGGGTATATGTAGCAAATACTGGTCAATGACGGTTTCAACGGCTGTCCGGTTGTAGAAAACCCTACTTGCCAGCATATTTTTTAGCCTGGGGAGCAGATTAAGCGCTACAAGGACAGAGGTCAGTGAAGTATGGTGGATGGAACAAAGTACTGTTCTCCAAAAATCCCCTTTCAACGGCTGACTTATTGCCAAGGATGCTGTCGTTATGAAGTTTTATATCCTGGACAACTATGTTTGGATGGTGTACCTTGTAATGCAACTTCCAGTAAAACATTTTTTGCGTGAAAGATTCCTGTTACACTGGTCTTTTATGCTGCAGGCACCTGACACACTGGACCGCTCCGGTCAAACAAGACTATATAATAATAATAATAATAATAATAATAATAATAATAATAATAATAATAATAATAATTTATTTAACAAGATTAACTATATTATCTACATTATGGAACTTATCTACCTAGAAGTCCTGAAACATATGTGTACAAATATAGACAGAGTGCAATCAATCATTAGCCATCTCACACAGATGCACACACGCAAGGACGCACACACAAATTATAGATCCAAACTAATTAACTGCCCATATACAACTGAATACACATTTTACAGGTTACACTATTGTAATTTTACTCTAGTCAAAGATAAACGCACGATATAAGACATACCAATAATATATAGTCTTCCCCACAGTCTTGTCTCTTTTGGGCAAGGTTTGGTCGGGTCACCTTTTGGAGCAACCTAAACCTTATTTTGAGATTTAGTTGCCTTAAGAAATGTGCATCCAGGTTTCGGTACATGTTGCCAATTTTCCTACTTCCTTGGACCATAATTTCCATTCTTTTCAAGTTATATTCTGTAGACAAGCTCAATATCTGTCAAGTCTCATGCACTGTTCGTTTTCCATTTTCATAAACCAGCCTTTGTACAGGTGTAATACGTTTTTTCTGGGTCGCTCTTATAGGTTTTCTCTTTTTCATAGGGTCATCATCTAACCCCTCCCTTGTTTCAAGAAAACGGTTAGTTTATCTACGAAATGTTTTGTAAGATATCGCATTAGCCAAATAAACTATATTTTCTTCAATATACCCACCCCACGTGTATAAACCTGCAAGTTACACGTGCAAAGCGTGTTTTTCAAGCAAAGGACAATCATCGCTATGTTTACGAATGACATGTCTTTCCAAAGGTATCTGCGCAACTCCAAGCATAAAGATCCTTTAGATTTAAAACCCCAAATTTGATTTCTGATCATTATAATATAACATGCCAAATATTTGCTTTGATTTTTTAATCAATGTTCATATATTTCATTCTTGTCTTTCATTAGTTTTCACTTGTAAGGAACAGTCAAGAATCCAACATTTATAAATTTATTAATTAAAACTGAAGGACTCTATATAGAGTATGTGAGTACAATATACAATCTTTGAATTTAATATTATTGTTTCAAACAGAATAGATAGTATTATAGTAAAGTGTTGAAGAAGAACTTTATAGCGTTAGGTCTACTTGCCCCTGATCATACATAAAGAAAATTATGATAGATTCCATAATGGCGGTACAAATAATATCTACACATATTACACATCCAATAAAAAAATGAAAATATAAGATCATGCAAACAAAACTTATTTTAAATCTTTATGACAAGTGTGAATATTGGCTACAATATACAATTTGAGTGTGTAAATGAAGCAAAAATCTTAATAAGATAAGGATTCGCTTTACATACAGGATATTGTGGGGTAGAAACTGTATATTCATAAGAGAATAAAAAAGATCATGCCTGTTGAATACATTATTTCTATGCATGAATGCTCTGTATATATAAATAATATATCTTTTTAAAATTTCTGCATTCAAAAATTTCATACATTTTATGAATTTAAACATACTAGGGAGTATCCAGAATATTATCTACCTAAATTTGTATCAGAAGGGCAGACAGACATACAATGAAATTCATTTACCAGAATATAACAAAGTTTATATTTTCTATTTTTACGAGAAACTGTGGAGTTTGTTGGTCTACCAATTTCAATTTTAGGTCGATGTGACGATATTCTCAGTTTTTTAAGTGCAACTCTAAATTTCGAAGTAGTGATGCTATCTAGGTAGAGCTGAAAAGAAAAACTTTCTTTGGCGTAATATAGCTAAAGGTGAATCATCCAATCTTAAGTTGTTCCAATTCTGTACAAAATAATCAGTAAGTCTTTGTTTTAAAAATAAAGAAAGGTGCTATAGTCTCCTGCACCATGATTTAACCAAATATGATAAAAATCGAACGATGATAATAAATCCAGAACAAGAGAAACCCATTTTTTTTAAATTGGAAAATGGTCTACATCTCTGTGTAACATATTATACATAGTTTAATATATTACGTATCATGGAAATTCAAAATATTAAAGTAATATTTTGATACCTTTGGTCCAAGTTCTCCATATAACAAATCATTTTGCGTACACTGTTCTACACCAAGTAGACGTTTGCAAAATTGCATATGTACTCTTTCAATACAATTAGCTTTCCTAAACACAAAGTTTCTGCTCCGTAATTCAATATTGGCAAAACTAATTTGCGGTAAAGGTGTATCATATGGCTTACAGGCATATTTGTAAATTGATACATGTATTTGTTTAATTAAAAATTGCCGTATGACCTTGGCCTGTCATGGTTCTATGTGTTTCCATACAACATCTTCCAGTGGTAGAAACAAAACGAAACATTAGTAAATTTAGAAACAGTTTCTAAGTTAATATAACGATATTTAAAATTACAGCGGCCTGATAACCTACCACATTTTCTAAAAACACTTACGTTGTCTTCTCTGTATTAATATTTAATTTCCAACGACAAAAACGTTCGTATAAGACGTGTAATGCTATCTGTAGACCATCAACATTTGGAGAGATTAATACAATATTACCAGCTTAAAACAATAAATTAATTTAAATGTACCTATTTAAACACCTTTTAATTTTAATTATTCTACCAGATCATTAATGCATATTGCAAAACAAATTGGGATAAAAAACTGTCTTACCCCCGAGAATCAATACAATTCTTAACCAAGACTAATTTTTAAAATATTTAAATCTAAATAGTCTCCTTTTATTATATACCTACCAATTTTCTACCCAAGAAAGAGCCAGAATTTTACCGTCATTTCCTAAAAGAGGAAAACGATACCATCGCTTTCTAAACCCGTATCGCCATACTCTCAAACGAGGCTGGGACTACTTTATCCTCGAGGTTTCCTGGGGACAATAGTAGCGTCCCTAGCGATGGAATGCCAATACTTGCAGTAAACAAAGCTCTCACAGCGACGTTATAAAACCTTGCATTATATGTAAATTATCTGAAAGGTCTAAACCATGTTTTTGTCACAACAACAATAAAAAAGCATTTTCCCTTTATTTTGAAGTAGTAAAATATTGCCAAAATGTTCGTCTGAAACAAGGTCATATTCGGAAATCGCGTACCAAAACATTACAGTTGTACCGTACAACCCATTTACGGAAATTCATAAATGGTAACGTTAGTGAGTTTCACGCATAATGGATGAATTTGAAATTATAAATGAGTAATATTCTCTTGAACAAATCTGTACTATCAAGTTCCAACAATCTCTCCAATCCTGTTATAAATAACTGTCAAAATGATGTTGTCATTCCCGTGTCAAGTTACCATTGGAGCCTCTCACAATATCCTGACAGAAACAGTTCAACCTCATTCAACCTGGTCTCTGAAAGAACTTTCCAGTCATTCAGCTGGTGAAAACTTCCGTGATGCAAAACTTGAGAACTGCACGATAACTTTAAATCACATATATGAGTAGTCTGCCCTCAAGCGTCGAAGAATTCCTGTTATTGACAGCGGTGATGGTTGTCAAACTGAGCGAGCGTTGTTTCACAAACTTCATTCATAAATGATAAAACTAATATTCATGCGCATGTCAGCCTTTCAAAAAGTAATTCGGTTTATGCTTTAAGATGAAGTTCGTATAAAAGAGGCTGAAATGTTTATCAATTTCTTATATTTTTCAACTACATATAGTGATTTTATTAAATTATCTGAAAATTGAAAGGTATATGACAAAAATATCATTATCACAGTAAAGCGATTTTGATTGCTATATCACGTCTCGTTGTCAGCATAAAAATCCGGGTCATGACTCGACGCTTCGCGTCTCGTAATGATCCGGATTTTCTAATGCTGACAACTCGACGTGATCTAGCAATCAAGATCGCGTTACTGTGATAATACTATATATATATATATATATATATATATATATATATATATATATATATATATATATATATATATATATATATATATATATATATTTGCTTCATTATACACAGATATTATAATATCCTAAATCTGTCCTTAAACTTTACACTGAAACAATGCAAATAATAATATATATCTTAGAGAATAGTCAAATTCCGAATTTTCTTAAATTACAAAAGGGGATTTATGTTAATCTTATTGCAATAATTTCTTAAGTTTGTAGGAACCGGTGTAAACAAACAATCCTTGTTATAAAATCTTTGCATTCATTGTGAAAATATGGACAATTCATAATATAGTGATGTTCATCAGCTACTGTACCTAAAGTGGAGAACTGACACTGCCTGTAATCAACATCAGTACTATACAATCTACCACACTGTATCGGAAGTCTGTGCTTTGATGGTCTGAATTTGCCATAGTAGAGCTGTAACTTAACTCGCAATATAGTCAAGTACTCATACTTTAAATTCAGATTTTAAACTACTATAGTCAACATAATTAGAAATTATGTATAAGCAGTCATGTCATACTACTTAAACTGATTTTTGAGCCTAAGTTCTACTGCTGATTTTAGCCACTCTAAACTGAAATATTTATATCACAAAGTAACCACTGAGTGGGATAAGTGCCAGTTAGGTAATTGTGTAAAACAACTCTATAAAATATGCTAGATCGTTTCCCACGAGATGAAATATATCCGTATTGACTCGATGCAAGCAAATATCGTCTATATCATCAGCATGTAACATGAAAACTAATTTCAAGGACGACAGAAGTATCACCAAACGCCCCGTGTAAAATATTAACTAACTGTTGGTAAACCATTGTAATGTTTTGACATACAGTCATTCCAATCATTGAGGAATATCGCAAACAATAAAGGTAATAGATTTTTCCCTTTTTCTAACACCTACATCGAAAGAGAAAATTTCATAGTATTGTAAATTTATCGTTATAACAGATTTTGCCTTATTTGGAAATTGAAAATTACATTACGTATTTGTCCTTTGATATGGCAAGGCAAAATGTGTTGCCAGAGTGTGCATCGATTGACAGAATCTGTCAAATGCTTGTACGCAGTCAATAAAGGCCCAATACAACACTATGTCGTTACTAATAAATAAATCAAGGAGACACTTTAATGTGAAAATGTGATCTACTGTACAATAGTCTTTTCGAAAACCAGCATGTTCTTTAACAAGAATACCAGTATTATTGATATATTTCGCAAGTCGCTGATTTATAACTGCCGTAACAAGTTTTCCAAACAACTCAAGATGATAATCACTCTATAATTACAAGAATGGTGATTTACATAGAATTTTTCTTGTACATCTCTTTTTTTGGTAAAAATTAAAAGCATGAAGTAATATTTTGTAGCATCGTCATTCATTACGTCATAAGCCTGATATGACCGCTACGCTTGCGATAGCTCATAATATACATGGACTGGTGCTTCATGTAATGATATTTCAATTATGGTCTCAGGACTTCTGAAACATTCCTTGAAGGATAGAAATTGGTCCGTGCAAGCCATTTTTACACATTTAATCGATGTTCAATTACTGAGTGCGTGCTCGAAATGAAATAGCAGATATTGTTATCTTTCATACGGAACTAATCAATCATTACTGCAGCGAAAACAGTACATTTACTTCATTACATCAATTCCATTATTGATCACTAAATCAAACTGAGCTATAATTTCCACAGTTCTGTGCTATTCAAGCAAGGGTTGAGACAGCTACTCGTTTATGGCAGTTGGACGCCAATAACTGCCTTTGACAGGGGGTGACAGTTTCTTTTTAAAGACGACTTCATGATCAGCTTGCTATTCCTTTTCCTGCCTTGCAGACTATCTTAGCCTTGTGTTTAAATTTGAAATTAAGTCGTTCATCGATAATATCTGACGAATACCAAATGAAATGATATAAGAATATGCAGTAGGGTACAAAAAATGCAAATGCTTTTATACCTAGTAAAGTTGCGGACAAACGTCTTGGAAGCTGATGTATTACTGTGTGTAAGCACAACAAAGAGTTTTCCACCTTTTTATCCTGGAATTTATGGGATCTATGTTGAAAACACTTCTCAGAGGATTTAGGTCTATGGTAAAAATTATTTTTAAAAAATTATATTTGTACTCTGTCTTGGAGTCCGATTTTCAGAGGTATCACATGCTGTGTCGTTTTCTTTACTGCTTTATCTTTCTCAATGAGAACTAAAACAAATGCCCCATCTGGAAGTTTGGTTTTGTGGGTTTAGCGCCATTTTTCACCACATGATAGGCTATACATATCGGTCAGTATATTTGGTGAAGGAGGAACCGGGGAAGAACCACCGACCCACCGGAAGCTACTGGCAAGCTTTCTCACATACCCACGTTGGCAGAGCCGAGACTCGGACCCACGAGATGAGATGTGAGTGATCTTTCAAGGCGAGCGCCTCAGACCACTCGGCTACCCGGGCCCCCCCCCCCGCCTCTTTCTGGAGGCAGTATTTTACAGAATGAAAACAACTCTTTCACCCATGTCTGATTCTTTAGATTAATGCAAAGAGCCAAATGGATTTTTAAAAAAGTTTATTTTACATGCTGTTCAATGATATCATATCTTTCTTCTCTCGATTAACCCAAACAATATGCATACGAGACGAGTGACGAGTAGTCGGTATAACACTGGATGAGTGGTTGCCCTTGACCAATCACGTACTACTGTTGTCTGTGTTGTTATTGAAAATCAGGGCCGGTTTAACCGCTAGGCAAACTAGGTGGTCGCCTAGAGCGGCAAACTTTGGAAGGCGGCAAAAACTGAATGAATAAAATAAGAAAGAGAAATAGCGTAAAATAGAAGCGCCATTATCTCGAAAACTGAACATCTCAATTTGGCTACACACAAGACAAAAAATAAAGTGAACGTTGAACAACGCATTTATTTTCAGTAACTGCAGCATAATCTTAATTGTTGCATTTCAAAGAAAAAGTCAACGACAAATCTGAACATTTTCATATGTTTCATTTTAACTAGTCTTCACTTTGATTCTTTTCAAAATCCTATGCCCTTTTGCACATTGAACTGTATTTCATATCAAACAGATTTATTTCTTTATTTGTATCTTTACCTTTTTATAAATACCCTCTGTGTATATTTATGTTTAAAAATGGTGCATTTTAAATTGATTATTCAGGTTTTCCTTATTACTTTTATGAATAACAATATCCGCTAGTTGAAGATTATTTCGATAAGTCAACACTATCTTATATTGACATTTGAACAGTTTTTTTAATAAATGTTGAAAGGGTTAATATCGTGATTATTCATCGATTTGTCCACCAGATAATGAATAATTCCAGTGGAGACTAGATGTTTTCTACATTATAGCTATATCAAAACAAGTGGATTACAGTAGAGGCATGGAACTACCCCAAATGCCCGGAAATGAAACTGTGCTGTACCATGTTTGTGCTTTACGTGGTTGTAACTGATTTATTTTTTATCATTGCCAATTTTCCAAGAAATGATAATACTGTTGATTCAACATCTATGCGAATATTCGTACATGAATGCATAAATCGGTTTAAGTGTTACATTATTGTATATGATCTTATAAGCCGTTAGCGATGAGGACATGACTTGGAATATGATCTTATAAGCCGTTAGCGATGAGGACATGACTTGGAATATGATCTTATAAGCCGTTAGCGATGAGGACATGACTTGGAATATGATCTTATAAGCCGTTAACGATGAGGACATGACTTGGAATATGATCTTATAAGCCGTTAGCGATGAGGACATGACTTGGAATATGATCAAGATATACAAAAGACATGATAAATATAAAAAGCATAGAACACGCTATCTTTTCTTCAGTACTTCACATTGGCGTGTCCTTTAGGTTCAATTTTACGAGTGTTTGAGGTGGATCACTGTGTCCGAAAAGAAACGATTCCTGGCACACAATGATCGATACGGCTTGTAAAAACATCGATCTTTGGAGGCGTGATCTGGCGTGCGCCCAACGATTTGCTACAATGGTGCTGCTGGACCAACCAATATGTGGGAGACAGCAGATACCAAAATGAACCCATCAGGCAGCTTGGAGACTACTCCGGTTGCTGGAATATTTGCGCGGCAATGGTGCTTTCTAGAAATGGCCAAGAAGAAGACAGTCAGGATGACGATAGCAGGAGTGGGCGCTCAAGGCGTCAGCCCCTCATGGGCCATTTGTCTTTCGAGCTGTCGTTGCCCTTGTTCGTTTTGGTGCTGCTTCCTTGTGGCTGACTGTTTTATTTTGTTACTCGGCCAGGTGGTGGTCTGTTATGTGGGCTTTCATCAACGCCTTAAACGAGGAGGGGTAAACTTAGTGCCGATGTCCAGTGGTGTACTGGCCATTGGGCATACTGGGACAAATCCCGGTGGGCCGCCGCAAAAAAAAATCGTTTTTACCGGTGTTTTACTGGTGTGAGCAAAACCCCGGGCCTGTCCCGGCAGACCGCCGCATCGGTGGGCAGGTGGGCCGTCAAAAAAATCCGTTTTTACCGGTGTTTTACTGGTGTGAGCAAAACCCCGGGCCTGTCCCGGCAGAAAAGTCCAGGGCCGAGTTGCTTACCCTGTACACTCCTGCCGATGTCCGTCCACAGCCAGCGTATAGCATGGTCGTGGGTCTGTGCATTTGCCAGACTTCGGGCAATTGCAGCCGCTGTGTCACTTTTGCTTTCTCACGGCTAGGCATAAACAAAACGGCTGTGGGAGTCGATTGCAATCAAAATACTCATGTGCCACGTGGTTACGCCGGCTCAGCCCGTCAAGAAGGACAATGTTGGTCGAGTTAATGCCAGACACGCCGCCGGTGGGTACCGAAGTCCTTAGACCTGACAGCGCTCTTTGTTCGCTGTTGCGCGGCCTTACTCGTGTCCTTGGTTGCCAAGAGTATGTGCTCCATTTTCAATATAGAGTTTCTCTATGCAAAATTCATTTTTATCTTAAAAGTGTTTAGTGCGTTTCGACGTCGGCCTATGTGAGCTATCATTCTGTCAGCAGAGACAGGCAATCTGGCAGTTGGCAGTTGCTCAAGTGTAGGGGAAATCCATGAAACTCTTGGTGCAATGCGTTCATCGGAGGACGGTTACCCTCGTCAGAGCTCAGGATGCCCACGTCAGACCAGCAGCACTGACCCGTTGACTCGAAGCGAAAGCTGGCTTCCTACATGCACTGGCAGGCCTCATGGGCTGACAGAGTAGTGTATATATTGTGTATGCGAACGGCTACCGCAGTGTCGCTTAAGGCCAATGCCAGCCAATGCAAGAGCTAGCACATACCATCCAGAATCAGGCAACAGTCCAGCCTGTATCCCTCTGTGAGCTCGCGCTGCATCTGGTCGACTACAAGAGTGAAGTCGGGCGTCAGCTCAGTTCGTATCTGGCAGTTGCTGTACATGTAGGCTTCTACCGAGTTTTTGTAGAGCTGACCCAAGCGGCTTTGCTGATGTGGCGGCTAGTCAAACCGTAGTCAATATCGTATATTTGAGCCATAACACTGGAAATTTTGTGGGAATCGCTGCGGTGGTGGGACACAAGCTTCCCGACGGGTGTGTAGGAAATACTCTGCCGACTGAAAGACTGGATAGGATCTGTTTGCCCGATCTCGACAAGGTAGAAACGACCCGACCAGATGGGGCGGCCCTTCCGGGATTGAAACTGCTCAAAGTGGGACAGCAGCGGCAGGCTAGGCATATTTGACATGGTTTGGGCATAGACCGTGGCCACATCGATGCCAAAGACCAAAGTCTCTTTTGGTGTAGGGCGCAGTTGGCCACAGCGGAGTCCTCGTCGATAGCGGCCAAACAGATTGAGAGAGTCGGGGATGCATTAGCTTAGCATTACGCTAGTATATCACTGCTTAGTCCAGGCCTTGCTGTCATCAGGCTGACCGCCCACTACTTTGTTCAGTAAGGCTTGGCAGAATGGCGCCACCCTCTTACGTACCTGCACGCTAAGGCCGTTTACAACGCCAATGCGACAGACCAACGCACAGGGCTTAATGTTTTTTCTATTTTTTCTATGCAGTTCTTGGATTCGATATCTTCATGCTTCTCGTCTGTGATGCATACTGCCAAAAGTCAACTCTATGCAGCCTTTAGCCTGAATGATATCGATGGCGCTGTCAACCGGGATGACCGTCTGATTATTGAGACGGGGTTACTTATCTGATATTTAATTGCTGTCTCTCGGAGGCGGTGCCTCGTCTGAACGGGCTTGTTGGCATAGAGCTGTTGAGAGCGCTTCTCGTCCTTGTTGACCATCCAAGCGTGCATGTTGTGGACCAAGGCAGCATAGGGTGTCTTGACGTTAGTGTTGCGTTGTTCTTGTTCAAAGTGAGCAATAACGTTACCGTGGATATCAACGGCGATGCAAGGAAACTCCCAGTTTCGAACCACATTTCTACATGGCCCAAATACACTTCTTAAGGGACGCCAGCAGCGAGGATTGTATGATCGGGACGGGCTAGCTTGAATAGGCCTTCGAAGGTGAGCTTGGTTTGGCCCTAAACCTGCGCCCTTCGAGAGTCGCCTTGTATTAAAAGAGAATAATGCGTTAAAGGGGCGACAATTGGGTCAAAAGGCTATTGCGGTTCTCGAGCCAGTCAAACTCACCCATCGCCGTAAAGAATTCGGTTACTATCTCATCGTCAAAGGAATCGAGCCCCCGCAGTGCCTCGTGAAAGCTTTTGCGTCTTTCTCTATGAAGGTCAAGCCGTTCTTTCGAAAAGAATGTGTCCATGTCCCAGAGCGATGAGTCCGTGTCCCAGAGCGATAGCTCGAGATCAACAGTATAGGAGTCGGCCCCCACAGCCTGACATTCATCAGAAACGTCCGTCCCTCTGACGATTTCATCAAGGTACTCGTCCATGGGCGCACTCAGACAAAATGAACAAACAACCCCTTCTAGCACCCCGAAAAAAAACCAAAAAAAAAAAAAAAAAAAAAAAAAATTCCGGAGAATAATTTATGCCTAATAAATTGCCTTTAGTTATTATAAACAAGCCAGTGGGACGACCGTCTAAACATGTACTTTTATTTTTTTAGCAATATGTGCATGGTAATTTTCACATTTTTTCAATCGTATCACTCATTTCAGATTTATGTCGCATTTTGCCATTCCTATGACAATTCTAAAAGAGATACTTCATATACAGAGTCACAATATTTTAAATTTCACTTTGTATACCTTAAAATATACCTCTGTTTTTATCGAATCATTGTAAATTGACCTGGTAAAGTTTGTGAAATCTTCAAGTCTTTAAGCTGTATTGTACATTTAGCCAAACACAAATATCGACATTAAATATATAATATATTCCTCTTTCATACTGGCTTGTTTTCAGCATCTTGCAACTAGGGATGGTGCTGCTTATCTCAATATTATTATTATCGTTAAGTGCACTATGTGCATCTGCATCCTCTGTGAAACACTATAGTGTATCTTTTGTTTTTGGAAATCAACAAATTAGCATATTATTATGAAACACGATTAACTTTGACCACACTTTCATCCCTTCAAAACTTGTAACAAATACAGACCATCTTTTGATACCGACAATGCTGTTTTTACGGTAAACTAGTGAAATATTTATATCACCTCTCTAAAACATTGTTGAATTCAATACAATGTAGCTTTCTGCCATTATTTATTATGTGCTAGAAATTTAATTTTAATCTGTAGTGTTCGCTCTGCACCTTTCACAGTTTTGCTGCGCTCCGCTCAAAGTAAAGCAACTTGTCTTATTATCATGGTACTCTGACTGGTATAGTAATTCTTTCTTAAGTTAGTAAATATTACCCCCAAATTTGACCGGTCCAGTGAAAATTTAATTTCTGAAATAATGCTCTGAATTTTGACAGGTGCAGTAACGTTTTTATTTTTGGTGTTTAATGTTCTCGTTTCTTTATACAGGATGTAAAAACACAACATTGAGTGGTCGTCAATCAACACACATACACGCACGCACACACACACACACATATAATACAAATCATATGGCGAATAACGGTTCTTTCATTTGCAATGAATCCAGCAAAGCCAGTATATATATATATATATATATATATATATATATATATATATATATATATATATATATATATATATATATATATATATATATATATATATATACTACTTACTTATGTCATTTAACTAACTTCAGGCATAATCTAGTAGATTCTGGATTTCCAGAGAGTAGGAATACATTTTTCCTGCCTAATTCAATAAATCTATTGCAAACTCTCTAGACGTGGTCTGGTACATTTCACAAGATGCTCAAAAAGCTGCAGACTCAAAGGGAATCGATGAAAATGAACAACAAACCTAATACTTATTGATTTGGAGCCTCAGATAACTATTAATCCATGATCCAAATTGGCCCTAGTAAGGATATTTATATTTGTTTCAATTGAATAGCTCTAACCGTTCATTACTAATTTCATACACATTGCGCTTCCTTGGAACCCACCCTAAATACAGTTGGACATTATTATTTTTGTCTTGTCAGTTAATGACGCGACATGCCTGTCATTTAATTCAGCGTCCACAACAACGGCAGGGGTGTCAACAATATCAGGGTATTGTGTAAAGATTTTGACAAACACATATCTTTTACATTAATTGTTACATTCAATTTAACTTTGCTTTACAATATTATTCTATGTCTAGGGTTTATAAGCAGATTATCCCAGGAGTTCCTTTTCTTATTCTGTTGTCGATACTGATGTTCAAGGTATCTGCTTTAATAGACCGTAAATATGTCCCGATAACAATATTTTTCTTCAGTTGGTCGATATACTTATCTTTGGGATGGTAGATCAAATCCGGCCTACAAAGTCTTTGGGACGATTTTAAACATGTATCGGTCAAAGCACAGATGCATATAGGTCAGTTCTTTTTATATTTATCAATCACGAATTTGACACTAAAATTAAATTTTCGACTCACTTTCTACGAACATTATTTCCAAAATCCAGCAGTTGATGACTCGGGACTAGAAATCTTCCACTTGAGATTTGCTATCTAGTGGAGTGCCAATTTCAGTCTCTAAATGTTTTGCTTTGATATTCATCAGTGTAGCAATTATCTAGACTTAATTTAAATCACTGTTCATGCATTCAATTAATAAATCGATGAAAAATGATATGTTCATGCATTTAAAAGGTACTACAATCGATGTCGACCGTTTATTGATCATACAGTTGTAATACGTGCATCACAAAGCTTTAAGATTAATCGTTTGGAACACGCCTCTAGTGATATATAATTTAAGCACACATCATGTTTATTCTTACAACTACAAAAGTTTCACAAATATGTATTACATGGTAAAACGTTCGTCAGGCAACGCTTAACGGGATAGTTATAATAGCGATACGCAAGGCTTTTGGTCGAACTTTGAATTTCTTTCATCCTTCGTGAAATATCGTGCTGAAACGGAATGTTTACATGTATTTTCGAATATCGTTAGGAATCCTACTTCATATCTTACATTAACATATCTCGACTCTAAGAAAAAGGTGACTCTGTCAGTCATGTTGTTGCTCCATTTGTCTTTATATTCTTTACTATTAAGTATTTTCGCTTTAATCTCATCAATACCGATTGTAAAGATGGAAACTCCTTATTCAACCCGTTGCACATTGATCCGACATATTTTCCTGACCATGACCATGTCAGTTATTCCAACAAGCGATCAGTTTTCCTGGCCATGTCAGTTATTCCAATAAGCGATCATTTTTCCTGACCATGTCAGTTATTCCAATAAGCGATCATTTTTCCTGACCATGTCAGTTATTCCAATAAGCGATCAGTACGTTTACATTCTGAATGTTTCAGTGCATCCAATTTGTATTTTATTTCATGTTTTTTTAGATATCGTGAATAAAAAAATTTGATTTCACTACAGCTTCAAGACTTCTAAAGCTATTCTTATAACACAAGGAATACATATACCTCAGCGAATTTCAGTTATAACATACAATACAATACTTATAACATACAATACAATACTTATAACATACAATACAATACTTATAACATACAATACAATACTTATAACATACAATACAATACTTATAAATGACATTGAATTATGTAATAAATCCACACATTTTTTAGGGCACCTTTGCGTTACAAAGTTTGGTAAAATATCCTGCCAACCTTCTTCGCGTAAATTTGTGAATTTTGCAGGAAGATATAACATTGAACTACATAAAAGAGTATTGGTTTTAAGCAGCAAGCTGTTTATCGATTCCGCTTCGAATTGGCTTAAAGGAGGATTTCTTGTCTTGATAACTTAAGACTAATGAAGGGAATTAGTTTTTGCCGTTTATGACAACTTTCTTGCACAAAAACACTGAAACCTCTCCAGCGGCACGAACGGGATGGATAAAGTTTGGCTGGTAAGGGATGTGGATGTTGATAAGTGGTTGGACGTTACAGTGTGGGTTCTACAAAGCTCATCTATCAACAAGTTCGCAACTATACCAGGCCCCAAAAAGACCACACCACCATACATTAAGTAGGCCTCACAACTTTAATTGCTACTGCCATGCGGCGAGGACTCGACATAGATTCCGGCGCGATCGTTTTGGATTCTCGGCTTACTTAGCGACCTTTATGCAATATTTATATGCGACAAAGAGCCGTCGCACCCTGTCCCAGGAGGACGTAAGAAATCTTGCGATCTTATTGGTCTTGACTAGCAAAGTAAAAGTCAGATAGGGTGGGTTCACGCTCTAGCGACTCGTTTAATTTCTCAGTGATCATGCTGTACTGCCGAATTACTTCATGGACGTCCTGGAACGTGGGCTTGGTGTGCCCTTGGAGGCGAAGTTCTTCATTAACCCAGTCCAGGCGTTCCTTTTTGGACGCGTCCACTCGGCCTGTAGTTCTACTAGAGCCTTATCATGACGCATGCGCTCTTTGTAAGCAGCTTTGCCTTGTACTAGTGAAAATATATACTTTGACCCATACAAGGCTATCGAATTAACTACTGCGGAACCGTCCATCATTGCGAAACCTGCCATTCTAGGAAATGTCAGAGAGGTGTTCCTACTTAAATATATCCTCCTTATGTCCTGATTCATCAACATGTATTTCGTTGCAAGAGCCATGCTCACGTCGTTCTCGGTCTTTCCTACATCGTAAGGAGAGAAGTCAACGATTGGTAATCTGGCTTGTCTCATGATTTGCATCCTTTCTTTAGACCAGTTATTGTTTTGTGGACAATGCTGTGCAAATTTGCAGTGTTTTTGTGCGTTTAGGGCGGATGGAAGTAGAACTAAGAACATGTCATTGCAACTAAAGATCTCGCAGCAGGATGTGGTAAGCACGTCTCTAACAAAGGAATCTTCATGGTGATCGCTGACAAATTTAGAATGGTTCTCTGACGGGATGAGCAGCACCTGCGAAGTGGCAACTCTGTACATGCGCAGTGCACCAATCTCCAGTGTCCTGGTCATCGTGTCTCCAAGCCGTCTTCGTACAGCAAAAAAGCTTTTCAATTTGATCACCAGTCATTTCATCCAACTCAGGATGGGTGACCTGTCGCCCAAAGTATTGTTCAGCACTTCCACCGACCACTGGTGCAGCTAGCGATTGCCTTCTTTATGCTAGCTGATAGTCGTCCCCGTGTCCAAGCGGTTCCGATGGGGTCAGAAAGTAGTTGGTCGATTATCTCCTCGCAGTCTATGGCCTTTCTCATCTTCAAAGCGATAGAACTGATATGCCTGAACCGGTGTCTTAGTCAAATATACTCGCACACCACAAAGCCCACAATCGCCAAAATAATGATAAGTTGGATGGTGTTTAGTGCTTCCCACATGGTTACTAGTGATTAGCATTTGATTAGCTTATAGGTAGTTGTCTGATCATTCTTTAGCAGAAGTGCAACGTGCTTAGACTCATATAGTAGCTGCTGAAAGCTTACTCCTTCAGCGTGTGTTGGGACGACATCGTTTTCGCGCAGACAAAGCTGTCGCGGTCCTTGTAGAAGAAGAGACCACCCATTTTATCTGGTCTCTAAGGTCCTTGAGAACCGAATTGTACTTTTGAGTCAGAACCCAAATGATTTGCTCTGTGTGAAGGCCCGAAAACGAAAGTTCTGTCAGCATGTCTTTCTTTTTTGGAAGGGTTTTCGTTGTTGAGCAATCATTGATAATATATTGGCTCAGCTCACCTGTGAATAGGTCGTAAAAGGATCGTAGCCAGTCGTGGAATATTTCGTCGGGGTCAATGAGGTATATCTCGAGGTCTGTCCAAATCCAGCCCCATTTTTGCTATGTCTTGTTCTAGCGGATTGTTGTGCAGATGATGAAAATATGCTAAAACACCTCTCGATATTGGCCTTCGGGAAGATCAAGAACAATAACATTCTTGCGACAGCCTGTTTGTCCGCAAATGATCGCAGAGTGGGCGATTCAGAGAAGCTTGAGCAGCATTTTAGTATAACGCTGCGACGAACTTGCAATCTTCACTCTTGATCCATGATAACGCAGAGTTACATGTACAATTAGACCACTACCTCTGCCTCTTTTGTAATTTGAATGGTTACCCTCTAGCTGGTGTTCTCGACTATTCTTCTAGTGACGTGCAGTGAGTCACCATCGTTGAAGCACATGTCCGGTCACAGAGCGTATCTGTAAGTGAGGTACTTTCTGACTGTAATGTCAGCTAGATGCAGGTCTTTTTATTCACCATTGGATGCAAGACCTTGCCGCCGGCGAACTGTTTTATGACATCGTCCATTGTTGGTAGGGTATGAAAACTTGACCGAACAGCTGATTAGGAACGCCCAGTAACTTCGATCTTCTGTATCTTCGGGTTGTAAAACTTTCCTGTGTCCCAAGCAAACGAGGTGACCGGTTCTTCAAACACCGTACGTCCTTCGTGTCCCTCACGTAGACGTTGTAATTGATATTCCAAAAGGTTTGACTCTCGTCAAGTGTGACCTTTCTGGGTGGAGCACGTGCTTGTACGGGATGTCCATACGCCGATCATAATGTTGTTCATAATGCGTGAGAGATCGGATTATGTCACTATGTCAAATTCCATTGAGATGTTGTGGTGTAGCTGGTGCTCTTGTCTCCCGTGGCTTTGATTAAGCTGAGATTCAATTTTCGCGAGTGGGTTATGCGTGTTGCGGATCTCAGCTTTAGAGGCATCGACGACTACTAGCCGTAACCCATCCCCCACTGTCAAAAAATGAATTTCAGGTCTAGCGACGGCACGTAGACATGATTTAAACAATAAGCCAAAATTTGTAAAGTAAAGATAACCTAAACTGAATAATTCTACCAATTTTCTGATGAACAAATCAAATTCGAATACATATTTGTTGCACTTGCGATGGGTGTTTGTATGTTAGTGTTAGTGTGTTTATTGCTTACTAGCTTTTCATAAAAGTCTCTGTCGTTTCTGTAGATAGCGTTTCTTTTTCCAGCACAATAAACATTAAAGCTGTTTACATAGGGTAAATACATAACTCATTGCAAGCAGGTGAAGGAGTTAAATAGCTTAATGTAACACATCACTGTATAGCAGGTGAAGGAGCTAAATACCTCAGTCCAACACATCAATGTATTACATACATTCCTAACAGTGTTAAACCTGAGCAAACTTTGCAAGTTTGTATGCCAAAGCTAAGCCCAAATATCATGCTTGTACCTGTTAGTATGAAGGATAAAGGAGATGTTCACAATGCAATGTTAATTAAAAATTATCTTACAATATAAAGGAATGCCTTTCTAAGTCAATAAATGCACTGAATAATTTTTATCTGAATAAATTAGATGAGTAATTAATCCGTGAAGTGTAAAGATATTATCATTAATAGACATATTTGACCTGAATCCAGCTTGAAACTTAATATATATTGTTTTTCTTAGGCCCACACATTAAATCTATTATTCAAAACACGGATAAGAAAGTGTCCATATTACAAAAAGTAAAGTAATTCCTCTATAGATTCAAACGTCACTAACTGGACCATTTGGATGTAAGGGTATTACATAACCTTCAGATCATAAATGTGGACAAATGCGGGTATAAAGAATAACATTAAATAAAGATTGTAAGTATGGAACAACTCTGTTGAACCGTATATTACAAACTAATTCAATAAATTATACTGACCAGCACTTTTCACGTGTTTTAGTTGCTTGATGACTTTAGAAATTTCGTCATTACTTATAAATATTACAAGTCTGAATCTCTTTATCGTGTAAAATGAATAAAGAATCCTCAGGGTGATTTACTGACATAAAATATTTTGCAAAATTCTGATGGCTTGGAGCCTGAACTACGTACCAAACAAATTTCAAATAGTTAAATACAACAACATTTAATAAGTGATTGTCATTAACACTACCACATATCTACAAATTAGGAACTGAATGTATTTTTTTTTTTCATTTATAATATAATGGTTGTAAAATTAAGCTTGTTTTTTTTTCTTCTTCTTCAAAATTAAGGCTGGTATAGATAATGATATGATTTTACTTACCCACTGAAATACATATGTTTCACGACTGTGATATCCTAAGCAAACGAAAACCTCTCAAAACCAAAAATTTAATTTGTGTCTCAATGATTATTGGTTGTGATGGTTTTTTCACTGTATTTTTAACTCCATGATCGGATCACAGCTTTACATTTTGACGGGATTCATTAGTATTATATCGTGTAGGCAACATACCAGCCATTAACAAAAAATAATTTGTCACAACAATTGAAAAGGACGCACTTTATTCCTGTCATCGCCAGTAAACTTGTAAAATCTGCAATTAGTTTATTTCACTCCTCAATGTTAATTTTGTTCACGAGTTTATGGGCGCAAATTTTATTTGAATAATATATATATATATATATATATATATATATATATATATATATATATATATATATATATATATATATATGGCCATTGTGTTCTTTGTCTGATGAGAACATGTGTCTTTGCGTGTCTTGGAAGTCGCCCATAATGTTTTTATCATTTCCAACGTTTCATAAATGAGCAAATTTATTACAAGAATGCGTGCTCCAACTACTTTTGGAGAGTTTTAATCTTTTAACGGAAACTCATTAATCGTTACTCTAGCTCTAAAAGATTGTTTCAACTTCATTACACTAATATTTGTATTGATTCCACATAGCATTGCATTATAATGTCCACGATTCAGTGTATCTATGGCAGTCAAAGGGAGGGGGATGATAGAACCAATATTAAGCTAATGACTGTAAGATGTTTACATGTCTCTTAGCGGAAACCCCTATGATCAGGTTGCTACTCCTTTTAATGACTCAAAGAAAAGAGCTGATAAATAGAGATAAAGCCATTGATCGAAGAGGACGGCGGTCGCTAAAAAAATTAAGAATCCTGATGTAAGTTAGTTAATTATCAGGAAATGTAGTCGACGGTGTAGTGTGTGCTTCAGAAGTTTCCTTTTTCCTTTCCGATTTTAACGAATATAAACGGAAAACTGCTGCTGAGATGACTGGCTTTGGAAACAAAGCACAAAACAGGGTTTGACAACAATTCATGTTAATTAATGTAAGCTTCAAAAGATCAAACAAATATGCCATATATCTAGAAGGAAGCATAATCAGTTTAAAGATGATGCGTAGTAAAATACTCAAAAAGAATACATGTGGTTATGAAAGCAAATATATGGAAATTTTATTGCCGTGTTTGCTAGAAGGAAAAGCATCTCATAATTCAATTGGCTTGAAGTTTGTGACATGTTATTCAGATGCTAAAACAAAGTGCAAAATACGAATAAATTGGAGAAAGAAAAGAAAAATAAAGCAAATTTTGAATAGCAAGCACAACATGAAAAATTTGAAAAACTGAAAGAAGCTAAGCCCTGGTGACAGGTATAAAAAGGAATAAAACAGCCAGAAACTCTATAGCTGGAAGTACACAGATTTCTAAAGCGATCAAAAGAGCTTGGGAAAGATTACTAGCAATGGGACGCAGATGCCATTATAAACATTCCCATCCTGCTTTGTCCTATTTAACTATAGGTTCTCTAAATGTACTCTCACTTACTGTACTTCTTTGTGCCAATTTGACACATATATGCACACACACACACACACGCGCGCGCGCGCGCGCACGCACACACCCCCCAACATACACACTCACCCCCAACACACACAGAGATGCTTATAATTGTTAATGTAATTGTGAAACACATACGCGCACACGCACACACACATGTGTGTGTGTGCGAGCGTATGTGAGTGTTACACGATTACTTTAGTAATATGTATACACTATTGGAACCAATGCCATGGATTATATTTTGCTACAAGCTATTACTTAGAGGGTAAATGCAATCTAAAGCATTAGAACTTGCTTCCAATCCCTTTACTTTGAAAAAGGGCAACAAATATGTTACAACTAAACTACTGCACACAGTTCAGGTTTATATAGTACACACAGTTCAGGTTTATACAGTACACACAGTTCAGGTTTATAACGTACACACAGTTCAGGTTTATACCGTACACACAGTTCAGGTTTATACCATACACACAGTTCAGGTTTATACCGTATACAAAGTTGAGGTTTATACCGTACAAAAAGTAGCTGAAAACAATCATATATTTATAGAGCACTTGACCTAACGGAAGAATGAAGATTTTGCTGTAACAAATAACATCTTTGTTTTCTGTGAAAGTTAGTGCGCAGTTTATAATGAAAGTTTAGTTCATTGGATCTAATGCAAGATTTTAAAAGTAACGAATAAAATTGAAATTGGTCAAAACAAAAAGCAAATATAAAACTAGCAGTTGTACATGTTCCCTTCTTTATTCGTTTTTTTTAATTTTTTTTTTGCTTTCTTCAAGACAAATGACTATAAAATGTTTGCTTAATATGTGACTAATTATAAAACGCTTTATGTAAACAGACATGTACCTCAACTTTCAATCTGTTGCCGTGGTGTAGTAATTCATATTTAATGGCGGAATATATACATTCTCATTGAAGTCTATCTTCGCTGGTAATTTCAGAGAGGTAACAGAACTGGTAATCGGCATAATACAAGCAAGAGATCTTACTCCAAACCAGTACACGGGAACTCTGGATACATATGTGAGGGGAATCTTACTTCCGGATACAGATGCTAAATTCCAAACTAAGGTCAAGTATTTTTGTTTTGTCTTTTATTTTTTTTATATTTTGTGTGTGCAAATTTGGGCAGAATGTTTACTAAAGTCTTATAATGGAAAACTGTTCTTAAATTGTCAGCATGATGTTACTTACAATCCTGAACGTATAATGTAATTGACCGTATGTAGAACGTTGCGTTGACTTCAAATTAATAGATTGTCCGTGTATACAAGTATAGGAATTGCAAACATAGTAAAGCACACATGAAAGCAATGACGGGTGAAGTATCCACTTAGAATTTTCACCTAATTCGCGAAAGTCTTTTCTCATATAAAGATAAAACATTGTCCTCTCTTTCACAGAACGTTAAGAATTCGACCGATCCGGTCTTTAAAGAGCGCTTCTTGTTCACTATGGATCCGGAAGAACTGGAAAACCGAACTCTTCAACTACAAATGTTTTCTCTGGATAAATACCAGCGCCACAAGGTCATTGGAGAGGGGGAAATCCGGCTAGGGGACGTAGATATGAAAATACCAATCAAAATGTGGCTCAACCTCCGTGATATTGACGAGGTACTGTTTTCCACTTTTAGATATGAAAATACCAATCAAAATGTGGCTCAACCTCCGTGATATTGACGAGGTACTGTTTTCCACTTTTAGACATGAAAATACCAATCAAAATGTAGCTCAACCTCCGTGATATTGACGAGGTACTGTTTTCCACTTTTAACGGTTGTCAACCTGTCTTTATCTTACGCAGTATTTTTTTTAACATAAAGGCTGATTTGAAATGGATTTAATTCAATGTGTAATTAATATACCCGATTTAAAAGATTAACATTTTTGTATGCTACATATTTTGCAACATGAATGAGAGAATAGTGGTGAATACCATTATATTATTTGCCTCAAAGGGCCCAAGATATAAAGAGAAGAAAAAAAAAAAGATAAAAACAAATGAAAAACAGTCATAGTATTAAAAGCGCTATAAATGGCGAAAAAGTAATTTATTGTAGTGGATACAATACGTTTAAAAACATTTAGTAAAATCGTGAATCGTTATAGAGTACACTCGTTGCATTGAATAATGATTAGTCCATGAAACATGATGACACATGAAGGTTGGATAATATGATTTATCGATTGATATACATTATTGACATGTCTCATGAACATGTATACTAGCTATTACAGTTATAAACATTATCTATGTCTCATTTCACTATTTATTGCGTGAACAATTATCACTTTTACTGTAAAGCACCTGTCTATCAAACTTGATATACTGAAATATGTGGCTTGTTTATCGCTTTTCTTGACACCATATGCGACGTTAACTCAAATAATACACAATACGAATGTATTGTACAATTACACAAAATTATGTATTTTCGTCAAAAACAAATTTAAAAAGTAATGTTTAAAGCTGATTCAAAATTTTTCGTTTAACAATTTTCAATTGATGAATGTCTGGTTTATAGATGCATATTTTCCATGAAGTATTGCGTCATTTATTTACCGACTCCGGTATAAAATTCAAGATGCCTAAATATCGGTATACAATGAAATGACTGTAAAAATGGAAGTTCAAATTTATGATTGGCATAAACACAAATCAGCCTCTCACTAAATCCGAGTTTCTCTTCATTATTTTTGACTTAACGATATTTATTGCAAGAAAGAGATGAAGTATGGGTATGAAATAATACCGCTTTTGTGTCACTTGTTTTGTACTGAAAGATCATTTAATCTTTCGACACAAGCACGATTTCAAATTTTATATTGCTCATTTCTCTTTACATCTATAATACAAAATAATTTATTTTTTTTGTTTTTTTTTTTGTTTTTTTTTGTTTTGTTCTTACACGGACTTTTTTCATTTTTCACATTTGTCGGTGACAGTGGAATGTGACGCATGGGGTAAATTATTTTACGGCCAACAGCCTGTTAACACACCATCATTATTATCGCTAAAGACTTATCATACTTCCCAGTGTAGCATTAACTTCTTGAAGCATACGATTAACTGTCACTTTATTTGCCTCACTTAGCAACAGCTTGCTAATATTATCATGGTTTCATCGGTGGCATTGGTAACCACACCCTTGATAGTTCTTTCTATGAGATACTTTTGGAAACGTTTGCGTCAGTCTCTATGGAAACCTTCTTTAATTGCAACTAAAACAAAAGCATCTTCACCATTGATAGAAACTCGATTTCTTCAAAGGGAATACATTTCCTTTTAAATCAAACCAATTTTACAGAATAGCATCTATTTTTGGTCTTAGTATCAATTGGTGACTTTACAAGAAGGAAATGCGGAATTTAAACCGATGTACCGACACGTAAAATATACAGTATATTCTATAAGCTTCACTGCATCTACAATGTATTCGTGTTCTCAAGTGGGAGCTGCGGTGGCTCAGTTGGTAGAGCGTCTGGCTCGAAATCCGAGGGTCACTGATTTAATACCCTCACAGGCCAGTCCAGGTCGACTGTTTCGGTGTGTCCTTGAGAAATGCACTTTACTCTCATTTCCTTAGCGCGCACACACACGCACGCACGCACGCACGCGCACACAAAATAACTTGTTGAAAGAACCGCTGAAAACCAACCAAACAAAAAACATCATGTTCAAGTTATGAACTTAATAAAACCAGCTATTTTGGAAGTAAGATTAAAACATACGTAGCCAGACAAATCAATGAATATATTATGAATACTATGCAAATAATCATCATATCAAATAGAAGGTTGCCCTTTATAGTACATTCCAAAAATTTTACAAACATAGAGTGGTTTTAAAGCCTTACATTCACAAAAATTATTCTGACATGTTACTATTAAACGGCATTCACTCTCTTAAATAATTTGCAGAAACCGACTGAATATGGTGATATTTTGTTTTCTCTGAGCTACCTCCCGACCGCTGAAAGGTTGACGATCGTCATCGTCAAGGCCAGAAACCTGAAGTGGACAGAGAGTAAAGAGGCAGGAGGTAGGAATAACTGAACAATAATTAAATCAGTTCTTTCTTTTTAAAGTAAAGGAATAGCAAAAATTTCACGGATGAATAAACTGCAAGATGGGAGACAGGAATAGTTCATGTAGAAAAATAAACAAATAGCCACTTAATCAACCAATCAACTGATTGTTTATTTCTTTATTTATCTAATTTTGTTATTTATCTAATTTATTTATTTATTTATTGCAATATTCCCAAAAACAGCTGATCTGTAAACGAGCATCATCTACAGCCATCTCTATGAAACGGACAAAATTTGTGCTCCAAACTGAATCCGGTTTTACTACATCATCTAAATACCGTATGTACTCGCCTATAAGTCGAGTCCAACTGCAAAATGCACAGACCCAGATCTGCCATCCCATTATGTGATGGCAAATCAGAGTCTATGTATTTTTCAGTTTGACTCGAATCATAAGCGAGTACGTACGGTATGAGTACAGTATGAGCTAGTGGATATTTGCTGCATTTCGCATAAATCCGGTATGCACTCTAGAAAAAGACTCAATCAACTTTTAGAAATGGCCTGCTTTTTTATGCCAGTCAGGTTTCTGTCTCTAATTTATATCCTTAACAGTTAGAGTAGGGAGAAAAATATAAGTTTACGGGACAGAAATTATCTTTCTCTCAAGCAGGGAGACGATTTCTTTTGTCATATAAAACTCAGAAAAAAAAGAAAAAAAAACTTCATAGACTAACTCTTAAAGGTTATTATTAAATCGATATAAATAACATTCATTTCTGTACATGAATACCCACCATGAGTACTACAAATACGGTAGAATATGTACCCGCTGATAAGTGTTTCTGGCTTTTACCCTTCTAGTCTGCCGTACAGCATAAACATGGAAACAGTTACAAGTTGCATGATCCATTGATGTTTGATTCCTTAACTCGAAAAAAAAAAAAAACACATGAAAATTAAATGATTAATTTTTACTGCTAGCTGGTAAAGTTTTACCTTTTTGAGGAACAAAAAGCAACGTACAATTATGTGCTGTTGATATTGTGTAATATATGGTATTTCATCTGACTGATATTGCTATTATCTCCGTTTCATGCATCTGAACATTTAAAATAATATATCTTTACACCTTTATCGGCCTCACAATGCTTCGTTAAAATTTAACAGTTTACCTGCTGTCGCCAGAATTTATGTCATCTAAAACTATTAGAAAGTTTATGTTTCTTTCTTTCATGTTATATGGCTCAGCTGGCGAACACGTTGTTCAGAACAGCAAATGGGTGTCACACCCAATACATAATACTTCACAGACTATACTTATTACACGAAACCATCAGTATTTTCGAGTACACCTGTTGCATTCACTTTGAAGTTGGTTTTTTTATGGTAATTTGTAGCTATATAGTTGGCATACATTTATCATATGTTTTCATGAAGGTATCGATTTTCTATTATTTTGCTCAAAAAGATACTAAAATAGTGCATTCGAGGAGTAATATGTCTTCATGTTCTCCTTTCCTGGTAGATTTACACTATGAATAATGAATAATCTGCATGACAGCAGTCTGCAATATATAGATCGCTATGTGCAAAGTTTTACCGAAGCTTGAGGGAAGAGTTTAGCACAAAACTCCAGGTTGAAAGTCATTTCCGGGTGCTTTGGCAAACATTTGCACATGGCAAAGCGTTTATGATGTGTATTCTTACATTAATTATAAAGCGAATTAAATAATTTAAGAATTAAAACCAAATATAAATATTTTTATAAGAAAAAAATAAAAAAAATAAAAAATATATATACTCAAGCGCCACGTGAAATTCAGATGTTTGAGTGCAGACGATGTCACACAAAGGTCACGTCAAACGAGCTGGAACCTATCCCATCATGCAATAATACGTATACATATGCTTATTCTATTTAAACCAATTTCATCCTCTTTTCGCAGTGGCGTAGCGAGGGGAGGGGGGCAAAGGGGGCGGTGGCTCCAGGCGGCACTTTCTAGGGGGCGGCAATTTGGTAAGAGTACCGTATATATTATAAATAATACGTATGGAGTGGTGGCGTAATTTTGGTAGTTGGTCCTGGGCGGCACTTTGCCTCGCTACGCCACTGTCTTTTCGGAATCCCGAAATCATTGTGGCAACTGACAGAGCGACAGTACCTCTGGGGTGTTAGTCTCTTTCGAAAGAAGATTCAAAAAACTTTTCCATATGTGCCAATCTTATTCCTCAGTTCCTTCAATCTTGGTTCTTGAAGTCCAGCGAATTTGTAAATAAGTCCTATTTTTGTTAGTCAGACATCGCGATTTTAGAATAAAACCAGTAATATGCAATGACTAGAGAAAAATACAAACCTTGCACATTCAAAATGGTTTACAACTCAAGAAATGTATGTAATTTTAAATGACTGACCTCAAGTGTAGTCTAATTTCAAATCTCCTTTCCATGACTTCTGTTGAAAATATTCACTTAATCTTTTCCTATACATTTATGTCCGCCATTAAAGTATTATTCAATGTAATTCATCATTGATTGATATTATTAGTATTAAGAAGAACATTCAAATAAAAAATTAACAAGGTAAGATGGAGAAGTACTACCAATATACTCATAAATAATATCGAGTATTTGATCCATGTTCTGTACACTACAAAAGAAATTAATTTTAGATTATTTTCTATGGTAAAAATATTAGTCATAACTTTTGAAAATTGTAATTATACATTAATTATAATTCTGTTAAAAGACTCTTTTCCTGATTGAAGTGAAACTGCGAAGCCAATATATTGAAAATATGCTTTTCTACAAAATCTGTTTAAGTATATTAAAGTTGGCCACCTGGTTCGATTTGATGTGGATTTGTATCCCCACGCATTATCGGTGATCATTATGTCATTCAGCCCGTCTGGACATACGTATGTTATTGTAAAATAAAAAAACTTCAAACCTTTTTTGTATCTTAAGGCGGGTCTTTTAGGGTATGGACATGAATGCATAATGAGTGTGGTAAATGAAAAAAGCGTGTGGATAATGTCGCTTTACTGCATACTACTACACTAACACCTCGTTTTCTCCTTTACTTTTTCTTAAATTTAGATCCTTTTGTAAAGGTCTACCTGATGCAGAATACAAAGAATGTAAACAAAAAGAAGACCACTGTGAAAAGAGGCGAGAGAAGTCCCATTTTTAATGAGGCTATGATATTCTCGGTGCCCGCCACTGCATTGCCTGTAAGTATAAGACTTCAAGCAAACACAAAAAGTACAAACCCGTGTCAAACTTGCATAAAAACTTGCTCCCCTCCCCACCCCATACCCCACACAGACACACCAATGTTTCTCTCTCTCTCTCTCTCTCTCTCTCTCTCTCTCTCTCTCTCTCTCTCTCTCTCTCTCTCTCTCTCTCCTGACGCTGAACTTCACTACTATCGTTCAATAGTCTTTTGCTTTTGTTTGATGTTTGATCCCACCATATTCATTGTGGTAACATGTAGTGTTCTCCATGTCTGCTCGCACGTACGTCCAGTACATAGTGGATTTAATTTCAATCCTGTATCTTTTGAATTAATTTTTAAATTGGAAATAAATTGACACGAGCCTTAATTTCAATACTTCCAAGGTATCTTCGATCTTTACCTTTCTCCATCAAAATCTGAATGGGTAATAACCCCTGTTTGAATTAAGCCCTTGCCTCGTGTATTTCAATACCGCTTGATAACTTCTGAAGGGCTGAATTCACTCGAGATTAATAAATAATTGATCCAAATGTAAAGAAGACCTAAGGTAATTGCATTTTTTAAAAATCTTTTTCTAAATTGACTGAAATTTGGCCTCTATTTGAATTCGAAGTTATCCCTTCAGTGGTCTATATTTTCCGTCTGCTTGCATTTAGTATTTGAAGTCTTGAAATATTCAAACTATTTATGTTTTATGTAACGTACCCACACGCCTAAAGCAGACACATCTTCGGCAGCTGCTTTAGTGTTTCAGCATTTAAACAAAAATGCGAGGAAAGCGTTCCCCACAATGTATATAATAAATAGAATTGTACATGTTTTGTTTGCCTGTACACCAGTTTTGTTTGATAATTCATTTGGTTTTGTCAAACTAACTTGTATTATGGCGTTCACCTCGTTAATTCCTTGATCATATGCACTTGTGAATTAGTTAACATAACATTGAATCGGATTGAACGTAGCATCTGCTGCGCTGGTTTGACATGAATTTATAACCCCGGAAGACCGTTCCGCCAACTGGTGTTTGAGTTACCTGGTTAAGAAGGAGCGGAAATATCAAAGCAACGGACGCAAATCTGAAAAAAGATTGATGTGATTTATGTTCAAAGTAAGATCTGCCTGTATGTATATAAGCTGTCTTTTCTGAACTTCTATCATGGAAAAATATACTGATTGCTATCCTGGCAATCCACGGGCGACAATCTGCTACGTTCCTTTATCACCCGTGGCTGTATGTGCTAAGATTTCTTCATTTTTCATGAGGACTATAAACAAAAATACGTTATCAACACAGTGTAACATTCCTTTACATAGATCTGTGAAATTGCCCGTTCTGTCGATCAATAAGTGACTGTGTTTGAAAGAGAAACTTTGATTGGTTCATTCAAACAGCGTGAAAGGTCAAGTTGGATCACAGTGACAAGAATATTCTACTCGCCCTCGTAGTGATTGGTTAAATAGGTCAATGCATATTCATGTAAAAAGAAGAAATCTCAGCACAGGTGGCCACGGGTGACAAAGGAACATTGCGGATTGTCGCCCGTGGATTACGACGATGGCTGTTTGCTTGATGTTGCTCTTTTAGTTTAAATGTTCAGAAGCAGTACTCAAGCCAATATTGCGAGCAGGTAGATGACTCTAAATTCAGTTTATTTATTTTATCTTTTTTTTTAAACAGAGTAAGGTACTAGCGGTAATTCCGAAACTTTGAAAAGGACCTGTTTCACCTCGACTCTGCAGATGGAAATGCCATAGTCAACACGACACGATAATAATTGGTTTACATGTACTATGTTACTTTACTTGGAAGTTAACTATGTGGCATATGTTTCAATCTTTTCAGACGGTGCAACTTAGAATTACCGTCGCTGAACTGCTATCGGACAATCGGACGCCATCGTTGGGTCACGTGATAGTTGGAGCAAATACATCCGGAACAGAACTCTCACACTGGAACCAAATGATGACGTCACTGCGGAAACCAGTGGCAATGTGGCATTATCTCCGGAAATAGCATATGGCCGACAGTTTGTCTAACATATCAGTCTTCATCTAAGAATGGAAACAGCACCACCTGTCTGACGTCAATCGAATAGTTGCAGCAAGCATTAACTATTTATGTCGCATTATGGGCCATAGAAAGGCATACTTTATCTTAAATCAGAATTATTCAAGCGGTGACACTTATGTGCTTTGTGAAATGGGTGATTGGCGCTGATACTATTCCTTATTCAACTACGTCAAAGAAGTGTTTATGTTAATTGTTTTAAACCAGTGAGATATAGTGAGATAGCGGTATTTCTACGTATTACGAGTTCATTATAGGGTTCAAATAATATTCAGGTCACATCCTTGTTACAACATGTAATTTTAATTATGAAATCAGCAACGTGTGCCCTCCAAAAGCTGAAAATTAAATTAAATTTATCGATGAATTTTGTAAACACCTCTTCATTTACCTTTCCTGTGAAACAAAGGATGACAGAATTGTACTTTTAGCAACTGTAGTTTTTTTTTGTGTATGCTAACAACATGAGACAGTATATTGAGCTAAGCCTAAAAATTATGCACAGGTAATTCATCTGACATTTTTTTTAGAAAGATATCTTGTTCTATTATATTATATTCTTTTGAGCTTTAATATTGTTAGTACATTACAAACCTATTAGAATTTACATAGGAAACTAGTAAAATTTAAAAAATAAGATTCGGGTAACCAGTTATCGCCTGCAGATAGCAGTTATCGCCTGCAGATAGCGATTCAATCAAACTCAGATAGGACCTCAACTCTTAAATCTTAACGGATAACCGAAAACTTTCATAGCGGTTATATGCAAAGAGCGCTTGATCATTTCGAGTAAATGTTAAGCACTTTAAATTCTAAATAAATAAAATAAAGTGAAAAAAATAAAAATTAAATATAATTCTTACATACCCCGACATGTATTTCATCTCATCTCATATCATAAAACAAAAGTACTGAATCATCTTTATGAAATCAATTAAGCTTTAAATTTGTAACTTGCACTGAAGTGAAGAAACAAGACTATTCCTATGAAAATAGTTGCTGATGTCCCCTAGTTAAAAAAAAGAACATTTAACTGTAAGATCTTATTAAATGCTATGTCTTTGAATTTATTCGGACGTATTACAAAAATACCGTCGCTACTAGCTTATAAGTTGAGTCCAACTGCAAACAACGTAAACCCTGATCTGCCGTTGCGTAATGCGCCGGCAGATCAGGATCTATGTTGATTGTTCTCCTGATTACTCCTAGCAAATCTGGGTCTGTGTAGTTTGCCGTTGGGCTCGACCTATAAGTGAGTATATACAGTAGGTATATCTGTCGGAGGTGGATTAATTTATGTTTGGTATCAGGCACGTGCAACTTCACGCCCGCAACCTGGTTTTATCCGGTTACATTTTACATCATACGGGTACATTTAATAATCGCTATCCGGTCCGCGCCATTGAGGAAGTTGCACGTGTTTGTTCTGTATGATTCCCATAAACAAGAAAGAGATAAATGTGTCCGGTGGTGTGCGTCACATATACTTTGAGGTAAATGGAGATTTATTTTTATATTATATCAATTAAAAGTATTTATGTGACTGACATAATCATATATTAGTATATATATATATATATATATATATATATATATATATATATATATATATATATATATATATGTGTGTGTGTGTATGTGTGTGTGTGTGTGTTTTTGTGCTATTGCTCAAATGGAATATCAAGAAATCTAGGAATTACAAATAGCCCAAATATTCTCTCCTTCCTATATAATACAAACCTCATAAATATATATGCACGATTTGCAGTTCAAAAATACATATAAACTCAGTCATCGAGTCAATAGGGTCTCATGTTGGAGCCAAATAATACACAAGTTAGTGTATACATTTCACACTGTTGTATGTGCACATTGTTGTAAAACTTGGCACGTTGTGGTCTCTGTTGTTGCCAATTTAATTACATTAGACATCAGCAGACCAACCTGCACATTCTCCGAGGAGATATATATGTTGCTTCCTTTAGCAAAAAGGTTAGAGGTCATTCGGGGTTAAAAGCACTAGACTCTGTACGCTGTTCATTCATGGGCGTTACAAAAGTATGCTTTTGCAAAATGTTCGAGAATTCGGTCTAATGTCGCAGTAAACATAAAGTTCCAACAAAACTTGTCTAAAATCACTTTTGTTTCAGTATGTAGTCGCGAAAAGAGCTTCTAATTATATATGATTTGACCCCGAATGACCTCTGACCTTTAAGCTCTTAAATGAGTAAAGAGCAAGCTTGGTCGTAATGACGGCCGAAGTGTACATTCATGCAATATTATGTGTTGGTACAGTGCCGGATTATCCTAGTAGCAAAAGTAGCATATGTTACATGCCCCGCACTTTCAAGTGTTAATATTTACGTATTTTTTTTTTAAATTTAGGAGGTCCCGCACAAGCTTAATCCGGCACTGATGCTACGGGCCCCGCTACAGGCCCCGCACTAGCTTAATCGGGCACTGTGTTGGCATAGTAAACCGGGTAGTTTTCAATAGCGAAGATTGTTTTTACTCTGTTGTGTTGCGTGTTCTACTCTTAATAGTTTGTATAGCATATTTCACTCTTTCTTGCGTCTTTCAGATTATCTCTTATTACATAACCATTACTATAAATCTTTCCACCAGAATTAAAAAAAATAAAATACTATACATAAATATTTGGGTTTTTGTTGTTTTGTTTTGTTTTTTATTGTTGTTTTGTGTGTGCTTATAATGAGCAAATTATGCTGGCAATATATGTATTAGATTTAAACATATTTTATTGCTCGTAGATATAAAACAAGATTGGATTCACGTTCGAACAATTACTTATTATGTATTAGATAAAACATACGTCATATATTTTTGGGGTACCTCATCAGACAACAAGTCAGCTTTTTTTCGATATATGATAGATACTTTCGATATTTGTCCATTCAAGATATTTTTTAGCCATTTTTTTTGTATTTACTACACACCAAGCCGACATTTAATGACTAAAATATACTCGTTTAGGGGAATAACGAAACAATAGGTGAGATTTTTTTTTTTATAAATCATTGATTTGATAACTCTCCGATTTATTGTGTTTTATCATGCAAATGGTCTGCCAGCGGAGTATTTCACGAGCTACAGCATATAAGGCCATGGCTTTTATATCCATGACCGAGACAGTTATAGGATAAAGCTTTGATTTGGTTTTGTGCTTTACGGCACAGCAACACAAGCAGGGCAACACAATTAGGGCAACACAAGTAGCTTATTTAGTGCCGAGGCAATTAGAGTAAAATGCCTTGCCCAAGGACACACCACGGTGACCCAGGCTGGTCCGATGGTAGAATTCGAACCAGCACCCGTGACTCCCAGTTCTAGAATAAAGCAAAATATCCCAATGAAAGGATCCTACATGGAGTGCACCGATTTCAAATATTGAAAAGAAAGGAAAAGAGTGCAAATATTGAACAATAAATGACAACAGCTCGTTCTCTTTCTTGATACAGTTGTTTGTGTATTCTAAACCAATAGTTAACAGAGTTACAATTTCAATCAACTTTACATTGCACTTCCTTATATCTTTGTCTATGGCTAATAGCGAGGTCATCTGATGTTGCCTGGCGTGTGTAATTGCAGAATATCGCGTAATGCAGGGAAATGTGTGGGAGTAAAACGTGGTCCCACAAAATAAACTAAAATGTTGAAATATATAGCAACTTTGAGATTGGATAACTCTACAAGTACTGATTGATTTAGCTAAAATTTTCAAATTGATTTATTTGCATTAAAAGCAATAAGTCTGTAAAATGTGACAGGTTTTATGCGAATAATAAAGATTCTCATATGGAAATGAGGGTGGGAGGAGTTTAGGGCAAATAGAAGAACTATTATTGACGTCAATTTTAACGGTTTTTATTGCTATTCTTTCTTGGTGCGATACTACTCTGTAGAGTGATTGCTGGTGAAATGTTTTATTATTTTACGCTTTGAAGGGAAAACAAAATATTGTTCAATAGATAAATGTCCACCTTAAAATCAGTTGGTTGGTTTTCATTTTCTTGCGCTGATCTAAGTTCAATAGCCATTTATCCCGTCGCCCCCCTTCCCCCCCCCCCCCCCAAAAAAAAAAAATAATAAAATACGGATTGTCAATTTGGGAAGTATCACTTCGATTACCTCCGAGTCTCTTTCATAGACGAGAATGTTTTAAATGTCAGAACGACCTCGGCAAGCTAGAAAATGGCTTCAGATTTAAATAGTTGACGTTCAGGATGTCATCATGCCCGTGGTTCTTATTACGTCATAGTAACCTTATGGATGTCACAATGACTCGATGACGTGTTATCACTAATATTTGTCATTAAGCAATAGTTTTTGGTTATGGAAAATTTATATCGGTCAGAAAGAATGATGCTAGATCGTTTTAGTTCTCTCTTAGACTAACGTCATTTTTTAATTCATGCACATTTTGATGTAACAATCTCGATAATCCTAACTCTTGCTTAAGGGATGCGATCAATCGGAACATCTTCGTCTCTTTCCGATGCTTGTCGAATAACTTCGACTCTCTGAAAGGGACTTGGAGGTAATTGTAGTGATACTTGTGGAGTCAATGAAGTTGTTTTAACGTAATAACCGCGGGCTTGATGGCAATCCAAAGTAGCCACTATTTACATCCAAAGTCTTTTTTTCTAGCGTGCGACGGAAAGACAGAAGGCCATTCCGATTGGGTGGTTGCGACCAAAAAGTACCCGCTTGAAGTAAACAATCAGTAAGGGGACGCAGATTTTACTGTATTTTTCCCAGATTGATATCTGTAAATTCTGCATGCAGGTACAGTTTGGGTCAGCCGAGACTACTCCAAGTCTTTTATAGTTCAGTCTGATTTTTTTCCACTCGCATCCAAAAGAGACGAATGTTCTTTCGGACTCTTAGGGCAACGTGATATAAGGGAGACAACTTCTGCTGGCTAATATTTGTATTTTTACATTACAACCCCTTTACTTTCGTTTATTGATTCATGATCCTTAGTTTGGGTGTGGTCTGACAAAACCGCTGTATCCAAGTAATACAAATTATATAAAAGGGAGAAAGAACTCAAGATGAACAAAAGGGATAAAAACCTACAAGCAATTATTATTGTGATTGCCTGCCTTTCAGAAATCATACGTTATAAAATATCACAAACTATCCAAAAGCCAATTTGGCAACGTTCAATGGCACGCGAGGGAAAGACAATATTAAATGCCACCTACTTAAAATTGAAATCTCCCTTCTCCCTCTCTCTCTCTCTCTCTCTCTCTCTCTCTCTCTCTCTCTCTCTCTCTCTCTCTCTCTCTCTCTCTAATACAGTGTAAACGTACAATGCCTCCAAAGCAAGCTGCGGGGAGCAAAGGTGCAAAGAAGGCCATTACCCCCTAGGAACTAGCCTGCAGACCAGGATGGAGCCACGTTTTTAGCAAGTATCACTCGTGGAATCGATATAAAATAACTACAATTGAACATTTAAGACAAAAATGAACTTTTGAACATCTACGTGTTTCACGTGTGAAAGCTCTATCATTATAGGATATATATGCATTGTTTGACCTTTATGGTCTACTGTGAATATTTGTGAGCATATACAATTACTATAAACTACAAACTTAATATACATTGATCACCTGAAAACATTTTGTGAATAACTTTTGTGAATAGCATACTGTGAATATTGTATTGAAAATATCGAAAGAATATTGAACACAGAAAATGCATAAGTTGAAACAATACTTCACGTTAGAAATCGTGAGGAATGGTCAGAGGAAAAAGCTCGTGGCGCACAGGCGGCCCGGAACCCAAGAAATAGTCATGGAAGAACCAACGACATATGGAGAGGTAATAGAGGCGCTAACCAAGACAAACATTAAAAGCAGTCAAATAGAAGCCCTGACGTACGAGGGAAACGGGATTTATATCATACACCCGAAAGAAAAAGAGAAACTATGGTTTGGCAGTGAACTAAGGATTGGAAACAAAACTGCGACAGTAAGAGAGGCAAAGGACATAGAGAGAGAAATAAAAACCAAATATGTGGACATATACATCTCAGGGGTACCATTCGAAATACCACTCAAGGACACAATAGAAAGAATGGAAGAGAAATTCAATATAAAAGTTAACAACAGCAAGATGGATACATATAAGGAATACCCCATGATTCAAACAGGTCAACGAATTATTACCGTAGAGAAAGGAACGGAAGAAAAGATAACACCATCCTTTTATGTCCACGGCTTTCGAGCAAAGTCGTGGTATATAGGATGTATACACCACAGAAAATGCTTCCTATGTGGAGAAAAAGGGCACAGCCCTAAGAAGTGCCCAGCACAAAAAGAAACACACCAACAACATCAACAACAACAACAACATCAACAACCTCAATTGGAAACAGAAACATCACATCTAGAGACATATACGAGTGAAATAACAATTTTCCCCAAGAACAAGAACAATGAAACAGTACAGGAAAACAAGAACCAGAATCAAGAACCAGTTGAATCAGAGGAAGAGAAAATTACCTTAGCACCCCATACATCAGACCCCTCACCGGGAAAGATTAATATGATAAATGCGCAAAGGAGAGAGAGAGCAAACGCAAGACAAACAACCTTCCCTAGAAAAAACACAACTGTCAAAGAAAATACAAAAGAAATAAAGGAACAAGACAAAGACCAGGAAACAACACAGTTAGAAGTACCAATTAAAGAGCCTGGGAAAGGAAGACACAATAGACAATAAATACAAAGGAAGGAGAAAAAACTTGAAAGACGAAAGAGTGATAAACTAGAACCACAAAAGGAAGAAACAGAGCACTATAGTGGTTATACTTTTAACTACTCAACAGATGAGGAGATAACGCCAAGAAAGAGTCAACATAACCAGCCAAAACGGAAAAACATCTCTCCTCTACAACATACAGGAAAGAAATGATGGGTGAGTGGGCTCTCAGGTCGGCTTGACATGCCTCCCCCTAGTGGGGGGCATACTGGAAGCTCATCTCCCACAGTGAAAGAAAAAAAAAAAAAAAAAAAAATAATAATAATAAAGTCACTTAACAAAATTGAATAACAAATGCATAACCAATAACTAATAATAATAATAAAAACTACTACTATAATAACATAAAACTAACAAGAATAATACCAATTGTAATCTCTTAAAAAAAACTAACAGCAATACACGCACATACACGTATATACAAAATAAATAACTCCAACCAAATGGAACCATAGCCAAATAAAACGTAAATATATCTAAACAGAAAACACAAACATATAAAATAAACCAAACTTCAAAAATATAATCTTAAAAAACAAAATAGGAAACTCAAATTTTTTAATCATACTTAGACCCCTTGGCAAGGGTCAAATAAAAGCGACAACTCACTAGGGGAGGAAGGAAAGGAAACTCGCCCAACAGGCAATACCTGGAGGGAGAGGAGTACGGAACTGAATCCCCAAGAACAAGAAAACTTGGAAACTAGGCATAGAAAAAGATGAACCTCACATTAAAACTAGATTGGAAATTTAAACAATTATCTCCTGTTTAGAATAACTAATTGATAAATAAATAAATAAATAAAGTATATGAGGGGGCATTTTCCAGTTCTAATCAGCCATATATGCTGAGATGGACGAGAAATTGCCCACAAATAAAAAAATAATACAGTGTATGTAAAAGGTATTTGATAGGTCTATTTTTAAAATTTTAACTTTAAGCTTTGTATGTTGCAACCTTTATCGAGTAAATAAAATATATATATATGGAAATATATATGCATGTTGAGAAATTATATAATTTTGAGATGAGTGAATCAATGAGGACAGTAGGACAGTCCTTAAGAGAGAGAGAGAGAGAGAGAGAGATGTCACAAAAAAGAATAGATTCCTTTCGAGTATTATTACATTTTTGTTTTTAATTTATTGTCACTGATCAATGAGCTTCCCCTTTTGTTTGTGTTCAAATTATCCCCCTAAAGTTGGTAGCCTGTGTGACTCAGTGGCGATGGCGTTGGACTTGTGACGAGAAGTGTGCGGGATTGATTCCCACATTCGATCGACCCAGATTGCCTACCGGGGTTTGTCCTGGGCAATACACTTTATTCTACTTGCCTCAGTTCAATATAACCTTCCAAGCGTTACTGTGCCGTTAAAAAACACAAACCCAACCTAACCCAATCCCCTAGAGAAAACAATTAGTATTTTTCTGTAGAGCTGACTTGCTGTTTTACGGCACAGCAACACATGAAGGTTATTTAGTGCCGAGTAAAGTGCCTTGCTCAGGGACAAGCTACTTAGCCGACGTGGACTACACAGGATACGTTGGTAGATGGAATTGTGTATATACATTGATAGATACATTGATGAATTGATGGATGGATGACGTCTCGGTCTGGACAAACCAATTTGCTCTCATTGTGCAACAAGAACTAACCAAAATCCTTTAGGCAAAACACCTGGAATCAAGATGTTGTTGCGCGTCTCTAATGCACACCAATATATATGTATTTATTATCACGAGTTTCTTCTCTTTTTCATGTTTACAACTGATTCAAATCTATTTTGACATTGTCATAATTTTATTCTCACTCTATTTATCTCGAAACAGGCTCAGTACTCATTGAATTGGACGCAGTCTGATTAAAGTGGACTTGACGAGCAAATTAGTTGCTCTGAAATTTTCCAGACATGCATTGCATACATAAATATGAACATTAATACCGGTAATTGAACGGGAAATAAAGTTCGATGTGCAGACGAATATATCTTTGTTTAGAAAAAAAAGAAAAGAAAAGTGGAGATGATTAATCCATGGAATAATTCACAATCTTGAAATAATTGTATTACTTATGAATGACCTGTATTGAATAAGTGGAAGGGGAAAACGAATAAAAAGTGGTTCAGAAAGCTAAGTAATTGCAACGAAAATATAGTTCGATTATCACAACCGTTACAAATAAGAAAGTTATTTTCACTGTTACCGGTTACAAACGGTTGTAACCACCTAGACAGCACGCCCACATTGGGCCAACGTTTTACCAGCGTCTTCTCCAACGTCGGCTAAGCGTGACTAAATGACGTTGGACCGACGTCATTTTGCTTACTGGCCCTCTGGTAGTCCAACGTGTCGGGCCAACGTTGGTCAAACGATGAACATTGATGAACGTCGGCCCAACTTCACAATGATATGATGATCCGTCGGGCCAAGATTGGCCCAAAAGAGGACCAATGAGCAAGATGACGTTGGCAAACGTCATTTAGCCAAGTTGGGCCGACATTGGAGACAAGTTGGTATCCATTGTGACAACGTTGTCAAAAGATTCCTGACACTTGTAAGACCAATGAAATTTGGTTTTCTTACTCAATAAACTTGTCAAAGGTTCAGTAATTTTGGAAAAATTTGAACAAAATTTCCGATAATATCCAGCCATACCTAGAAATCGCATCAGTTGCTTTTTTACAAATTCAGAGATAGCTTTGACCTTAGCTTCTATAGGTTTAACTTGACCTTTTCCCACAATATGTCCTAAAAATGTGACACAAGCATGGCAAAACTTACTTTTGCTCAAATTAATCGTCAGATTCGCATCGCTGAGTCGATCAAAGAATTTCCGAATGGTTCCAAGTGATCTTCCCAGGTGTTGTTGTAGATAATGAGGTCATCGATGTATGCGTCACAATTATCAAGACCAGATGTTATCATGTTCATCAGACGTTGAAACGTTGCTGGAGAATTTTTCATTCCAAACGCCACGATTCTATATTGATAAAGTCCATCTGGAGTTATAAATGCTGAAATTTCGTTTGCCTTTTCCGTCAGTGGAACTAGCCGGAATCCTTTTAAAAGGTCAAACTTGGTGACATATTCCGCATTTCCAATTTTATCAATGCAATCGTCCATTCTTGGGATTGGAAATGAATCCGTTTCGGTGACACTGTTGACTTTTCTATAGTCAGTACACATGTGGAATGTATTATCTGGCTTAGGAACAAGAATACATGGTGAACTCCAGTTGCTTTTACTTGGTTCTATAAAATCATTCTCCAGTAAATACAGAATTTCTTTCTTCAAATAGTTCTGTTTGAGAGGATTCATCCTATAAGGATGTTGTTTCACAGGTGCAGAATCTACAATGTCAACGTCATGATAGATTTTACTTGTTCATGTAGGAACATTTGGAAATAAGTGCCCATAGTCATGTAATAGCTGTTTTAGTTCCTTTTCTTTCCTGTTGTTGTAGATGTGAAAGTTTCTGGTCCAGATTGTTCAATATTTCTGAATTCCGAAGATTGGTTATACCAGAGTCACTATAGTCTGATTGTATTCCATCGTAGATATATTCACTGTGTGGGACAGATACAACTAAATTAACTGAATAATTAGCTGGGCTATCTCTGTCAAAATATTCCTTTAACATATTTATGTGACAAAGTTGTTTCTGTTTCCGTCTCCCAGGGGTGTTAATGATATAATTTAAGTCATTTACTTTCTTTTCAACGGTATAAGGACCATACAATTTAGCCTGAAGAGGATTTTGAGGTATGGGCAAGAGAGACAGAACTTTCTCACCAGGTTTAAAACTCCTTTCCTGTGTATTTCTGTCATACCTTAATTTCATTTTTGACTGGGTAGTGTGAAGATTAGTTCTTGCTACTTCGCAGGCCTTTGACAACTTGTATTTGAAATCAGAGACATAGTCAAGAATATTAATCTTTGAATCTTCATTTGAAAGAAGTTTCTCTTTCAATAATTTCAATGGTCCACGGACAATATGACCAAAAACCAGTTCGAAGGGACTAAAACCCAATGACTCTTGAACTGATTCCGTAACAGCAAACAACAACAAATGAACACCCTCATCCAAATCATTTTCTGCATCAAAACAATATGATCGAATCATATTCTTCAAAGTTTGATGAAATCTTTCCAAAGTACCTTAACTATCAGGTTGATAAGCAGAAGATTTAAACTGTTGGATGCCTAATTCAAGCGTAACTTGTTGGAAAATTCCAGACATAAAATTTGACACTTGATCAGACTGGACAGATTTGGGAAGGCCAACAAGCGTAAAAAAACTTCGCCAAAGCTTTCACAATGGTTTTAGTTTTTCTATTTCTCAGAGGAATTGCCTCTGGAAATCTTGTAGATGCACACATGATGGTCAACAAGTATTGGTTGCCTGACTTGGTCTTAGGTAAAGTACCAACACAGTCTACCATTATTCTACTAAATGGTTCATTAAATGCAGGAATAGGTTGCAGATGAGCTTTAGGTATCTTCTGATTGGGTTTTCCTACCATTTAACAAGTGTTACAAGATCTGCAGTATTTAGAAACATCACTTTTGAGTTTCGGCCAATACAAATGATTCAAGATCTTGTGATAAGTCTTACTGACTCCTAAATGACCAGCCAAAGGAGTTTCATGGGCTAGATTAAGCATTTCCTGTCAATATGACTTAGGAACAACAATTTGATAGCGCACTGACCATTCGTCACCAGCGGGTACCTCAGGAGGTCTCCATTTTCTCATAAGGACCCCATTTTTCACAAAGTAACACACTGGAACTTGTGTGGCTTCAGTTTCACTAATAGCCCTCTAAAACAAACAGGATATCTCGGGATCTTGTTCCTATTCAACGACAAGTGATTGTCGTTTGTCAGCCTGATTAGAATAAAGAGAACGAGTTGTCAAAATAGGATCACTTGATCAATACCGTTTGATTGATCAATACCTGAGGAAAAAGTGACCTCATCAAAAGACTGACCAATACATGTGTCAGCTAAAGGAATAATATCCTGATCAACATCACTCTCAAGAGCTCTTTTTGCCATAGCTCTAGTAACTGCACAAGCAGGGTACAAATCAGGGATTTCAATTTCGACAGGATCAACTTTCTGATCCAAACAAGGCTTGTCAGTTACAAGTGGATTAACCACAACCTTATCTCCAACCAGGTCATTGCCTAGTAAAAAATGAACATCCTCTGTGGGTAAAGAAGTCACTGCCCCAACAGTCACAGGTCCGGAAACTAAGTTTGATGCCAAATTGACATAATGATGAGGAACATTTACAAATCCGCACTTTACTCCCTGAACAAAAACACTTTCACTAGAAGAAGAATCCTCTGACAAAGGCAAAGTACCTGATAATAAAAGTCTCTGAGAAGCTGCAGTGTCCCTTAATATTTTAATTGGGATATGCTTGGCAGAATCACCAATAAGTGCTATAGAACCTTCTGACATGAATGGTTCATAAATCACCAAAATAGATCAGACTGGGGTTTGTTTGACCCGACAAATGTATTGCTTTCAATACAAGACCATGACCTTGACCTCTTTGAAATAAGAGCATTTGGAAAAGGACTGTCTTTACTCTGTTGCTTATTTTTCAACTTGAAGCAATCAGAAACGATGTGCCCTTTCATTTTACAATAAGTGCACGTAGGAAGAGATAAGGATTTCTAATCAGTCTTATCAGATGTTTGATTCCTAACAGTTGTGCTGTTGTGAAATTTGGAAGTACTCGTACGAGATTGAAATGTTTTTTTTACCAGAAAACTGCTGAGAGGACGACTTATTGCCAAATGAAATTTTGGGAGTCAAGGAATAATCATCAGCCATACGAGCAGCATTTTCCAAAGTTTCCACTTTCTGCTCATCAAGATAGGTCTTAACATCACTATGGATGCAACTCTTGAACTCTTCAATTAATACGAGCTGTCTGAGGTTATCATAATCTTGATCAACCTTCTTGGCTGAGCACCACCTATCAAATAGTTGTTCTTTTTCCCTTGCAAATTTGACCTGAGTTTGTCCAGTTTCTTTTCTACAATTCCTAAACCTTTGTCGATATGCCTCAGGTACCAACTCATAAGCTTTCAAGATGTACTCTTTAACCACATCATAATCAGTGCTTTGTTGTACTGGCAGTGAAGTGAAGACTTCACGAGCTTTGCCAATAAGTACACTTTGTAATAACAAAGTCCAATGCTCTCTGGGCCATTTCAACTTGTGGGTAAAGATGGGGGGGGGGATGTGCTCTGTTTGCCAGTTCTAATTCTCTTAATTTAAATTGCATTTCCCTTTCTTCTCTCTGTATCTGCATCTCTCTTTCCTCTTTCTCTCTCTGCATCTGCCTCTCCTTTTTCTCTCTCTGCATCTGCCTCTCTTCTTTTTCTCTCTGCATCTGCATCCTTCTCGCCCCTTTTTTTTTCTCTCTCTCTCTGAATCTGAAGCTTCGCTCACTCTAATTATCTTAATTTCCTGTCAGAACCAGATACAGGCTTTCTCTTCAAACTTAAAGCACTATTATCCAAAATTCCTTTTTCTACTAAATATTGAAGTAAAATAATCTTTATCTCCTGTTTTGTCAATGATGCTTTCACTTCAGACAGACTATATTTTCTGGCAAGTTCGAGCAACTCATCCTTTCTCATACACTCTAACCCCTCCAGAGGACGGTTTGATATGAAATTGTGAACATTAGATGCCATTGTTAATGCTTGTTGGTTTCACTAAAAAAAAAAGATTCCTCAAATCAAAATCGTTGCCAAAGACCACAAAAATTCCGAGACAAAATAAATATGAATTCCAAAGATAACTTTAATATCTCTAATATGCTTTAAAGAAATTCTATCCCGAACGAGCCCACAATTTCTGTTTCGACTCTATGGTCTAAGAAAAATGTAACAGAAAGAAAGTGAAACCAACAAAACAAGTAAAAATCAACAAGCAATTTATTTCTAGGCAATTAAAGCGAAAATTCAAAAGACACTTACAGTAATGTGAATTAAAATCCAAATAATCCAATAATTCTAAGTATCCTAATTACAAGTCCTAAATATAGAATGTTCCAAACGAATGGCTGTATCCTTGAATGTGTTGAATGTGCCAATGGTCTTTAATGTCCTGATGTGTCAGTAGTCTTTAATGTGCTGATATGCCAAAATGAAGTACTCCAAAATATCTTTGAATAAGTTCACATAAATCCAAATCCAAAAGTCTATGAGCACTTTATAATCCAATGAATATTTTAAAAAATTCCTCTCCCAAAATTTGGAATGATTTTCCATAACTGTAATGGTTCTTTAAAGACTGATGGTAATGTCGAAACTGAAAAACTGTCCTCTAGACATGGTATATATAAAGATAGGTCACATGACAGAATGTTCTAGAATACTAAATGGTCTATGTGATTTTGACACATAACTCTAGTGAAATTCTGGTTTTATCTGTAAACTAAATCAACCTTGACCTCAAATAGAATCAACAACTTGTTTATCAAACTATCCTTGAACTCAAATACAGTAAACAACCTAATTGAAGGACTATAGTTAAACATGTCAAACATTATTCTTAATATTAAGGTTTATGCAAATATTAAAGTCAAGAAACATTGATAATTTCCTAAATTATTTATAATATTATATAAAATCATACATAACAGTATGTATAAATAAAATCCAAAATTCATAAATCAAATCTACTTGCATGATAAAGTATGAAAAATATTCCAATAACTGTAGAGGAAAATTTTAACAACAAAAAAGCGATCACTTATTCAACCGTTCAAACAAGTACTCTGCTTCACGTACAGGTTCTACAAATTTTTATTTCAAGGGGCGTCACGTGAGTCTTTGGGGTGACTTCGTAATCGAAAGATAAAAAGAAAAAAAAGAAAGAACCCCCCCCCCCCAGAAAACAAAGCAAAATTTAAGAAAAAATATCCGAGAGAAAGAAAATATTTTTAATAAAAATTAAATAGCACACATTTATGTGTATATTTAGAAACTTATTTCATAGGTGGACACTATAAAACTTGGAAAATAAACTTGGCCCAGCTTTGGGCCAGCGTATATATTCCAACTTTGGCATCATAACCACAGAACAACGTTGGTACACCTAGTGCTTTTCGAACGTCGGCAATTGAATAATGGTTTAACGTTGGCCCAACGTCATACACCCTACGCCGACCATGCGAGTATCTGCCAACGTTGGCTCAAGGTAGGTGTGCTATCTGTGCATGTCTTTATATTTACCACTAAAGACTTGTCACTTTCTTAATCTTCTTCACAGTATTATTAGTACTAATAATAGTAGCGGTAGTAGTTTTTGCAGTAGTAGGATGATGAGGATGGGGAGGAGGAGGAAAAGTAGGAGGAAAAACAGGAGGTGCAACAGGAGCCAGAGGAGAAGAAACAGGAAAAGCAGGAGGAGGAGTAGCAGGAGAAGAAAGACTTTCAGCGACATTCGTTTGTAAAAGTGTTAAATACCGATACTGTGTGGAGTACATACGGTCACAATAAGAGTACAACATAACTTCTTTGTATCATGTAAATTTTAGCGGCCTAGTGGTCTACTGCATGAGTCTAACGTAGCTAGCTCCGATTCTGGCAATTGTGGTTTCGAGCGCACAGAAGTGAAATTGTTATCAAAGCCTTTTGAAAAATAGAGTTCCAAGATTCAGAGCAACAACAACAATCTCACAAATCTACGTCACGAACATGCATAATACTTCCGACTTTTTCACAGTTTTATGTGTCAGCCAATCGGCCTAATAGTTTGAAGAAATCAAAAACAAGAAAAAAAACAAATGAGAGATAAAAACCCAATACTTCAGAAACTTTAGCACGCTACATTTTTTGTTGTTGTTGGAAATACTGCTTTTAGTATAATTAAGGGTAAAAAGTTTCTTTGAATCAGACGCGGCTATCTTGAAAAACACATCGGATGCAAGCTAAAGTTTTGTCTCTGATTTTGCTATAATCAGTGTTTTGTGACAGTGACGTGGGGCACAGACACAAGGAAGTAGAAGAAATTTGCCCCAGTTTTTGTTGTTGGTTTGTTTCTCATTGGTTATTTATGTTTTATATTTTCTCTTGTCTGAAAGGTTCTGATTTTCTTCATACACATTAACGAATTGTTTCAATAGGGTTAGATTCAAAGCTAATACAGAAAAGGTCGAAGTGATCCAAATGTTCGTGACATAGGATGGTGAGACTGAAGCACTGTCGTTGGATTTCAAGGACCCGTATGTCCGCTGATTATCATTTTTTTCTACGTTACATTTCACGAAACTGTTGTTTGTTTCTTATTTTTATACCCATTAAGTAAACAGTTCGAGAGATCATTAAGAGTGTTTGTTACACACACACACACACACGCTTGTTTATATATACAGATGTGCGTGTGCGTGTGTGTGTGTGATATATATATATATATATATATATATATATATATATATATATATATATATATATACAGATGTGCGTGTGCGTGTGCGTGTGTGTGATATATATATATATATATATATATATAAATATATATACAGATGTGTGTGTGTGTGTGTGTGTGTGATTTGTTGCTGTTGATCTTTGTTATCGTCATTTACCTGCAATCTACATGGTATAACTGATATCGTCATTTACCTGCAATCTACATGGTATAACTGATATCGTCATTTACCTGCAATCTACATGGTATAACTGATATACTTCACCAATCTACCCTATCTATACTACCTTTCTTAGTTTTAATATTAATGCATTTTCTGGATGGGACAGTAGATTCTGTCTGGATGGGACAGTAAATTCTGTCTGGATTTCAAAGAGTTTTTCAGGGAGAAAACTCAGATTTTTAATCAAAGCTCAATTGATAAAATCAAACTTTCGCCCAGATTAAAGCTTTAAACATTTACTCAAAACTAAATTGATACAATCAAACTTTCACACAAATGAAATTTATTAACTTTTCCTTAAAACTAGGTTGATAAAATTAAACTTTCACACAAATGAAAATTTCAGGTACATTGTATTTGTTTAAAATTAGCAAGAGCCGAAAATGTCGTGCATTTATTATCAATAGCTTTTACAATATTTTATATATGAACTTAAAGTTAGGAGTAAATTCTCTGTTCTCGGTTCTCTGCCAAGCAAGTGACATAAAATTAACGATTTGAAACCCAGTCAATACATCTAGTATAAATTACACAATTGTAGACCTTTGCTGAGATGAATATTAAGTTTTATAAACCAGTAAACCTCATATTGACGGACGCGAAATGGTTTACTGGTTCAAAAAACTGCATATGATTCAAAAGTAAAGGTCTAAAATAGTTTTATTACATAATGTTTTTAAAAACAAAATGCAGTTTAATTTGATTTAGAGTTGCACAAATGCTATTACATCTGCCCGATACATAGAACTGAACGTTATGACGTCACGTAAAGTCAGTGACATCATGACCATGCGACATAAAGAATGACCATTTCACTTCGCTGGCATTCGGTCTAAATTGGCAAGGCAATGTCATAGACCGAAATTCTCTCTAGCGACGTAGGTAAACAACGCCATTGCCAGCACGGACCGTGAAGTCACAGGGTGAGTCTCGTTTTGGTGAGTCTCGTTTTTAGTTGTCATTTCTGACATTTATTTAGGTTAAATTTTGGCGAGAAAAGATGAAAAGTTAACAAGAACAGTGCTAAATTTGCTGGCAGAAGGCTATACAATTTTCATATTTTCCGTTACTTGTTGTGAATCTCTTGAAAACCGAGGCAGAAAGAACAGCATGCGCTTCTGAAAGAAAAATCGACAGACATCAACCTGTAGTTGCAGCAGAGTTTTCGACAGAAGCGAGACCGTCATCTACGAAGTAATTTGGATTTTTGTACTTTGTTAAAAGATGGCGATTGATAGCTATTTGCAGTCTCACGACCACCAGAAGTGTGATGCAGTAGTCAGCAAACCATGTTACATGACGATTATTACATGATTCCCGTGACAGATGGTTTTTCATTGAATGGTACAACGTCCGATATTTCTTCATGTCGCATGGTCATTCTTTTTGTTGAATGGTAGTATATATATATATGTGTGTGTGTGTGTGTGTGTGTGTGTGTGTGTGTGTGTGTGTGTGTGTGTGTGTGTGTGATGCAATATGAGTGTGTATGACACCATGAAGCGTATCAATCTAATCTGTACAAGTTATATATTTGTATCTTCACACCTAACAGTTAAGTTACAATAGTTAATTTATATAATTGTACATCTTATGGCATTACTATTTGTCCGCTAAAGCACCAATGTAATTGTACATCTTATGGCATTACTTATGGCACATTGAACCCCCCCCCCCCCAAACAAACATGCTTTTCATCCTGCGTCGCACGTGCAAGTAACATTTATTCCTTGCTGGTGACTAAATCGTTAAGTACACCATAATTAATCCAGAGTGTAAATGAAGCAGTAACAATGTTGGAAATGGTTTTACTACAATGGACTTCGTCATTTATCATTTTTTTCTTATATCTTTGTTTATATATTATACATTGAATACTTTATAACACTTTAAGATGTGTAAAATTATAGGAGCAAACCCATCCTCCATAGAAACTGGAAGAAAATAGTTTCAGTCAGTGGCGTATTAACCGCCCAAGCAGCTCCCGCAACTGCAGAGGGGTGGGGTGGGCTGGGGTGGGGGTGGCAAGCCCAGCGAGGGTCCAAAATTCCCATAAAACAACTTTTTTTGGGGAGGGGGATCCATAATTAAGTTTTGCGGGAGGGGGGAGAATTTCTTGCTACGCCACTGGTTTCAGTAAATTATGAGCTATTCTCAACGACACTGATCAGTATAAATGATCACTACACTATCACTTCAGCTTCGTTAGTGTATGAAGCAAAATGCTATAACCATCTTTAGGTTATGCATTCATCATCAATCATAGATGAAAGGCCAGAGTTCATATATCAGTAATAAAACAGTCTGTTATAGTATCTTAAATTAAATCATTTATTGTCGCGATAATAACACATGCACTGCAGCTGGTCTCTTGGAATATTCGTGTTCGTGCATTCCTAACGAAAGTGCTTTCTTTGACTAATACTTGATACACTAGCACCGTAGATTCTTTTATCTAATTGAGAGAAAACACATTATGATTTGCCTGATAAATTCTGTATGAGTGAAATAAGACGCAAATAGTGTACATGTCTAATCAATATTCTGCCTCTTTAATGACATAAACTATTCATACAAATAGTGTACATGTCTAATCAATATTCTGCCTCTTTAATGACATAAACCATTCATACAAATAGTGTACATGTCTAATCAATATTCCGCCTCTTTAATGACATAAACCATTCATACAAATAGTGTACATGTCTAATCTATATTCTGGCTCTTTAATGACATAAACCATTCATACAAATAGTGTACATGTCTAATCAATATTTTGCCTCTTTAACGACATAAACCATTCATACAAATAGTGTACATGTCTAATCAATATTCTGGCTCTTTAATGACATTAAGCATTCATACAAATAGTGTACATGTCTAATCAATATTCTGGCTCTTTAATGACATTAACCATTCATACCATAAAGTTTGGTTATGTTTATTACCGTATATACTCACGTATAGTTCGAGTCCAAATGCAAACAACATAGATCCTGATCTGCTGTCGCATAATGCGCAGACAGATCAGGGTCTATGTTGCTTGTTCTACTGATTAGTCCCTACAATCTGGCAAATCTGGGTCTATGCAGTTTGCAGTTGGTATACACGAGTAAATACGGTATTTTTCGTCTGGAAAATCCACTCTTAATTTACTTTATAAGTTTATTTCTCAGTAATGATTTTCCAAATATAAACAGCTGATTAACAAAATATATTATCTGATAACTACTGGATACTGAGTCATAGACAAGAGAACTCTTTGTATTCAATGGTTCCGTGTTCCTAGTTATAAATATAGTTTGCGAAATGGGTGCTGATTTATTTCAGATTGAATAGATCTTGAAAAACACATATCTATTGACTCCATGTGAACACAAAATATGACATATAATATCGAATATAATTGAATATAACATGTACGTCTACCATACCGAGCGGCAAAATACACTAGAATCGAGCTTTCAAATAATTGTTAATTTAAATCAGACTCTGTTGGATCACAGAGACGGAACGTTTGATGTTGCTATTTATTCCATTCGAAAACATACAAGGAAACAGTCAACACGTCCATCTCAGCAACATACATACATACATACATACATACATACATACATACATACATACATACATACATACATACGTACGTACGTACGTACATACATACGTACATACGTACGTACGTACGTACATACATACATACATACATACATACATACATACATACATACATACATACATACATACATACATACATACATACATACTGTTATCTTTTAGGAGAGACACGGGTCATTTGTTGAGGGTTGTAATCAGTCGTGGGATTTGAAAATTCCATGCTGTCTAAAAAGTACTATAATACCAAGTGGACGGCAACGGTCGTTTGGAGTTGTACAGATTATGTTTAACAAATTCAGCCGGTGCTACGCTTAACTTGAATCGACTATATACAAAACCACTTGTAATCAGTAATTTCAGACGTATCATTTGACTTCTACGATGGCTACTGGGAATTCGAAGTTCGATATGATGAAAGAAATTCTCCATTTTTTGTAAAGTACAGATGTACAGTTTTTATTTCCACTATCCACTTGTTCCCTTTACTTAAAGAAACATACCTGCCTATATGCACAATTGTATTACAGCTGACTTGTGTTAATTTTCTTTTAATCCCTAGAAGTAGTTGCAATAAATAGGTTATGCATATATCGTGAATAAGGCTAAGCTGGAATTGCTGCAATGGGAAAAACACATAAATTAGACAATTCACTTCAACACAAAAACTTTCAGCCTCAGCCGTAAGCAGATTATAGTCCAAATGTCGGAGATCTACTTTAACTTCTGGAATGGAGTTATAGAGCATAATTACCATTATTATATTTGAGCCTTGCTGTTTTGTCATTTATTTACATAAACAAGACATATCTGTGTCATTCACGTGAAACCTTTAAATAACGGCTTGAATGTGTTAAAAGAGCTTCCTATATGCCTGATCAGGGCCGGATTAAGAGGGGGGAGGGGCACAGGGGGCACGTGCCCCGGCCCCCCTCCCCAGTAATAAGGGACTCCGTGGTAGCCGTGGATAAGATTACATGTGTTTAAATAAACCATACATAAATCTAAACCGTCCAATACTTAGCCTATTTTAGCTATAATAATTAGACACAGGTAAAGGACAGTTTAAGGACTGCTTTCAGGGTGTATTTGTAGATCCACAAGGGCTCCCATATCTTAAGTGACCAAGGCCTCACAAAGCCTTAATCCGGCCCTGTGCCTGATTCCTTTTATAATCCGAGGAGGATGAGTCATCTGTGAAGCTGCATCAGAGAGAGTGACTCAACGTCGCAAGTCACGGGCGACAATCCGCTACGCTCCTGATAAAGGAGCATAGCGGATTGTCGCCCGTGGCTGGCGACGATGAGAGTGACTGAACAACTGTATATGTATGCACATTTTCTCAGATATTTGACGATAACAAACAAAATTTATAATAGTTATGAAAACATTATCACGGAAGAGATGTATAAGTGTAGTTTTAGATATTGTCAAAAATAAAATGTAACGATACCAGTTCTGTGAGTAGATCATTATATTGCACGATGTTGTAATATATGGTATATGTACATGAAATGACTGATATCAATGGAAAAGAGGCAAATTTGAAACAAAGTGTCCACGATTAGTACTAGTCATACCAAGACTCACTTAATGATATATTAAGACCTCTTTAATATTTGTTCGAACCTCATGCAAGCTTTTAGGTCCTTTGATTGGGAAAACAGGTTCAAGCAGGCCTACCGTTTAGTACCATTCATTCTATATTTCTATGTTCCATCAATTTTTTTATTTTTTGTGTATAAATATATTCTGTAAAAATTTTCATTGCCATTGCTGTTTAGCCTCCTTTTGAATTACAAGCTAACTCGGTGTTTTTAAACGAAGTCGAGTAAGCTTTTTGGCGTCAGTAGTTCGCACACCTATACAACACAGCGATATGATAATTTGAGCATAATTTCAAAGAGTAAGACCCCATAGCCATTTATTGTATTTCGCCTTGTACGTCGCCAACGAGTGGCATACAACGCCTCCCTTGTACTACTTTTTGAATAATGAAACATATGTGTAACAATTCGATGGTATATTTCATATATTCATTTGTATTGTCCTCCAGGTAAATAAAAAATAAGGCTATTTATTTTTTCTTTCAATTCTTCGGAGTCAATTTCAGAGCATAACACGTCTCCACCTGACACGGGTTACTATCAGCAATATTTTGTTGTTCCTGTTTGTCAATTAATAGAGACATGACTACTACTAACAGGCACCATTTGTATTATCAGGAAGTGAAATGTTAAGATATTCAATTAATAGCAAAGAGTAATAAAACAGAAAACGCATGTCAGTGAATTAAATGTATTCCATATATCCTCATTTATACAGATCGAATTAGAATTTTGGATTTATTTATAAGCATGATAATCATTACAAAGCTAAAGGCCATGAAAAAATTATGGAGGTGTCAGTAACATCTTGCAAATTACTATATTTTACTCACATTTATTGAAATACAAACACTGTAAATGTATAAACATTAACACTGTAAATGTATAAAACAATTTTTACTAGAGAAGCCACTTGCTTAAGTGTGCCGCAAACAGTGCTTTGGAAAACGCAGTTAAATAAATTCCCACAACTACTAACAATGTACTTCTATCATGTCTAAGTAACAAGATGAAGAAGAAGCTGCTGCTGATGATGATGATGAACAATAACAAGACAATAAAGATACAAGTCCCAGGAAAGGTGAGTCGTTTTACGCCTGCGATATGGAAAGATAGTGTTTGAATTCAAGTGCGCACAAGGCTGATTTGAAGCATCTTCTGTTGATGATTTTCCTACTACACCGAGCTGCCTATTCTGAAAATATTGACTTTGGCGTCAACTTGGCGGTCAAATTATTTGTCCCTTCTTTCATTTGGATGTGTGCCTTCCTATATATATCTGTCTTTCTGGATATTCTGAAATTCCTGATCCAGGGCTCTTCACAGGACGTTCCCTAAAATCATATTAAATTTCAGCAGAAAATAATATTGGTCAATGGAGTAGCGGATATAGTATTAAGCTACCTGCCCAATCAAATATACTATTTAAATATATCTAAGACATGGACAAAGGTCGCAGTATACCTTATTATCCCTTGTTAGTCTAGTCCAACTGCAAACTGCACAGACCCAGATCTTCCGTCGCATAATTCACCGGCAGATCTGGTTCTATGCAGTTTGTTACGAGTAATCAGTAGAACAAACAATTATGCGACAGATCAGGGTGTATGTTGTTTGCAGTTGGACTCGACTTTTAAGCGAGTATTACGGTATATGAAGGTTTTAGACTGTTTTTTTCTTGCATTGATCTAACAGCGGAACTTTATAACTTGGTGTTGGCCTTTTTAAACTAACAATTATTATAAACCGCATGCCGCTACGTTGTTTACAATGTGAACCTACTCACTATTAATTGTAAACGCCATTTTCCAGTCTCGTTAACCAGATGCACACATGGTTCCTTCTGATCTTTGTCAAACAAATTTCCTTTGTGACTCAAGAACAAAGATGGAAATTGGTTGATGAAATGATATGATGCCAAATGATGAAATGACGTCATGTTTCACTTACATAATAAAGAATTTTATTAGCTGATTGATACGACCCCCCCCCCCCATTGTTGCGTCTGTTTACTATTCATTGTTCAGTAATTTTAATTTAAGCTTCCAATTTACTTTCAACTGGAATGATTGCATAATATGTGACCATAGATGCTTGAAATAGGCATAAGGACGTTAGATATGTATTTATGCGTAAGGTAATTTAAGGCTAAGATATACTTTTGGTAATTGCTTCAATCAAGAACCGAAAGCCAGTATATCCCAAACATTTCACTTGAACAATTTACGAAGTCAGCGTTTAATGTCAATCTGGCTGCTCGTGTTTGGAGTTTGTGTATTCGTTCAATGTCAGATTTTGATGCATTGCTGCAAATAATGTACCCATAATTAATAAGATGATGAATGTAGACATTCAAGAAATGTTTTCGAATATTAGATGGAATGTATGAGGATATACGTTTTAGTAGAGTGCTTTTTTGGTGAAACTATTGAAAAAGCTGGTGAATATGTATGTTTCGGCATATATTTTCATCTATAAGTATAGCAAGAAGTTTTGAGAAGAAACGTTTATCAGTTTAATACCTTTGGTAGATTATCTCATTTCTGGTTAACCGGCCGAGTACCAATTTTTGCGCAAGTAATTCTTCGTGAATTAATTACCATGTGATTAGATTTACACCATAATAGTATAGGACACCACTTTAGCTTCTAAGGGAATCCTTTGTTAAAAATGGTCTGTGATTTACAGCCTCAAGATGGTAAATCCTATTTTAAAAACGTTCATAGGTTTAACATGATGGGTGTCTTTGGCGAGAAATGTAACATTGTAACATGATGGGTCTGTTTGGTGAGAAAATGTAACATTGTAACATGATGTGTCTGTTTTGCGGGAAATATAATATGCACGGTCTATTTAGCCTATAACGGGAAATTCTATTTTATAAATGTCCATAGGTTTAACATATGTGGGCCTGTCTAGGGCATACAGGGATTGTAATATGTTGGGGGTCCTATGGATTCTAACAGGAATTTAACATGGAGACGGCCCTCTAGCCTCTAACGGAAACTAACATGAAGCCGTGTTATGGTCTCTAAAGGGAACTAACATTACGCCGTAGGTTTAACTTGCGTGGGGCTCTCTAATTTCTAACGGGACACGAAATATTAAAAACGTCCATAGCTTTAATATACACTTTGACTGACCGATAAACAGTGACATAAAGTCCATATCCCCACCCATACTATACAATAACCCTACACCCACTAACCCTCACCTCCTTTTGACTGACCAACACTCATAGTTACTCATAACATAGGGCACGGGAAGGACATAAAATAAAGGGGTATTCAAAAATAAAATTTAAATTCCTTATAAACAAAAAATTATTCCCCTATCCCATACTACTCTATTATCCTCTTCTAAACAAAGTACCGCCCACCATAACCACCACCATCCCCTTATAGATAAAATTATTATCCCCTGAGTATTCTCATAATCCCTGTAGTTTTGACCAGTGGAGGGAAAGAAAAGAAAGACCGAATGAAAAGAAGAATAAATCAAGACATTTAAGGACCGGCATTGGCTTACTTTTAAAAAATACAAAAATATCATGTATAAATCCCTTATTGTAATCCAAGAGCGTAGGCCATCCTAACTCAAGATTCTCACTAAAAATTACTACCTAAATTACTGGCAGCCACTTGTACACGGACCGACCTTTATATCCAAGGTCTGTTCACTTGTTACACAAAATTTGTTTATCGTACGCTGAGTAAAAATGTCACCTAGGACCAAAGTTACATTTTTTCTACAGTCTCAATCAGAATTTGGGGGAATCCTACGTTAAAAAGTGTTTGCGAAATCTGAGGAAGAACGGAAAGTTAACATTAGGCGGCCATTTATTGTTTATTTTCTTTAATTAATTTATGTATTTATTTATTTTTTGGTGTCATTGTAAGGAAAAGGGGAAATTAACATTGGGCCACCAGTTTTGCGGCATTATAGGGACAATGGGAAGTTAACTTTAGGACTCCATTTTTGTGGGATCCTGGGGACAAGGGGAAGTCCTATGTTAAAAATGTCCATTGGTTTAACTTAATGGATGATTATAGGGATAAGGGGAAATTAACATTAGGTCACCATTATGGGGGGATTCTGCGGACAAAGGGAAATCCTATGTTAAAAGCGTTCATCAGTTTAACATACGCTATGACAGACCAGCACCCAGTGAACTACTATCCAACACACCCCACACCTACCATATGCGGGCCTGTCTAACGGAAATTAACATTACGCCGTAGATTTAACATATGTGTGGCTCTCTAGTCTTTAACGGGAATAAAAAAATACGCCGTTGCATGGTTTCTAACGGTAAGTAACATTACGCCTTAGGTTTATTATATATGAGCCTGTACAGGATTTAACGGGAAACGTAATAATAAAAACGTCCATAGCTTTAAGGTTCACTTTGACTGACCAATACACAGTGACATACTATCCATTACCCCCACCCAAACTATCCAATACCCCTACACCTACTAACCAACACCCCTTTTTGACTGACCAGCAATCATAGTTACTTATCAACACAAGGCAGGGGTAGTATGTAAAAGAAAGGGGTATAAAATAGGTTAAACAGAAAAGGTATTATCTAAGTAGTATTAAAGGTATGTACTATAGAGCTTATGGGAATTTAACAATAGCGTTTAGGGCACTATTGAGCTTTTGGAAATTTAACACTGGGAGTCACTATGGAGCAAAATGGCAATTTACCATAGATATACTGACTTGCATCACCTGTAAAATTAAGTTTTTTCACTAAATCGTGTCGTACCTCAACAGCAAAACTTATTGTTTTCACTATAATATGTGTTACTACAAAAGTTAAAGTCAGCTTCTTCACAACAATGTATGCTATTGCAACAATAAAAGTCAATTCTTCACTAAATTGTGTGCTAATACAACAGTAAAAGTTAGTTTTTTCACTAAATTCTGTGCTACTGCAACAAAAAAAGTCAGATTCTTCACTAAATTATGTGTTACTGTAACATTAAAAGTCTGTTTCGTCACTACAAACGTGCGCTGCTGCAACAATTAAAGTCAGTTTCTTCACTAAATTATGTGCTACTGCAACAATGAAAGTCGTTTTCTTTAACAAAAATTTGTGCTACTGCAACAATAAAAGTCAGTTTTGTTACTAAATTGTGTGCTACTGCATTAGTAAAAGTCAGTTTCTTTACTAAAATGTGTGCTACTGCAATAGTAAAAGTTAGTAAAAGTCAGTTTCTTTACTAAAATGAGTGCTACTGCAATAGTAAAAGTCACTTTCTTCACTGACCTTTACTGGTGGTACTGGTCAGTATGTCTATGTTAAATTTCCACTATGTCCCCTAGTGACTCCCAGTGTTAAATTTCCAAAAACTCAATAGTGCCTAAACGCCTTAAAATTTCCATAAGCGCTAGAATGATCAAATTAGACCCATAATACCTCTTATACTACTTAGATAATGCTTTTTCTGCTTGGCCTAGCACAAGACAAACAATGAACAGAAGATTTACATTTCAATCCCGAGACGTGGATATTCTTGTTTCGATTTCATCCTCAACATAGATTCTGTTTGTGTTTCGCTACTGACACCAGCATAAATTATGTTAATCAGAGCGAGAATGGCTGACATTCGACTGTATTTCATAATCAGGACTATGCGTCAAGATAGCTTCCAAATTCCATGAAAGCAAATTGTCAGTAGCACACATTTTATTAGGAAAAAAGCCTTACTTTAACTGTTGCAGTAGCACACAGTTTAGTGATGAAACTGACTTTTACTGTTGCAGTAGTAAAAAGAGACCACTCTACCTAAGAGAAAACACTCACGCAATTTCAATCTGTAAAGATGGAAGAGCCACAACATATCACACTTCTCGTCAGAAAAAATCAATGGTGTTGACTAGATTTTGTTTGCATTTATTGCTCTCTCTCTCTCTCTCTCTCTCTCTCTCTCTCTCTCTCTCTCTCCATTTCACTCAGTGGGGTTTTCAGAAAACACGTACTCATAACGTTACAATACAATCCCGACATTGCTAGTTTCAAACTAAAATATAAAAATGGCACAATCAATATTTGACTTGGCATTTTTTTTAATTCAATGTGTCATGAAATGAATATACATTGATTCTGCCGTTTTGAAAAAAGCACAAACTCACAATCTTACTAGAATAATCTTAACTTCAGCAGGTCAAATTCTGCCTTATATTTGAAAATATAACAAAAAATAAATTTCGACAATAATAATATTCACTTCTCGTCTTCAGTCTAGACCACGATTTGTAACATTGGAAACTTTGTTTTCAAAAATTAAGAACCAAATCTGGCTCATATCAAATTCTGCCTTCATCTGATAATGTAGGGGAAACAAAATCACACTGTGTATTGAGTAAGTTAACAGTCATTCAGTGTGTTTATCATGTTACCATAGGTCATGAGGACTATAAATCGTAAATTTGTCAGAAGCTGATGATGAATAAAAATTTGCCTGACACTGGATTATTATTATTTTTTATATTTCTTAAAACACAACTTGCTGACAATAAGTAGCTTTTAGTGCGAGAATTACATCGACGACTGGAAAATAGAAGAAATACAGTATTATAGGTGTATCCATACGATTTAATCATGTGCGATTACTAGGATGAAAGTATTCCAATAGTGTATTTATTTTCTTCATTAACACAGCCTTGAATTCCTATTAGAACATGTACTTACGCAAAAAAGAACACATGCTGCCAGTGAAGAAATTCAAAATGTCAAGACAGTTGAGAGAAGAAAAAACTGACGTGTTTTTGAAATTTCATTGTGATTCGTATTCACAAGAATGTACCAAAAAAAAAAAAAACCCCGTAAAAACGTACATGTCTCTGTGTCTTGATTTTTTAAAAGTTTGGATAAGATATTTAAACACACACACACTATCGCTCTCTCTCTCTCTCTCTCTCTCTCTCTCTCTCTCTCTCTCTCTCTCTCTCTCTCTCTCTCTCTCTCTCTCTCCAACAGTAATCTTGAGATGGCGTAATGTTAATAGTGTTTGGGATTGTATAAAGTAAGTCAGTTCCCTGTTCTTAAGTGCGTGTGTTTATTTTTCTCTCCATTCTGTTTAATGTCTATAGAAAGCTACTCTTGTTTCCTTTACTTTCACTCCCTATGTGCTAGTATTGCTAGGACTGTAGGAATTTTATTATGGTGATAAGGGAACAGTAGGTTTGTTTGAAAAAGGGATGATAGGGAACTTATAGAGGGGTTTTACTTTGTTTATAAGTGTATATAGGAGAGTAAGGGATAGGGAGGTTAGTTTTTGTCTATAAGGAATTTTAATTATTTTCAAACCACTTTCTTTATACATCATACTACCCCTGCTTTTGTGCGGATAAGTGACCACGAGTTCTGGTAAGTCAAAAAGGGGTGCGGGTTAGTAGGTGTAGGGGTTTAGATAGTATGGGTGGGGGTAATGGATAGTAGGTCACTGTGTATTGGTCAGTCAAAGTGTATGTTAAACATTTGGGACGTTTTTAACATTACTTTTCCCGTTAGATCCTATACATGCCCACGTATGTTAAACTTACGGCGTAATGTTAATTCCCGTTAGAGACCATGCAACGGCGTAATGTTAATTCCCGTTAGACCCCATACAGGCAATACATTGGAGGTGTAGAGTATGTTGGATAGTAGATCACTGGGTGCTGGATAATAGATCACTGGGTGCTGGTCAGTCATAGTGTATGTTGAATCAATGGACGTTTTTAACATAGAATTTCCCATCTTGAGGTTATAATCCACAGACCCCTTTTTAACATAAGGTTCCCGTTAAAGGCTAAAGTTGCGTCCTGTATTATTCACCATTAAGAAATAGAGACTACGATCGTTTAAAGTTTGATTTCAATCTCAGCTGTTGAATTTACAGAGGTATGGATGGTGTCGTCATCGTCTAAAAAGTCAATCTTATATTGAACAGCAAGGAATAGGAGTTGTATACTGTGTATGTTGACCAAAAAGCATTATAATTTTTCGAAACCGTCCAATAAATTTCGTAAACGATAAATTATTTACTTCCAGCAAAAATGAAACTACAAGATTAGTATATATTTTATAAGCCATAACTAACGCATTTTTTCACTATGAGGCATAATCAGAATTAGATACAATAGTTTCTAAGTCATATATACTTCCAGTGATTAAAATATTTAGTTGAAAAGAGTCAAAGTGTAATAATGAGTGACAATTAAAAAATGGACTTAAAGAAAAACCCAATAAACAGGTACCAAGTATAGAACTATATAGTTGCCATGCAAATCAGTTTGACGATCTGGCAAACAAAGACATTACACAAATATTATATCTACAATCAAATACGATTATTAAAACACTAACTTTCCCTTCATTCTAGGCAATATATCTCCAGTGTATGATTTAGGTACATCCATACAGCTATTTAACATAAAAACATGTAATAAATTGAACCCAACCACTAAATATCGGAGAAATTATTACATCACGTTGATGTTGAAAGCACGGCGAGTTATGAAACATATGTTCCAAGGACAGAAAAAGTGATTCTGTTTAGGATGCGCAGACAAAACTTTTACCTAACGTTTAAAAAGCGATGCATCTAAAATAACAACTCATATCATATCTTTGTATGATATTACAATTTGTGGAAAACAAGGTTTATACTAGATTTGATAGAAAAGGAAATATAAGTCCTTCGTTGACTACGTTCTGTTCTCGCTATATGGTCAACATTTTTGAACAAGAAGACTTAGAAGAAATTTTTATTCAAAGATGATAAAGTAATTGTGATAGATCATGATGATAAGTTAGTCAAATGGTTATAATTACTTATCAGGGTTAGCATTCAGTGACATTAGGGAAAATCGATGATGTTGATAGAAAAGAAATACGATTCCATCATAAAAGACTTGCGGGATAAGGATATAGTTTTAGTGGTCTTTTACTCCAAATATAAGAATTCGATGAAAAATATTAGCTCGAAGAAAACAATATTGTGCCAGAAGTTATGAGAGAAAAGAAACGCTGAAACGCTGGCACAAAACAAAACAAACAAACAGGAAAAAAAAACAAAAACAAAAAAAACATGTAATGAACTTGGAACATCTGTATGACTACAATGATGTAGAAGACTCATACGGTAAAGTTTGTACTTTATCCAATAAATGTTTCCAGTAGTCACACATAGAAATTAAACGTTATTTACAGTAATATTATATAACTCTTGGAGGTATGATTTTAATAAATTCATTTTGTGGTAATCTGTACTTTGTTTCAACAAACAATCTTAGTACATATCCAGTTTTAAACTTTTCTTGATGACACATTTATCAATACACTCGCATACTTTCTTGATGACACATTTATCAATACACTCGCATACTTTCTTGATGACACAATTATCAATACACTCGCATACTTTCTTGATGACACATTTATCAATACACTCGCATACTTTCTTGATGACACATTTATCAATACACTCGCATACTTTCTTGATGACACATTTATCAATTCACTCGCATACTTTCTTGATGACACATTTATCAATACACTCGCATATTTTCTTGTCGTTTTTGTCATTTCTAAAATGAATAGACTTTACTTCTAAGATCACACAGTTCCTGAAAAGGTGTACCGTTCATTTCATCATTAAATAATCCAATAAATGTCTTATTTACTAACGGTATATTGTAAAGTTTATCTTTCTTCTAATCATTTGTGTCATAAACCTGAACGTTCACTTTAAAGTCTTCACACAAGTTTTTAAATAAATTCATAAAACCTTTGTGTCCACCATCAATAATGAAATGCTAAGACCATATTGTTTTCAGCTCGTTATAGTAAATTTCATACATGAACTATTTTGGTAATTCCAACACTGTGCATTTTCAGTAAATAGGTTCCGTTAATGTAATAATAATATTTTTCATACTTACTAGAACCAGATTCTCATCTATTATTGTTATCTTTGCTAATGGTCAGTTTTTCTGATATTTGGAATTTCTTTTTTTTTTTTTCATTTCTATATAGTTTTCACAATTATCCTCCTATGTAAATGTTTCATCTATTTTCCAGATAGTTTTATTTGTTTTAAAAATCATTCTTGCTTTATTGTCTTAAATTTGTATTTAATTTAATATATGGTTTTTGATCAAATATTACTACCCAATGCACTTTCTTCAACCTTAATCATAATTAAACATACACTTTAAAATTTTGGTCATGAATTACATATTTTTATTATTCAGTGTACATAATAGCTTAGGTAGTATTAGTTGTTTTGCTTTTCACTCAACTATCAACTTAATTTAGCAATATTTATAACTCTTCCAACCATGGTATTGTTTTTTATTTCTGGTGCTAATGGCTAATCACTAAAATAATCGTTGAAATGTTCTGGTACGTCAAATCTACTTCTAAAATGCCAGATGCAACCCGTTTTGTCATCATCTCTCCACTTCATTCATTTGTTTTTGATCTTTTTTGTGTGTTCTTATTGCCCACCTAAAGTTTTAACAAGTATGCATTGACCTATGGACAAATTATAAAGGCTATTATTACCTACGTACATAATAAATTACCTTGACCATGCCCTATTAAATTACTTATCATTTACAACCTTACCTTCATCGTCAGTATATTACTCATGATTTGATTTAGTATATCTAATTTGGTATCATACTAGCTGCTTCTTTTATGCCAGACTATGTCATTGAAACATATCATACTCAGTAAATTACTATAATTTTACTCCTGTATGCCTTAAACAATGAGCCAATCCAGTTGTAGTATAACTATGAGCTGGATCTAGTTAATAATTTTGCACGCAAACATTTCTCAATTTTTCAGATCAATCATACAGTACTAAAGTATTTTCTCCTTCTCATTTCATGATGCACAAAATTCCCTTTGACATGCCTATATTTGCGACTATGTCGACCAAGAACAGCATTAAATTCCCTCAGTTGTGTACTAAGGGTAAACGGCGCCCGGGACGACGATGATGGCCCAAAGTGACAGAATACGAGGCCCGAATTTTTTCAGCTGTTTTAGCGCCCCAAGACCTCTGGCACCCGGTGCATCCGCCCCATCCGCCCCCCCCCCCCTCCACCCACCGTTAGTACGCCACAGAATTCCATCGTTAAATTCTTCTTTCTAAAGCACCACGTGTCTTTGCAAATGATTAGACTGTAGCACAATACAAACTGACTAGCCGAAAGTTTTCAAATATTACAGACAAGACACACTCAATCAATATTTAACACAAATACAAGAAATCTTTCTAAAACACAACCAATAGGTATTGAACTAATTCGAAAAATGCACGAAAACCCGTTTCCTATACGTGGCCTTATCGACACACCGTAGATTCCACTGTAGAAAACCACGAGGCTGTCTACATATATACATGTCATACTCACCTTCACTGACCATGTCAAGCTACACTTACTTTACATTTCACGGTTAGTGACAATCGTAACATCCAACAGAGTTGAATGAACGACCTTGTTCTAAAGTATACAACTTCTCATATATTTTACCTGAGGAGTTCTTAATTTTCTTAAATTTAACCATTTTCTTCTCTTTAACCACACTCTTGCCTCGCGGGAAATGACTTCTCACAAACTAGCGGAAACACATTCTACAACTACAATAGTTGTCATAGTTACAAGCAAAATTAATATATGTACCACTTATTAAAAAAAAATGAATATTTAGCAAATTTATGTAATTTATAGTAGTTTTTATTGTCTTTAGACGGGTATTAAGAAAGAAAGACTAATAATACTGAAATACATCAAGTTCGACGAATTAATATTTACAGAACTCCATGCGGTAAAACGACAGAGGACAAGCAAGTAAAACGTAAACAAAGGACTAACTCAGTTGATATGTAGTTCATACATTTTTCGGAATTTTCTTCGCTATTAACATTACCTACCACAACTTTACTTTCTATGTGGAAACTTTGATAGCGACCAGGTTTGCAGATATGCATGTAATATGACTCACATTCATGAAACTGTATTGACAACGAAGAAGACCGAGCTGGCAGCATCCATTATATTGCATCGGCATGTTTGCCACATGTGGCGTACGTTAGACCTCGAGAGCATGCAAAATTGTACATCATGTTTAGTCATTATGGAAAAACATAATTCCACTGCAATCGCTCAATTATATCTCTATGACGTTATCTACTGCGCGTAATGTACACTATCAAATTTACTATTTTAACTCTCTCCTATACCTTTTCCGCAAAACAGGATGTACCTGCACATTCCATTGACAGTTTTGTAAGTAAATAATGTTGCATTTTCCACTTTTTAGGTTCTTTATATGATATTTTGCTATACCACACCCACCCACCCCGCTAGCATTATCAATAGCTCGTCAAATTTGAATAAAACGATTAAAAATATTCACAACGACTTTAATATTCTCATGTGTGCAATGACCCAAACTTTAAACTTTAAGCCTAATTGAAAAATATAGTAGATGTCCCAAAACTATATACAATTTGCTCATCAGAGAGACTGGTTAAGTGTTTGTATATTTGTCGCTCCGTCCGTAGAGTATCATGCATCAATGTAAAGAAGGTGCAAGGTCTTTTGTAGCACAACAAACACAGTTCAAAGCTTCAATATTAATAGCTGTCTCCCATGAATTGTACATACTACAATATTAGACTTTTGACAGCCTTTTGCACGGAAAATCTTAGATTAAATTATTCCTGTTTTGATTTCTTTACACAAAACTCCTTCTCGGCTTGACAGACACGTTCACCACGTCCGTCAAAATCTGATAATTGTTCAGCTCTATAGTTACACGCCCGCACCGATACATATATACCCCAAAAGCCGGCACCGATACATATATACCCCAAAAAGCCGGCACCGATACATATATACCCCAAAAGCCCGCACGGATACATATATACCCCAAAAAGCCGGCACCGATACATATATACCCCAAAAGCCCGCACCGATACATATATACCCCAAAAAGAAAATCATAATACTATAGGAACAAGCAAAAGACCGACGAATGCTGATCGTTATATTTACATAAATTAGAAATAAAATGGGATGTATATTAAATCCCTTTATAACACAGTGAGTTATTCTGTTGAAGTTAAATTGACATTTATGAACTGAAACAATTTATGATCATCGTGATGTGATCTCCATTAAGAGAGAATCGAATGGTAGCAAAAGTGCAACGATAGTTAATAAAGTAAAATTATGTAGTTCACAAGATCAAAATCTTTTCTCTAAAATGAAGATATGCTGCTCCAGTGATATTGCCATTACCTGTAGAGTTTATCATTTTATATCGATAAGTTTAGCCAAAGCAATTTGACAAGAGTTGTTGGCTTGGAAACTGACTGAGTTGTGTGTAAAAGGTTATCTTCATTAAGGCATCCAAGAAGATTGCGGGCAACATGTTTTTTCAAATAGATTGGAAAGAGCGGAGAGAATTGATACACGTCTGTAACTAAAGGGATCAGTTTTGTTGCCACACTTGCATGACTATTCCAGTAGCGATACTAAGCAGTTTTTGCGTTTCCAATTTTAAAGATTCCACTTTTGTCCCAACACATGTTTACTGCCTATCCCGTATTTGTCATTGCAAGAAAATCATTATTATAAAGATCACACTATTAGTGCCTTAAAAACTTACAACTGAAAAAGAACTTAAGATGTACATGATAGAATAACTGAATAGCTACAACGGTCACTTGTGTGTCGAACGAGAGCAAGGAAATTGAAAGTAACAAAAACTTGTGCATGGTAAAACATCTTTAAAAAATGTAACATTTAAGTAATACATTTTTTGGAAAGGTTTGTTTAATAAGCATAGCCACTTCATACTGCTTCCGACGTTGCTTATAATACTTGGTTTTCATTGTTGTTTGTTAAAGACTTACGATGTTGATATAACTCCATTTGAGGTCATCATATATTGAAAATATTACAAAATGGGTACAACATGGTTAGGAAATTCAGAGAAATCTGACACGAGATTTTCATTTTGGAGATCGCAGTCTTAAACGTCGATGTGTTCGTGACCAATGGTAAATACACGTAATATTAGTTGTATTTAAGAAAGGCTTACTAATTGCAGTACACAATATCTGGCGAAATCCAGGAATCACTAACATACATAAATTGGCCGGTGATTTAATAGCCACTCGTGTGCACATATATAGAACTGTGACATAAAAAAGGGGAATTCCAAAATCTTTCACATGAATTTCACGTCCAGTTCATAATAGTTAAACTCTATAGGCGATATTTCTATGTTTATTTCTATTTTTAAGTATGGGCTTTTCATTTTATTTCTATTCTGTCTGCTGATTTTCCTGTGAAAATAAGTGATTGCTTATTACACAATAAATCGACAAATCAGAATATATAATAACCGATCAACCAGTAAAAGGTTTGCGATTGCCTTAGTTGCCGATTTTACACACCAATGTATGACTGGGAGAGGTATTGTATTTATACAAACTGATTTTTGAATAATCGCTAATGTGATACATAGTAAGAAAACAAATTGTGTCCAACAAGACCCTATCCTAAGCTTTTAGGACCCTATCCTAAGATTTTAGGATAAAGGGTAATCATCATAGTATATATATATATATATATATATATATATATATATATATATATATATATATATATATATATATATATATATATATATACGCACACACACACCTGTCCCAGCAATTTACATTATTTGTGACGTGGCCGATTCCACTACAATCCTTTACTTAGTCTTGGTGTTCATGGGGGATATATGGCGGCGAGTTAGGCCTTCTTACATCAGGACTGTATTCATTATTTTTTGGTCATTTAGGACCCAACTACCAATCTGGAACGCCAGAGCCAGATAGTATTCCCTCGAGGAAAATACAAAATATAATGAACTCCAAATGGGGAAAGAAAACACTATGAATCGGTTATAATTTATATTTCCGGTGTATGAAAATACTGAAGGCGACACGGAAACAACTGCAAATATAATGCGAACTAAGTTGATTCGAAATTTTGTTCAATTTTGCAGATCCTTCTGCACAGTATTTAAACGTACATAATATTTTGTCACAAAGAGGGTAAGAAATGTTACCTTACTTTAAATGTTGCGCTTTCTCTCTCAATCATACAAACCCCTCATATTAGATACACAAAGCAATATATATATATATATATATATATATATATATATATATATATATATATATATATATATATATATACATTTTATGTGAGTTTTCAACACATTTGAAGTTTCATTTTTAGACTTTATCAAAGCTGTAGATACTCGTAAGTTTTAAGTGAGTTTTCTTTATATATGAAGTCTCAGACTTTAATAAGAGCTGTAGTAATTTGTAGTCTATTTCTCTCCACGTTTCCCAAATGCATGCTATTTGGCCCATTACACGTCGTGTCAAGGCAAAAAGCCAGGCTTAGCTTCCGCAAAATGTGTTGACAGTAAGTAACATTCGATTCAGATTTATACAGAGAGCATACATTTGGCTTTCATCCAGGTGTATAATCCTTTTAGTAAAACAGCATTTTCTCTATGGGAATTTTCCGTTATACTGTATTGTACATCAGTTTTTTTGCCAATGAATTATATTATTATTATTATTATTATTATTATTATTATTATTACTGTGGTGGTGGTGGTGGTTATTGCCATTATTATTATTATTATTATTATTATTATTATTATCAGCAGCAGTAGTAGTATTAATAGTAGTAGAAGCAGTAGCAGTAATATTAATAGTATAAGTTGACATTTTAATCTTATAGTTTTACGAAGTGTAGTAGTAACATGTCATTAGACAACTTGTTCTCAGGAGCCAGGTCATTTCAAACTTAAACCGAAAACTTTGTCCTTAAATAAATTTGTGAAAATCGGATGTTGGGACAAAATTTTGGGCTGATTGCTAATTCATGCACATTTTTAAGGAAGTATGGGCCAGTGGCGGCTCAAGGGTTCGAGGCGCCCGCATGCAATATTCTTTAGTGGCACTCCTACTTTGCCAGAGATAAAAGTTTTTATGCCAGTTGCCAACCTCCTTCCTCCCCCCCCCCCCTTTAAGACCCCGTTACACTAAGGTGGGGTGAAATACTATGAAAATTGTAGTTGCAAGAAAAGGAAAAAGCTTCCAACGCCACCCCCCTTTGCCTGGCGCCCGGGGGCAATTGCCCCCTCCCCTAGCGCCGCCACTGGTAGGAGCTGTATTTCAAAACTTAACAGGAAAGTAACCAATATGTGCGTGTTTGTCACTGCCATTGTCCGTCGATTGAGTAGTACTGATATTGACAGAATGACGAATTGTAAGGTGTTGTAAAACTTGGGTCATTCTGAAAGAAAGAGAAGACGTTCAATCAGAAGATCTGAACAAATTGGAATTAGGCCGTCAAGCATGAACTATTAATAATAATAACTATTAAACCTTATATGTGTGGTAAATAAGTATTATATTATCATGGCTATCGAGCTGATCTTTCCGTAGCTTAGTTTTGATATTTAAGTGCTTAACACAGTTCCACAATTAAATATTAAGAAAACTAAATTTTAATGCCAACCTAATTTAGCCCAAAAGCAGAAAATTTGCGTTAGCTGTTTTCCCACCTTTTCATAGTTACATATCGCATACCATCTGAAACATTTTTTCTGGTTACCAATAGACTCAAAACTGTATCGGATATTGAAATGTACTCATTAAAATCTGTTCAAATTTTAAATTTATCGGCAGCGGATTTGTCAATATTGCAAATCACTTCCCGCTATTTAGATGCCGGCACCTGCATGAAAGATGTGTACCGTTACATAGACAAACACACGAAAATAATATGTCATAATTTGGGTCTATATAAAATATTTAAAGTGTTCTTGTTTAAAACAGTTCATCACATGAGCACTGTGGTTCTTAAACTATATATTTTTTACCCGTAAATTTTGAAACAACATATATCAATAAATACACTATTATCTTTATTGTCTCTCTAATACAGGTGCAAAAAACTGTTTCCAGTCAGGGTCCATACGAAAGAGTTACAAAATTCAAAGATTATATCTTTTCAATCAGCAGCTTTTGATCCAAGGAGTATATTTTGATAGATCAATATTCATGTTGTTATACACATTAAATTTGTCCAACTATACTTGAGATTCTCAATTTATTAAACACTGCTTAATACGCAAGGTCAGGACGTGGCCCATTATTTTTCCTCTACTCACTGTAGCACGCAGGCCGGTATTAGGATCTTTAATTCATATTCACCTCAATATTTTATCTTAAAAAGAAAATATGTAGACAGTCCAATCTAACAAAGACAGAGCAATTGACTGCAAGAACATGTACTATTCAGCCTGGGCAATTTGACAATCTAATATAAATAACAAAGTTGCAGCAAATTCTTTTCATGTCATATACAATGAACAACTTCACGTTGTTTACAACATTTGAACCTTGCCGTTAGCTGCTTTACAAAGACATATTCTGCTATCATTCCGTTATAACATAAATTCAAACAATGCCCTGTCTAGACGCATTTCGAATTCCTTAATGATAGATCACTTGTTGCACTTATTTCAGATCGTGAGGATTGCCCATTCCTCCAGTTGTCAATGTATTGTTCTACTCATGAATCGGGGAATATCAGTTAGGCTCAGCTAACATTTTGCAATATCTTCTGATCAGATTGTCACCATAATAGTTTGGTTTTAATTGATTTATAAATATAAACGAATGTCACCAGTTCTGCATTTGATAAAACTAAACTTGCAAAATAGAGTTCGACCCTGCCACGTTTAATTGAGCTTCCGGACGATACAATGAGATTCTAATGGAGAACGGGTAAAATTTACGCTCAGATGTTTCTTGCTAAGTATGTTTTAAAGTAAAGCTCCATTTTTCAGCAATCAGTGGATGATATTAAAGGATATGACAAAATCGGCTTATCAATAAATCATTTAAGTATCTTAAAGCACAAATATGGAACTATCTAAATATTTTCGAAAATAAAATCTGAGTGACACATGCATAAAACGCTTTGTATATGCAAGTAATTGATTCATACATTGTCCTTTGTGACTTAATTATTGACATTAATTAGATCAAGTGTCATTAATTTATTTACTATCTATCTTCAAAAAACTTCAATACAGTAATACGAAACTTGAAGATGAATCCACTGGCGTGTGGTACCAATATCACCTTGTTTTTGATAGAAATTTAGAAAATCAGAGCCTAATTGCTACTGGTATTAGCTCCTAATGTGTCTCAAAAGATTTTTGCATAATTATTTGGCAATGTAAAAACATTATACATGCAATGCGCGAACAAAAGGTCGAGTATTTTAGTTAGAGAAACCGGGTTCATTTACATAAACGAAAACGAAATTTGAAGAGGCCCAAAATTTGTGTAGTGTGCATATTTGTACGTGGCAAAATTACACACGTATGCATCAGCAAATCTGCATAGTGTATACATGGGCTATTGGAAAGATATGCAAGTTAGGTGTATTTAAGAATAAAACATGTCTTTGTCGGGTCATAAAATATAGTTATCATATGGGAATAAAATATGTGATCGCAACATATTCCTTCTACATCAATGACAATGCTGAATACTTATAGGCTATCTACCCATGCGGGAGTTCAGGTAAAAATCTGAGATACCCATCATAACCTGCATTTCTTCTTCTAATTACTCCAAGAGATAGTCTTTCTTTTGTCTTCGAATGACGAAAACACACGTATGCAATCTTAAATGCTTGCAATTGTACGAAATGAAAAGAAGAAAATTAGCACAAATGTAAAAATGTGTAGATTTCCTCAAATTTCCTTATTAGTAAGAAGAATATAAAAGGCACTTTTTTATTTTTCATTTCCTGAGGCTTCTATGCTCCTGCATATTCAATCAAGGGATTATATGGCGTGACTTGAGTCCTTCCTTCCTTATATGGGGCGCACGTCATAAATTTCGTTTCATGTTCGATTTTCACCTTTTTCCGAACCATAAATGGAACTCAGTTATTATCTTTGTTTGATTCAAAATTTTGTTCTTGTATATTGAATAGTGATTTCTTCAGTTATGTCTTATTTGCGAGCGGAATTGGGGACGTCCTTTAACGTATATCAATTTGCATACGTATGTTGTTGGTTTTAACGGTACTTTAACACATTATTGGCTATATTATGACGAACAATCGGGAGCTAAGTGCCTTTCCCAAGGACACACCGAGGCAGCCAGACTGGTCTAGGTGGGTATAACGGCAGGTATTGAACACGTGACCCTTGGATTACGAGTCCGCCGCTCTACCAACTGAGCATCCTGCACACGTATGTAAACTGGTGCATGAGATCAGGGTATAAAATAGACCTCCTAGCTTGTACCTTTTGTAATGCATCATTTTTACATGCGTATGCACAACATTTTTTCTTTCGCTTAAATTATTTATCTTTATATTCATATAACATACCTATTATTTGGCATTATATATCCAATAATGTGCTGATGTGCCATTAAATCCCTTCCATCCATCCATACATAGCGAATTTTGATATATGTATATGTATATTTACATACGTATATACATTCTGTTATGTAAAGGGATTTGCACACATATGTAAATTTGCAACATGTCTGGAAGCAGGGCAAAAACACATTCGCACATGTGTAAATTTGCCAGGTGAGCAAATTTCGGCACGTTAAAGCATTGCAAAATATATACAAGTATATTATTTCTTTAAATATATAGCCCTGAAAGGATATATGTATTATGTTAGAACTATCGCTATGTTCACATTGGATAATAACGGGCTTATCGTTTATACAAATATACAAAACATTAAATTTATGCACGCATTTTTACACGCATATCTGTCGATCATATAAAGTTGTGGATCAAGGTATGGCATATGCCGTATGGAGAGATAGATAAATTGATGGACACAGGGGTGGGTGGGTGATTATCTGAATGCTCGCATGTATGTATGTATGTATGTATGTATGTATGTATGTATGTATGTATGTATGTATGTATGTATGTATGTATGTATGTATGCTCGTCTATACCTATTTATCTATGGAAAGATGGAGAAACATACACATATGCATACATTCATTCATAGGTACCTCGAGAGGGAGGGGAGAGGTTTCAAATTATACTGTGAAAATATTTTCATAATAAAAAGAGAAATATAGAAGAAAAAAAAAACTGCAATGGTTTTCAAAGAAATAGTTATTTCGAGGAAGAGAACAAGTTTAAGTTACTTTCTAAATGCTTTAATGTGAAATAATTTGCAACAAAACTACCGTCTAATGACTATGTTATTATTTAAAGAAAAAGAGTACAAGAGAAGAATTTCTGGTGTATCCCCTATTGCCACCGTGCGTACTGTTCTTTCATAGCTCGTTTTTCCTCATGGACTCGTGTAGTATTGCTGAAATCCATTCCACTTAATGCTTCTGTCGAGAAAGATATACTATCATCCTAGACTTCCCATTATGGACCATCGATAAATCTTATACTAGAACCATTTTAGAACCAAACATTCATTTATTTCTAAATTTGGAATGCGTATGTATCGAGTTATAGCTATGACGTAAACAGGCTACCTAATTATATGATTCTTGAGACATATTGCTATGACTGATATTGCTTCTACCATTTTCGCACATGCCTAATCCAACCATTACGGAATACTTTGTGCCTGTTTCCCCTGGGTGATACTTTAGGACTACTTTCGGCAGTTTTATGATGATGATATTTGGATTTACGTCGTTTATTGCCAGTTAGTGGCATGTACGACGAGTTTAAAATGTCCGCTATTGCGCACTATTTTATATGGGCCAGTTTCCTATATTAGGGCTGTACATAAAGGCCACAATGCGAGAGTCGCATACAATTCAAATTTTCCATTTACTGTAGAGAGAACAATTATTGTATTTAGAGTACATTGTTGTCCTAAAAGTTAACAATCGTAGGGTTAAGATGCCTTAAATGTTTTGTGATCTTAATCAGTTTGCAAAGGCATTTTTCAAAATGTCCGTTATTTTGTTTCACATGCTGTCACCAATCGTTAATCAGCCAATTTGAAAGAGCTGTGAAGCTAATGGGGCTTTATGGCTCCAGAGTGAAAGCCTTGTTTTTTTTTAAAAAAGATCTTTTTAGCCCTAAAAAGGGCTGTTTTTACTGCGCAGACTGTACTATTCGCTCCTTATTTCTTTTTCCACGCACTGTTCTACAGTCAGCATCTCGTCAAATTTCGTTTTTGGGAAGAACTTGTGAATGCTGTGTTGAACTATCAGGAGCTCCGCTACCTCTGTCAGACTGGATATGAAGTATTCTTGATAAGTTTGTTGTAGTACTGCTGCAGGATATTGACACCACAGCGTCACTGATTTAAAGACGCCAGTCTGATTCTTAGCGACCTCCAGCTTATGTCTTGGACTGCGTTGATGAAGTGGCTTGCTTTCTTTATTTTCAATGCAGCCTCCTTCAGTCCCATTATCTTGATGTGATGAGCATCTTGATCGCCTTATTTATCGCTTGAGTTGCCCTCGTTGCTCTCTTCTTCAGATATTTCTTCGTTGTCGGAGCGATTTTCGTCGTCTTTTTTCGTTTTTCAGGCTGCGTTCTACGTAAATATAAGATCTCGATTTCCGATATTTCTTTGTCCAAAAATACACAAGGTAAATCTGTCAAGTGTTGTCTTCTAAAGTTCACATATTTATGAGATGTCTTCGTATATTAAATTCGGAGCTAAGATAACCAACTTGATTCAACAATCTGAAATCGGGATCAGACACAAAACAACGCTTTTTCATTAACATTCAGACGAACCAAAAAGATGATGTTGGAAGCCAATTTAATTTATAGATTTGAATTATATCATTGATCCAAAATAGTTTTAAATGTGGAAATATTTATACGACTTTCATGTGAGATATAATACAATTATTCTTAAAAACTTGATATTTATCGAACACAATAAGTAATAATATTGATATTGAAACATTAGCAAATATCGATGCACTGGAGAAGTATGTTGTCTGTGGTATCCTTAGATCTGAAAATTTAAATTCTGTGATATCATGATGCCTCGTCAGACTAACATTGCATGCTATATACGGTCCTTGCTACAGCAAACAGATATGCTTACACATATTACTTGTCAATGAAAGAGTCGGTTGAAAGTCATTGACTTTGTCATTAAGAGACGTAAAGTAGGGTATTAAAGCATTCAATGCCTGAACTTTTCTCTTTTTAGATACAATTCCGCTTTACTTGTTAAAGAAAAGTGTGTCTTATTAAATAGTTTAAAGAGTACATACGACAGAAGAGTAAAAGAAATTATACGAAGTAGAAAAAAATGAAGCATCGATTGAGTGGTTGTAAATCATGGATTCGTTAAATTTGTTGTCTTTTTTCATTGGAACAGTTTTGAGTTGAATATGATCATTAAATTTACAGTGGGGATACCTGAGGTCAATAATTACGTTTTTCTCTGGGTAAGTTAAAGTTTCGATTATACTTTGGATTAAATTGTTTGCTTAAAAGAAGAAAAAAAAAAAAAAAAAGACGATACTCACAGAATTTATTCAAAATTATGCAGTGATTTTATTCTCCAAATTCACAGAGAAAGATGCTAAGGTACCAGTCTGTGGGATGTACTTACAACACGCATATGGCGTTCATTTGAAAGGGATTTTCTCACTGTCGTTCAACCTGCCGCGTGCTCCAACATTGGAACGTTTCTCTGGTCAAAATGTATGAATCATTTTGCTTTTAAATTCAGCATAAAATATCGGTACAAAAATTGCAAGAGTTTCTCAGCATTAAATCTACTGTTTAATTTTACGCGACTTTATCAATATATTCCTTCTGCTAAATGCAATGCTAACTCGCATGCCATGCATGCTAAATCGCGGAGATTTTGACCCTTGTTAGCGCATCATGTACAATATAATATGAACACTGAAAAGAACATTAAATATAATGATGTTCAATGTTGTAAACGCCGATTCTGCTATGCTGGGACAGTAAGGAATGACAAAGTTGGGGCCGCGCCATTTTTACTGTGGGAGAGTTTTCTTCGAGGATGTACGATAAAATGCTTAGTGATAATAACTGTTGGAAAACAGCAGGAAACAATTTGCAATTCGTAGTACGACCTTGTGAGAAAACTATTGAATGATGATAATTTTAATAATTAGATATTGTCTGCAAAAAGCGTTTGTCAAAAGGATTAATGCAAGTTACTTCCGGTCGTTAGAAATGTCATATCAGATGACTTATAATGTAAAACAGGATGAAACTAATCTTGGCCTGACTAGACTGCATCTGCTAAAAAAAACATGCAAAAAAGAATCCATGGAGAAAATACTAAAATCGTTCACCTTGCGGATTGTTCGTGTTGAGCGGATATGTTTTATTCTATCACATGAGAAACTGCTTACGTCATCAAACTTATGACGTAATAATGTGTACAATATTATGAATGGAATAAGACTGAATTAAAACTAACTTTATCTAAGAATATTTTGTTGCAAATTAAAATTGTTCTCATGATTACGCTATAAATAAGAATTGGTACGTTTCGTTTTCGTTCCATCATTTAATGTACCGTAGTCAACGGTAAAAACGCAGCCCAGCAAGCAAATCAAATTCACGATTTTCTCAAAAGAAAGCATGTATTAATAAGAATAAAATGTTATATCTAGTCTTTTCATTCCTATTTCCCTTCCTAAACAAATCTGAGGGAATGTTCATTTTAAAACTTAAAACAATTAAACTGGCTTTCTGGTACTGTACTTATCATAAGTAAAAAAATAAATGCTTATATCATAGCGGAAAGGTCTTGTGCACAACACCTGCAGAACCGATGAACCGATAACATAGCCAAGAACTAGGCTCGTCGGTTGTAATATGCTAATGAATACATTGCCAAGGAATGGACCCGTCGGTTTTAATATGCTCATGATGACATAGCCAAGAACTGGGCCCGTCGGTTGTAATATGCTAATAAATACATAGCAAAGAACTGGGACCGTCTGTTGTGATATGCTCATGATGACATAGCCAAGAACTGGGCCCGTCGGTTGTAATATGCTAATAAATACATAGCAAAGAACTGGGACCGTCTGTTGTAATATGCTCATGATGATATAGCCAAGAACTGGGCCCGTCTGTTGTAATATGTTCATGACGACATAGCCAAGAACTGTGCCCGTCTGTTGTAATATGCTCACGATGACATAGCCAAGGACTGGGACTGTCTGTGGTAATATGGTCATGACCACATAGCCAAGGACTGGGACCGTCTGTGGTAATATGTTCATGATGACATAGCCAAGAACTGGGACCGTATGTTGTAATATGCTCACGATGACATAGCCAAGGACTGGGACCGTCTGTAGTAATATGCTCATGATGACATAGCCAAGGACTGGGACCGTCTGTAGTAATATGTTCATGAAGACATAGCCAAGGACTGGGACCGTCTGTAGTAATATGTTCATGATGACATAGCCAAGGACTGGGACCGTCTGTAGTAATATGCTCACAATGCCATAGCCAAGGACTGGGACCGTCCGTAGTAATATGTTCATGATGACATAGCCAAGGACTGGGCCCCGTCTGTTGTAATATGTTCATGACAACATAGCCAAGGACTGGGCCCGTCTGCTGTAATATGCTCATGGGTCCGTCGGTTGTAATATGTGTCATGCGTACATTTTCCGATTGATTTTGATAAATGAGATGTTGGATATCTTCGTATTCGTTCACTTTTTAAGTAGTCAATGACTTGCAATATGTTAAAACATGAAAATATGCCGCAGATAAAATTTATTATAAGTTATCTCCTTTCGTAAGCTGTGATTTAAATTTATTTTTGATCATTTTTGTTCGGTTTATTCTTTTTAGTTTGAAGTAGACGCGTTTTCCTGTTAAAATATCAGTAAATATATATACAGACACACACACACACGCACTACTTAAAATAGTTGTTAACATTTGGAGGCTTCAGTTTAGTTATTATTTTGACGAAGAATATGTTTGTTTTATCTTAATTGATACACATATTTTACGTTTAGAGCTTCACATATAGTTCCAAATATATGTCTCTTTTACGAAGAGATACATATCTTTCTCTCTGCTTATACACATATATGCATACGAGAATACATTAAATATTATAGGCGGCTTATTTTGTGAGGCTGGTTTACTTTCCAGAGACATACGTTTGAAATATGATGGCTTATTTTAAAGATTAACACAATTTCGAAGTCAACCTAATTTCGAATCTTATCTTTAGGGTATGTAATGGCTATATGCTGCCATTCTCACATCACTACCAATGTCAACCACACACACACAAACAGAGAGAGAGAGAGAGAGAGAGAGAGAGAGAGAGAGAGAGAGAGAGAGAGAGAGAGAGGCAGTACGTTCTCAGAGATACCTAATTTATTCCCGAATAATAGCACAGAAAATAATTGACGCAGGCACCATCTACATAGATTTATTGTGCGATTTATACCGTATGTGCCTCAGCACTCTTATTTATCGAGTATATAAATAGTCTTTAGAGAACATAAATATGTATTCAAACATTAATGCTTTCATGCTAATAGTAGGATGTATATTGTATCTATTCCTCCACGGGACGTGATGATTTACAGGAAGCAATCTGGAATGAATAGTTAGAGTAAGCTTAATAGCTTATATATACACACACATTGTCAGCGTGTGCATCTTGTCTGTTACATAGATCATATGTTACGATTGCAAGCAGCAATATATGCGAATTTTATCTTGACTAATATTCTTATCGTTGCTCTGAGTTGTTATCATTTGATGCTTGTTGTTGTTTACACCAGCCTTAATCGCTGTTATCCATTGATGCTTTTTGTTGTTTACACCGGCCTTAATCGCTGTTATCCGTTGATGCTGGTTGTTGTTTACACCAGCCTTAATCGCTATTATCCGTTGATATTTTTTGTTGTTTACACCAGCCTTAATCGCTCACATCACTACCATTCGCTTGAGTATGAGATTTTGACCAAATGTTGATACAGCTGAGCTTCTTCATTCGCATATATATTATATAATCACTATCATGGAAAATGTATCATATGTTTTCCAATGTGAATTTATGGCATACACGTAATTTATCAATGTACAATCCATACGCACAATACCGCCTGATTCGAACCTATTGGAAGATTACGTTAAGTTCTACAACCATATTCTGTTATAGCTTTGCTGAATATTATCAAACATAAAAAAATGGACTCCTCCGATCAAATGATATCAGTAAATATAAGTAGCCAGTAATGCATCTTCCATTGTTATAAAATTAACTCGTCCGATCAAATGATATTAGTAAACATGAGTAGCCAGTAATGCATCTTCCATTGTTATAAAATTAACTCGTCCGATCAAATGATATTAGTAAACATGAGTAGCCAGTAATGCATCTTCCATTGTTATAAAATTAACTCGTCCGATCAAATGATATCAGTAAATATAAGTAGCCACTAATGCATCTTCCATTGTTATAAAATTAACTCGTCCGATCAAATGATATTAGTAAACATGAGTAGCCAGTAATGCATCTTATACTGTTATAAAATATGGGAATTTAAGGTCAGCAACTTAAAAAGCATTCCATTTTAACATTTTGGTTGCTAATTTTTTTTCTTAAGTATCAAAGTGAGGGTTCGTTTGAAACAGGATTATCACCTTCCAAGGAAACTATGAAGATAAAACCGGATAAAACAGTGGAAGATGAAAGAATAAAAAGGAAATGCCGCGACATATGCAGTTAGAATGATGGCTTCTGTGTATGACTTGTTATAATCAATTCTGAGGAGAACATTAAGTTGTATTCACAAGATGTGCGGTGATTTTATATCTTTAGGAATAAAGGCATCGAACTGATGAGGACAACGCAAAACTGCTACTCAGCATGAAATGATTATAAAGCTTTTGCACAGCAAAAGTGTTTTGTAGCTTGACAGATAGCCCATTAAACATCAAACACATGTACATGGATATCGCAGAAATATACAAAGAACAGCTGACACGAAGAAAGCGTCATCCAGGTATTACAAGACGTTTTAACCCAAAAATTGAGATCACTTGAATTTCATTAATAGAAATTCTGCTAAATCAAATAATTCGAGTCATGTTTATTACGTACAAATTATTAAAAGTTTAAAGCTAATTAAAATATCCTCGCTAATCCGGTCAGTTCTTAACATTTATATATAAACCTTCAGTGAGATTTGTTCAGGAAACGTTGGTCTTTCCCTTAAGGAGAGATGATACAATTATTTTGTTATTGGTGATATGTGGTCTTTCCCTTAAGCAGAGATGATACATTTATTTTGTTATTGGTGATATTTGTTTCAAGTCCAGTTTCAAATGTGTCTTAGATCATGTTTTATGTCTAGGTAGGGATCCATTTCCACTGCCGAGATAAACCTGTTTGCCACAAAAAATGTTGAGCATTGAGTTTCATGAGCAAACTAATTCTAGGTCATAAGTTGATAATCTGCACTGAATCGAGTCAGATCGCTAATTCAAAGACTCCGGTTTATTATGTAATGACTAAGTCCATATATGACAGTTATTTCAAGTAACGGGCACATTTGGAATGAGGTTTGTGTAAATATTATTATGTTCTTGGTGAATAGAGTCAAAAGTTGTGACCACCCCCACAGCTTCTCTCTCTCTCTCTCTCTCTCTCTCTCTCTCTCTCTCTCTCACTGTATATATATATATATATATATATATATATATATATATATATATATATATATATATATATACATTCTTGTCGGAGATGAGCACATGGTCGAGTGCGTTAAGGCGCTGGAGCATGATAGCATTATATTGTTGTCATTACACACACACACACACACACACACACACACACACACACACACACATATATATATATATATATATATATATATATATATATATATATATATATATATATATATATAACACTTTGTTCAGTCAGTTCGCCGTACTCCGTTATATAGGCCTTCTCACAAATATTTCAAAGACTTATTTAGTCATTATGAAAGCTTTAACACTGACAAGTGTATTATCTCTACACTCTCGTATAGAATAAATTATGTCATTCAGCCATCGAGGACTCCATCAAGTACACATATAATGTATTGTCCTGCGATTGCATTATAACTTACAATTGTGTTTATCTGTTTACTGGTAAAGATAAGATTTATTTTGTATTAATCTGATAATCAGAAGATCACTTTGAGAGTGTCTATCAGCATATGAATAAACATGAATACCAACACAAATAACACTTGATTCAATATAATACAACGACGTACTTAGTCATCGTGGTTATTTGTACAGTCATACGTAGATTAAACAAGTGCGCGTTAGGACGTCAGACTGTAATATGCTCACTTAAATGCTATTCTTCGTCAAATATAAGCAACACACACACACACACACACACACACACACACACACACACACACACATATATATATATATATATATATATATATATATATATATATATATATATATATATATATATATATATATAGTTTACGTTAGACGTGGTGCCTGAGATAGTGTATAAATGATTTTGTATAGACACGAAATAGTTAGGATATATGGACTGTATTTATAAAAGTATTCCTTTCATTATTATCGACCGTTCCTGTAAAAGTTTGTTACAAAGAATAGACGATTGCAGTACATGTAATTAAAATTCATTATCATTGGACAATAAGGCATCAAAACCTTGAACTTAAAGGGTCAGAATCAAACTTTATAAACCTGTTTCTCAGCAGTCATCTTTCTTACAGTAATATACCGATCAACATATTGAAGATTTATATAAGCTGAACGTCGGATTCTTTTTCTTCCTTTTCATTTGTTAAAATCCTCGTGTGCTCCTTGGTCGATAAATTTCAATATTAACATCAAGATCTGAATTAAATTCTTGACAAACATCCACACTCAAAATGACCTACATGATCTGTAAAACCAGTCCAAAGGCATTTTCCTTCATATTTCATATCAGCCTAAAGGGCAAGTGCCAACACATCATTTTCCATCCAGAATTGGTTTATTCCCTTCGCCCCCGCTCGATTTTCCGCGTTACTTCACCTAAAAGACCACAGAACGCCAAATTTTAACAAAAGGCACTTTCCTTCAACGTATCCCGCACAAACCCACACCCGGTAGACATAATGTTCCTTTTTTTATTCTTCACCGATGAACTAAAATCTTGGTTATTACAATATATATATATATATATATATATATATATATATATATATATATATATATATATATATATATATATATATATATATATATATATATATAATGTTTTTTTTTATAAGCCCATGCTAGTGTGATTTTTCCAAGATACTATTTTACTATTCAAATTTTGCTTATTATCATGTCCTTTAAAAAAATAGTGCAGATGAATTACTGAAATATGGAACCAGCTTATGTGCACAAATAGGATATTAAATTCAAACACACACCACTATGAACCTTAGTATTGAATCCTTTATCTCGATGACACTATTAATATCACTAAACGGGTGAAAGAGCATAATTTTCGAGCGCATCCTAGAAAGTACATATAGAAACTTGATGTTGAGATCTTCATAACAGAAAGATCAAAAGTCAAAACTTCATTCAGTAAGCCATTTTCGTGATACAATAATGCAGTTTCTGTATAACTAGAAATACCATCTTGATAATTCGCGTTACCAAAAGAACAAAATTATACTTCAATCAGGAAAAGTACTGTCCATTTCGCTACGCAGTTTTCCTCAGATCAGTTAAACTGCAAATCACCCTAGTTATGGCATGGAAAAGCATTTCTTGTATTCCAATCCTGAAATCTAAAGAAAATATAATTAGTGTGCAATACTTCTGGGAATAAGGTCGATCACATTGTTAATTGCATTAACTAGAGCCAAACCGATACTGAATTTCTGATGACGTCTCGTTTTAGAACCCAAAGGGATGGATATCAATTCGTTGGCTTGTCTGGTTTTGCACTCAACGCATAATGATTAAGTTAGTAGTAATAGATATAGGAGTTCGAAAACACTGGGGATACTTTTTTTAATAGCATTTTGTGCTGAGCATTCAAATTTATTGAACCGTTGGTTCGAACAATTATACATGGGGAAAAAATGATCTTAAATAATGTCGCTATGTAACTAAGAACACTTATAACTATTACAGGATAGACCGAGTGGGTTTTTGGACTGGACAACATTTCCACACGTTGTCCAGTTAAATAAGCACATATTAACTTGTGCTAATAACAAACATAGATTGTAATATTCTGTTAACATAACATATAATAATTTGTTTTGTTCATTCAGTGATATTGTGTCTATTTTGAGGTCATGAAGCTGTGGATCTTTGATATTCGAATATAATACAATAATTGATGAAACTGTGATGTTCACAAATATATGAGCATATGTATACGCGAGAAAAATATACTGTCCGACAACGGATATGAAGTTGAATTGAAATGTTCAAGAGACATATGAATATATATATATATATATATATATATATATATATATATATATATATATATATATATATATATATATATGTATATATATATACCACATACATTAAAATAACAATGTTTTTAAAGTGTTGGTATAAAGCAATTTGATACACCAGTAATGTTGGTATATCAGATTGTGATCCGCCTATGGCCCATGAATATGCATACATAAACATGGTTTCAACAGTAGGTTATTGCTTCTATACTCTCTAGGTCAGTGATTAATTTCCATTTCCACTTATTAATCATTATCGACATCTCTCTCTCTCTCTCTCTCTCTCTCTCTCTCTCTCTCTCTCTCTCTCTCTCTCACACACACACACACACACACACAGTGTGTTGGCTGGTCAGGCAGCAGACTAATCGACCAACAGAGAAACACAGGGATGGCCAATTCCAAAAAAAATCTTATGGTAAGTCTCCCCAAATCCACATTCTCTCTCTCTCTCTCTCTCTCTCTCTCTCTCTTTCTCTCTTGGTTGGTCTGTCATCATATCAGTTTTACCAGTGAATCTCTTTCACTCTCTCTCTCTTGGTTGGTCTGTCATCATATCAGTTTTACCAGTAAATCCCTTTCACTCTCTCTCTCTCTCTCTCTCTCTCTCTCTCTCTCTCTCTCTCTCTCTCTCTCTCTCTCTCTCTCTCTCTCTCTTTATCGTACTGTGTTGGCTGGTCAGGCAGCAGACTAATCGACCAACAGAGAAACACAGGGAAGGCCAATTCAAAAACCAATCTTATGCTAAGTCTCCCAAAATCCACTCTCTCTCTCTCTCTCTTTCTCTGTTGGTTGGTCTGTCATCATATCCGTTTTACCAGTGAATCTCTCTCTCTCTCTCTCTCTCTCTCTGTTAGTTGGTCTGTCATCATATCAGTTACCATTGAATCTCTCTCTCTCTCTCTCTCTCTCTGTTGGTTGGTCTGTCATCATATCAGTTGTACCAGTGAATCTCTGTCTCTGTCACTCGCTCTGTCTCTCTACGTCGCAAGCTATATATAATGAAACAAACATTGATAACGGCGCAAGTACAAAGCAGTTTCCCAACGTTTCGTGCTGAACAAGCTCTTCGTTAGGGGAAGAAACAATTATTTCCATCCACAAAACAAACACCAAACACAAAAGCGAATAAGAATTCTTGACTCCTACATGTTTACATGACAGGGAAATAAATAAACAAAGGATAAACAATAGAAGAACAAAAGAAGACAACATTAAAAAAAAGTCTCAAACGGGTAAATTACATACCTATGTTATGATGCCATCAGCCCAGTGGCGGCGCGATGGTTTGAGGCGTCCGGCGCCAATGTTCTTTAGTGGCGCTCCTATCGAGGTGCCCGGAGGCAATGTTCTTTAGTGGCGCCCCTACTTTGCAACAGAGAACAGTTTTTATGCCAGTTGCAAACCTCCAAACCCCCACCCATCTAGGCCCCGGTAACAGCTGGAAAAAAAAACTCCTGACGGCGCCCCCCCCCCCTTGCACGGCGCCCGGGGGCAATTATCCCAACCCGACCCCCCTCATGCCTCCACTGCATCAGCCCAACAAAGTTGTGTGTAAAAAACTAAAAGAAGTGTTTTTCGTGGGTATCACGCAGAGGACCAAAGTGTTTTGACCTAATTCCAGGCTTTGAACAAAGTTGACATAATTTCAGGCTTACAACACACACACACACACTCATATATATATATATATATATATATATATATATATATATATATATATATATATATATATATACCGTCCAACAGAGTATATGAAGTTCGAAAATCATGCCATTCATATAGCAAACATGAAATTACGACGATGCAGTGTATTGTAATGGATACGAATTCGTCCTATTTCGCACTAATAGTACACAATAAATAATTCCACATACCACATTCCTTTCCAGTATGCCATAGGACCCGCTGGAAACCTTACACACGTTGACGCAGGAACCCTTGACCCCTTAAACGCTATGTTGAGTCAACATCACCGGAATCAGCTACAAATACACAACTGAACCGTGTAATATATGAGCCATAAACACTATCATGTTTTAAAACAAACACATCACTATACATGTTATCTATGTGTACACAAGAAAAGACGTGGTTAAACATTAAAACTGTTTTCGATTAAGAAAGACTATATGGAATTACACGATAACCAAGTTTATACACGAATCTATCTTCAAAATGAATAATCAAAAACTATTATAAAATGCTATAACGTTTCTCATCGTTTACTACATACAACATACATAATTCATCCCAACCTGTCAATTTAGATACAAATACGACAGGAACATGAAACAGACTATAGTAGGTATGATAGCATTGTGTTATATTAATTTTGTCTGACGTAATAGAAATTTAGAATAAAGTCCTTTACATGTAATGTAGCAAACTTTGTATCAAATACGGATAGAAAGAGAAGAACGTCCGACTATCCCATACCTCAAGAGCTGAAAGCTCCTTTGATCGTGAAGACGACAACTTCCTGACAAAGGATGCATGCAGTGTAGCTATAAAGAAAAAAAAAAACAGCACTCTATAGAGCTCTACATGGCGGAAATAACGAATTCTTACTGAGCACACTTTTTATGGGCCGCAGTAAGTCTATTGGCCAGATAGGTAAACCTCACTATGTCGCAATTGTTCACCAAGACAAAAAACGTACGCTTTAGGTAATGCTGTACTGGGCACGTGACCGACACTATATTTCCAATAAAAATACATGCTAAGTTTGTGCACATAATTCTGTGACGCTGACTTTGGATTGTTTGCTTGGTTTGCGGAAATATTTAACATTTAAATAATAACAAACCAAGAAATACAGTATCTTATCCTTCTCATGCACCTCATATTAATTTTCAAATAAATCCTGCTATTTCACAAATATTTAAAGAGACAAGAATCTACTACACAGAAGACGATGATTTGACAAGCAAGCCCTTAAACATTTTTGATAATTACACTTTAAGATTTGAGAATGTTGACTATTTTAATATATACATATCACAGTGTTATGAAATTTTGTCCAAATAACTTAAAATCGGCAGTATGGATGTCAAAGCCTAGACATGGATTATTATACTGGCACTTATCAAGAAAAATTATACCAAAGTTAGTAAAATTATATAGGTTTCGTGTTTACTTTCAGACAGGAAAACTGTGATCTGAATGACCAATACCATGACCCGATGATTAAGCTTTTATTTCAGCCTATAACAACACAGATCTAAAACAATGTTATATGCAATAATATTAACATTCCTCCTCATTGGATATATCCACAGGGGCAAAATAAACTAGCAATGAATTATACTTTATATTGATAACATGAAATGAATGTAACAAAGGAACAGAATAATTGTGGTGTAGATAAAGAAATTAAAGATTTTGCTTACGCTGTGTTATGTATGATGTTTATACAATATAATAAATATTTCAGGAAATTATAAATGTTTCTTGACTTTAATATTTGTTGAAACTTTAATGTTAAGTATAATGTTGACATGTTTAGCTATTGTCCTTGCATTAGGTTGTTTACTTAGTATTTGAGTTCAAGGACGGTTTTGGTAAACAAGTTGTTTATTCCATTTGAGGTCAGGGTTGATTTTGTTTTACAGATAAATCCAGAATTTCCTTTAGAATTATGTGTATAAAGTCATGTCCACACAGGTAAAATTCCATTAAGACGACAAATATTCTAGAACATTCTGTCATGTGACTTGTCTCATATTTCTACAGCATTTCGTAAACAAGATTCCATTCCAGTTTTAAATCTTGTGTTGAAAACATTTTTGTTTTATGATCAATCTTTTGGAATCATCAGATTGTTTGAAATAATAGTTGTGCTGTAATCCTGTAACCTTGTAGTACTGTAATGCTGTAATGCTGTATTGCTGTGTACATAATTCGAAATGAATTATTTATTGGAACATTCATTGGAGTTACATAAAGTGCTTACATCAACCTTTGGATTTAAATATATGACTTTTGGATACCTGTGGACATTCTCAAAGATGACCTGGATTACATTATTGGGGTACATCAGGACATTCCAGACTACCCATTCATTCGGAACATTTGTTCATTAGGACGATTCATTCACTAGAAACATTTATTCATTCAGAACAGTCTATATTTAGGACTTGTGATTAGGACACTTAGGATTATTTGATTATTTTGATTTTAATTCACGTTACTGTAAGTGTCTTTTGAATTTTCACTTTAATTGTCCAGAAATAAATTGTTTGTTGATTTTACAAACATTGTTGGTTTCACTTTTGCTTTCATGCCTATTGCTGTAAAATCGTGGCAATTATTACATATTTCTTTCTGAATAATATTTTAAATTTTTATTCAAGAGGAATTTTAATTTATATAATTGTTTTTATTTTTTATTTTTCTATGTTAGGCTTGTAAGAATCGTCCAAAGTCTCGATACTTGTATTCATTTCTAACCTTAGACATTATACTTTGTCTGGTTATTTTGTGAAACATTTCTTTCACAATCATGTGCTTCTTTCTTAATTGCTTCTTTAGGTCTTTTTATCTGTTCATTATAATGTTCGAGATCGATCTTAAAAGTATAATCACTGAAGATTTAGATAAATTACAGATATAATTAAAAGATGACTACATGACATTAAATGGAATACATATTTTAATCGGTTTGTCTCATTTAAGTTAGGGTTATCTGTATTATCTGCTAGCATAATAACATTGAAGCATATACAGTTCAAAAGAAGGGTGAAAAAAAGATAGAAGAAAAATATGAGAAAGCAGAATTAAATAAAGATGTATTTGATGTTTTGTGGTCTATGCTTTTATTCAAATTGCAACAGTATTAACGACTACTATCATAGCTGGTGTAACACTATGTGACGCAGTTAAATCAGTGAATGCAAACAATACAGTCTCCACACAAACGACTAACAGATCTGAATTAGAATAAGCAATTTTAAAAGCTTCGTTTTTTGTAGTGATCTTTTATATCTTCTTCAGAAGGCATTTTATCACTTTCATACCTATTTTCACTTGATTTCATGTACCTTTTATTTGACCAGTGAAAACATTTTCTCCATTGATCTGGATGAGAGGAGACAAGAATTGAACTTGGAATGAAATGGTCTATGTCTAGTTTGTATTCACTAACACCTTTAAGCTTTGTAATGTTTAGCCATCTCTTGTACAAGTTCATGGATGTTATTGAGTATTCTTAATTTTGGCGTCTGAATTTATATTTTGCTTTATTGCCTGTACATTTCTTAGTCTTGTCAAGTGAATTAGTCTGAAATGTTCCTCATTGTTAAACCTTTGTTTTATGCATTTATTGTTGTGGTTTTCTTGTATTCTATATTTTTTTGTCATAACACACTTTAGATTATTTTCCACAGTATGCCTTTTGACAAGGTTTGCAGTATTGGCTAGTTTGATAAAATTCACCATTAAATATTTCAGTTTTGCATTTTGTACACTTCTTTGTTTCCATTTATTGGAGCTACTTGTTTTAAATGAACTTTGTAATACTCACATTTTACTCCTGTTATCTCGCAATAATCAATTCATGATTAAGTTAAAATGAGTTGCAAAGAGTTTAGTTAAAGCATAGTGTTGAATAATTCGCCTCTAATCTTAAAATCCATTTTGTGTTAACTGCTAAGTATATTGCAAAATAATGTAAGGAGGAGAGAAAAGAAATTAAGAAATTTCTAAGGTTGACAAAATCACCAAAAAAAGTAGCTTACCACCGAGGAAAGATCCACGGAGAGCTGGACTTGGATAACAGCAGGAAATTTAAAAAGCCCACGCTGGAAGCTGAAAGACTAAGACGGGAGAAAAAAAGAAACAAAGGTTGTATTATTATCATGTTAGAAGTTACTAATTTAAGCGACAAAATATACATTTTGAAATCATCAGTCTTTATCAAATGCCAAAAGGAAGATACTGCTGGAAGAGAAAAATAAAAAACGGATGAATTAACAAAGGAAATAAAAAAAGAAGTTGGATGAAGAAAAAAAAACCTGAAATCTGGGTGTGTTTTACTTTATGATTTTTATCCTGTACCGTGTGAGAAGTTTTACTATTTATATGAATGGTGTTACAGCAATTATAGGTGAGGTAGAATTGTTGGATGGTTAAATATATGGGTTTTTATATATCTTCGAATCAGAAATTACACCCTAGATATTAGTTAATATTTATGGATTTAACTATGCTCTATCACGTGTTAATAAACACAAGTCACACATGTTACACCTTGCAGATACTTCACATACACCTGCAGAGTAATATATCGTTCTAAGAAAAACTCAGGTGTATGGATATATTTTCTCGATATGTATATTAAATCGTCAGTAATACTCAATTGTTGCATTGTATTATGTGTAACAAAACAACAATTCGCTTGCTGATTAGATGTTAACAAGGAATATGAACATAATCTATACAGCATAAAAGAAACCTGTACGTACTGTATTGAGGAGAACAATATTTTATTGATTGGATTTAAAGGAAGTAAAAATGTATCTGACAATATAATATTGAAAACCAAAAGCGGAACACTTGTTTCAGTTATTATTTGATCCAAGTGGTTAAAATGAGGTGTGAAATGGGCACATTAAAATGAAAGAATTGAAGAAACAATTAGTTTAACGACACCATGACAAAGACACTTGACTACATAAATGAAAAAGTTTGACAAATAAGTATTCGTGTTACACAGTAATGAATAATGTAGATCATTCATATGCTCTATTCTTCTACTATTCCTGATGAAACTTTATAAAAAAAATAGACAACTTAAACTTAGTGATGTCTATCAACCTCCTAATAACCAGGTAAAATACGAATACGAGATTAGGAACTAGTATTTTAATTTTACCAGCTTTTACGTATCTTTTTATATCAAGGTGAAAGGAGATACTGATAGATCAATGGTAAATAATCTGGGTAGAATGCTGATTAAAGACATAACCGTTTACTTTGTCAGTGATGATATTTTCAGTTTATTACAGCATTTACATCAACTTGAAAGATTTATGACTACCAACTAAAGTAAGCACCAACATAATAGAACAAGGCAACATACAAGAACAACTGCGAAAGTTAAAACCAAGAGCTGGTAATGCACTAAATACTGGTACAGAAGCTATTTAGTTTCTGGTATACGGAAATAAATGTAATATTCCGTTAGACACCCATATCCTAACAGATTACTGTCGTCTCGAGCCTTATGTTCTATCACGGGATTTAAAAGTCACAATTGCACTAGGAAAAGCTGCAGATGTAATAAAAGGTGATAACCAGAATTACGAGTTAGGAAATATTGTTTAGAGTGCGATACTATTACTTGTGAATACTAGCTCAATCAATAATAAATACAGACACATAACTCTTTTCTTTTACGACTATGCAGCTATGGAGAACATGATTTCCATAGTTGCTAAAGCAACTATATCTAATATAATACTCAACTCACCTATAATAAGTTATAAATGAATATTGATACGGTACCAGGAAAATCGAGAAACGAACCCAAATAAATATTTTAACTATGCAGTAGAAAAGGTCATGGCTATATATTTTCAGGGATCTCTTTGAAGACAACAGTTCTAAGAAGCCACAAATATATCTTAGACGAACAACATCACTATACTGATCTTGGTAATGTTAATAATTTCTGGACCTATTACCACTGTCGTTACGTTTATTTAAGACGTACCCATGGTAATACATTACACAGTAGCGGTCATAAATTGTCTAATGTTTAACAGGGAATCGATTTACAGATAATCATTATTCCGTTTCGGATGGTCGGTTAAATATACAGAAAAACAAAGAAAATGTATCCTTTTTAGACTAGTTTTAAAACATGTTTCAATAATTAAAGATATAAAGCAAATTGGGTTACAACTTAATAACATGAGACAGATGTAAGACAACACGGCGTCATTGAACAAGACAAGACACTATATTATATTATATGTGAATTTTAAGTTATGATTTGACCAACTAGCAGAAAGATATCAATATAGGAGAATTGCTCACAGATCAATTATAAAATGATCAATTTGAAAAGCATAATGAGAAGATTTCAAACAAATTAAAGTTCAGATATATTTATTTATGGCATCAGAAATAAAGAAAAACGGGGATGTTAAGTTTGGAAATGTATATACACTACGAAAGGAAAAGTTTCACATACATTATTGGATGAGATTCTTACCAGAATAAATGGAAAATGTTTAGTATATCATTCTTCTCAAAATGTTAACACAATCTTTAAAATGTTGACTAACTTTGTTCATATTAAATATGATAACAGAACAATTAATTATCCTTTTCCTGGGTAAGATATATTATATGTGTGATATTGATGTTCAATTACAATCTTCAGAAACAAAGAACTATCAAAAATTAAATGGTAACCAATTGATATGAGAAGATTTTGTCAACCTTTTAGGAAGTAGCTGCTATTTTACTGATCTTACTATTACAATAGAAACAAAGGCCGTTAACTACACCGCTTTACCTTTTGTCTGATATCTGAATGTTAGAAATACATAGCGTTCGTAGATATTTTAAAAGCATATTACTTATTGATGTCTACATTGTGTTCCTAAATGTTTTAAACGCGTTTCAGAACATGATAATTTCACGCATTACTAGATTTGGTAAATACATTTTTCTTTAGGTATATAAAATTTTGTGTTTGATTTGGTAAGTGTTATATGTCCTACATCCATGTACAACACGATAGATGATAGGAAATGGTTGACAATTACCAAGGTACCAATACTTTGTGATAGAAGATGTTAAAAGAAAGCAACAAATCTAAGTAAGTTAGCTTTAATTGCAGACAAGATGAATTTGAGTTTGGTTAATAGTACAGAAATATAATTCAGTTGTAACATATGTCAGAGGAAATATGATGTTTTAGTGGTCTTCTCTTCAAAAAATAAGAGAGCAACAGAAAGTGTCTTTGAGGAAAAGAACACCCTATGACTGGTTATGACAGGGAAGATTGTTGAGACATAAGAACAAAATAAACGAAAACACTTTAGAGGAGATTAGAGCTCCCATACCAATATAAGGTTTTAAATGGTGCTTGCTATCGCTCTATTATTGATGACTTTTATTAACGTTATCTCAGTCCACATGCATGCATATTGAAACGGTATATGTCATTAATATTCTTGTGAAGTTTGTTTCTGGTGATAACGGGTAGTCCTTCATTTCGTTTTCTCTTAGACTGGAACAGAATTTCTCAATAGGTGGTAAAGCAACTTCGTTGAACCTTGTAAAGTCATTTATATATTAATAAAGTTAAATATCTTTCCTGAATCATTTAGACTCCATATTTTTAAAATGTCTTGTAATTCCAACGAACTTTACATCACTTAAATTATTTGCAAGAGCATCTATAGATCGTCCCACAAATCCAAAGCTATCTAAGGATCTAATAGTTGTCTTTCCAACAATTTATTCCAGGCCTAAGTCTCCCCACTATTTAAATATCTCCTTTATGAAATCCTTCCTGAAGGATATATACTTTTCATCATTGTTAGTCAGTTTGTTACTTCTTGATCAAGATCGTGTTTCACCAAAGTCGTAATGAAAAGATGAAAATCATAAAGATACACATTATCAATGAATAAAGGAATGCATCTTTTATATCTGTAATCGAAGTATTATTGCAATGTGCAGGATCTCGATATTTTTACCAACTATATGACCATTTTCTCTCTCTTTGACTTCTTTGATTTATTTTAGCATATATCACATACATCTAAGGAATCAATATGTTTTTCTCTTCTTTTGCGAATATAATGTGTGCAGCATTTTTAGGTCTTACATTGTCAGAAACTAATTCAGTTATTTCGCTTAAACGCTCGTAAAATACTTTAATACAGCAGTACCTCTATATACAATATGGTTGTATTGTTTTCGTATTGATTTAATATGTAAACATAATCCGAAAGGAATGTGTTTGGCTGCCTGTATTGCCCACACATTATTAGTGTATTGTTGTGATACTCTCAAAATCACAATGCAGAACGTAAGGAAAAATGTATTTATTGTAATAAATTTTACACTGAACCTTCTTTAGGCAGAATATCAATACTTATTTATTCTCTGATTTCACAAGTTTTTCTGTAGCATAATAGTTTATGCTTGTATAATTTTAATGCTGTGTGAAGTGGTTTAAACATGTCTTGGAGATATACTTTTTACCATGGGGTATGTTTATCTGAGATTAGATTAATCTGGATAAATCCTTTATCGCGCAGTAATGATAATTATTTTAATCAGAATAATAATTTTCAGTTTAATCACACTGACAGGTCTTCTTTGTTTGTTTGTGATTTCATATAGATTTACAGAAACATTCAATTTACTTTCGAAATCATCTACATCAACTATTTCTATCAATACCTCCGTCGAGCTAATGTTTGTACCTGCCTAAATTTTGTATTGATTTTCTGTGATTATAATTAGAGTGAGTATTAATAACTGATTCCACACCATACACATTTTTAAGGTTAATTTTCGACATTACTGCATGCAATTTTGTCTTTACCCACTAGGTTTATTCTATGTGTGACCTTCCACTCATGAATCCAAATCTATTTACACGCAAGGTTAAATAATTTATCTTGACAAAATGTATTTTGGTATCTAATGGTATCTCTTGACTAAATTTAGTATAAACTACTTCAAATAAATCTTTTTTTAATTGTCTTTTTCATTTCTGTAGTTTTAGTTCTATGATATCAAACTGAAAATTCAGGATGATCGTCTACATTTTCCACAAGTACGACTGATAAATCTAGTTGGACGCTTAGTTTTCTAAGTATATTCTTCTTTAGATTTGGTCGGAAATTATAAAAAGAAATTTAAAAAAAATACCCTGGCCATTCCCAGCATAAAATTGATTCACGTTTAAAGATCTGAATCTTATAATTTATAGACCAACTGGGTGGTCTAATATAGCTTGTCTAATTTGAAATACGTCCTCAGTAAATTTAAGTAAACAACCTTTTGAAGAAAAAAAAAACGCTTTTATGTTTAAATCGTAACTGTCTTACCTATTTTATATTTAGACGATCCGAAGGTATCAGAGTTTACATATTCAAATATATTAATTCAAATCGTAGATCTAGTTTCCACTTTGTTAGATTCAATTGAAGCCATATGTATTGAAGCATGCTGAGTGTTGTCATATTCCTCAATTTGTTTAGTACATCCATCCAATTTCTTGTTTCATTTTGAGTAAAACACTTCCACATTCTGGTCACAAGAGTTGTATTCAGTCTCACAACAACATATCCTCTCTTGCTTGAGTCAGTTGCGAAATATGAGACATTTTCTTTCTCTAATAAGTTATTAACCTTCTGATTGTAAACGTATTTTCCGTCATCGAACAATATAATTTATGGATTTGTTCTTTAAAGATTTCTCTTGAGGCATCGTGCATTGCGTCTTCTTTTTAAACTTTAATTTCATAGCCAATGCATATTTTAAGATGATATCTATTACTGTCAAACAAATCTGTATCTACTGTTTTGCTTTTCATATGCTTGCATGTCAACAATGTCTGTCTGATTGCGAATCAACATGATTTACGTAAACCCTTTTCTATGGAAATCTTGTTTTTTGTTTTACTCGTGTAATGTGTATGCAGATTGTTCCATTAACTATTTGGTGTAACTTATCATATTTTTATTTCCTTTTTAATTTTTCGATATTTATGTAAGACCTTTGGTTATTATACACTTTCGTGTCAGACATCGATTTAACTTGAAACAATAATTTGAACAAAAATCAAAAACATCTAACATACCTATGAGTTCTGTGATAGGAAATTAATCGGATATTAGGGAGGACGTATATGTAGTTTTTGATGTCAGTATATGAAACAGATGTTTATTTATTTTCCAGCTTAAAAGGATCCAAAGTATGGTCTAAGATTTGTTACTTGGGAAATAATGTGACATAAGATAGAGAACAAACTTTACGTCTGTCTAACATATCCAATTATTCTTCGTTGTTTTAAAAATACAGGAGATTTAAATATAATTCGTAATGACCAAAACATGGAATGTGATCGTACAAATATAGCAAGCGCTATTTTGAAATATCAAATATGAACAAATTATTGATTTTAGATTTGGTATACTCAAGTATCTAGAATAGTACGCAGCTGTTAATTGAAATTTGAGTGAAATCATATAATTTTCTAAGATTCTTGATTTCACAAAAACACAAAAACAGAGTACAATTTAACAAAGGTAAAATCTTATTTAACTCACGTACTGATAGTTGTGAGCTTTCACTAATACATTCACAATTAGGGCATACGATTAATCTATATATGTGAAAACATTTTTCAGTTTTAAAAATGTTACACATATATGCAAATTGTTAAACGCTAAACCTTTAGTAACTGAGCATCAAGCAACAGAACTTTACATTTCAAATTATCAGATCAGAAGTTTATTTATAACATTTTGTTTAAAAAAAAATCACTTCAGATAAAGAATGATATAAAGATGGATAAATAAGAATTTAAAACAAGAAAGTCACAAATGTCCACTTTATCATCCGTAAAGAAGTTCATTGATTCATTTCGAAGAGCTTCGTGGTTCCAAGACCTCATATCCAATTTTAGCCAAAGAGGCGGGGGTTGTGGTGGTGGTGATGGTGTGTGTTGTGTGTGTGTGTGTGTGTGTGTGGGGGAGCGTCTAGTAGTCGCTGAGGCCTCTTGAGCTGAAATCCAAATTCCGCGAGTGACTACACTCGAGGAAATTGGATCTCAGTTCTTGGGAGCGTCAGAGAAACAAGCCGCTTTCGCGCACCGAAATACACCAAGAATATGTAGAGCCCCAGGGACGCTAAAATCCGCTTCGCCGGATTGGGATCTCATGTGTTAAAAAAAATGGACAAACCTTGTTTAAATGACCGTTTGGGACTTTCACAAGCTGATACATCACAACATTATGTTTTCTTTAGTCGAACGCAATCAGTCGCACATAGTTTTTATTGACGCAAACAAAGTTAGTTATCAGTGCAAACAATGTTTGGTCAGAGTAAGCAATTTCTGTCAGTTAAAATTATTATGTCAGCTTAAAGATTTTCTGTCAGACCGTCCGCACTGATGGTTTGGTATTTACACATACCGCGGAAGAGGTGATTCATAGCGCAAGGATAGCGAACTTTGGAAATGTGAGTCAGCTGGTTAATCAGTTTATAGCTAATGCAAATCTAAGTGCAGTAACGACATTTTCAGCTTATTGCATCATATTGTAACACTGTTTCTTGTGCCACATCCTGGAATGCGAACTCGAGCGAGAGGAATTGGCCTAGCTGGTCGCTTTTCTGCGTTGTCGAATGGGATACGAGCGTAACAAACTTAACAAGGAAAAGGACGCGCTGGTAACCCCCAGCTGGTTATCCGTTTCTACTCTTTGGGAGATTCTATCTGCGCAGGTTGAGCAGTAGATATGCACTGTCGGAACGACGCATAGAGCAAAGCGGAGCGATGGACGGTGCTAGTTTGCCTTTCCGGCGGTTTAAAGTTGGACAAGCGAACCCACGCCAAACGTGCTATAGTTTGCCCTTCGTGCAGGTTGCAATTGCGTGGCCATTGGCGTCGTTCCAACTGCTGGAAACCACGATACATGCCTCTGCCTCCTTTACGATGTTTCCAGCCACGAAATGGTTTTTGCGGTGCGCCTGTTCAAATAACTTGCATTAGGATGATGCACAATACATACGTCTCCCATATCAGCCGGTCAGTCGGCCTATTCTGGTGCCACTCTATCCAATAATGTGTCACATTACTTGGGGCTGCCTGCGTTAGCGCATGCACCTGTTCTTGGGTTTGGCAAACACGGGCAGCATTTGCAGTGGCCCGCAGTGCAGTACAACAGCCTCGTGAGCGGAATCTGGTTGGCGAAAGTTACCGGAGGTAAAGTAGTTCGAAGCAGGAAGATATCTACTGTGTCTCGCGATCCTGTGTTTCTGCTCTGCTCTAAGAGCGACAATACACACGGGATGCACTTCTCCAAAGCGATGTTATACCAAGTCGACAAAAAGGAATGGTAATCTAAAATCCCAAGTGTTCACTTATCAAGGTATTCTTGCAAAGGAACCTGTTCAATTGTCGGAACGCAAAATCCTGTTTACGCCAAGTAAAATCCTGGGAACACAAAGAAAAATCCCGAGTCTACAAATAAAACTCTTGGGAGTCTTGGGTATGTCCTTTTGGAAGGTTCAACCTAGCCTTCATACCACACATATATGATAATGCTTTTATTCCTTACAATAATGAAAGTCGTAGAATATAACTTTGCATCATGATAGAAGCTTCAGAAAGCTTTGACTGTCTTCAACAATTGCACAGATATGATCGTCTCTTATGTACAATATGCCATCATGACGCGAACTATCCCGTGAACAAATCACAGAAATTTTGTCCCTCTGCGGCAGGATTGGCATCCAGAAAACAAATAAAAATTATGACATTGGTGCCACTCGCCTCTACCGGATCTGGAAGATACAGAATATGACTGCCGCCGCCCCACTAACCATCGTTACGACTGTCCGAACAGGTGCAGAACACAGCGCGCAGACCGTTTCAACAGCACGGGTAGCCCCTGTCCTTTCTCTCCTCGACAGTACGGACAATCCTGCGGTCCCGACAACAAATGGTTACATTCGCAGGCTAGAGATCGTAAAAAAGCAGATGTGGAAACAAACAAAAACTATTTCATCTGTAACTGGAATGCTCCATGTGCTAATTTGCACTTGTGCGGGTGAGGCCTGCACCACGATCTGGACACAGACGTTACCAGTTCTCCGGACATCGTGAAACTGTCTCAAGATGTTGATAGCACAGCAAGCGACCTCGAAAGTGCAGCCAATGATCTCGAAAAACACAACTAGCGACCTCGCAGACATCGAACATGTACACTATCCTCTGAATATCTCGAACTATCTTTGTAAGATAGAAAGAATGCTGCAAAAGATTATGCAGGCACAGCAACTGTCATATCTGGCACAGGCTGCCGTCTTTTTTGGAAGGTGGCCTCGTAAACATAGAAGGCATGTGCAACAGAAACGATAGGCGGCAGCTGCGAGAAGTACACATCATTGTCAACAAGAATAGCACTGACATCGATAGAGTCGGGTGTAGAAACTCTTTCTACATGGAGTAGCCAGCTCTAACCATCAAAGCGGGTACTCAATTGGACGACTAGACCCCCTTGAAAATGGTTGCTGAAAATCAGGTTAGCTCTGGGGAAATATAAGCTAAAGTAACGTTCCACGGTTAATCCAACAAACGACTTATCCTAGGCGCTTTCTACTAGCGATAAATATCCGACAATTTTAGTGAGTAAAAACCAACCACATAGTGTGTATTCTCGCGGCTAGCGTTACAAAAAAGTAGGAGCTGTATAATATTTCTCCGGCGTTATACGTTTCTAACAAATAACGGTACCGTTGGCGTCTTCTCGGCATCCAGATGAGTCCATACAGGTCGAAACGTCTAAGGTAAGTGCATTTTCTTAAAGCAGTAGAGCGTGGAACGACGAAAGAGGTGTTACTGCAACAAATACAGAAAGCGGTGAGCATAAAGATTTTCCGTCTGTAACAAAAGCAGGGCAAAATCTGGGAGCGAACATTCCATCTGTTCATAGCTGCTACACATGTAAACAAAAACACTGCCCACACAAACATTTATAATATCAGATTCTCATTCAGTTTTCAATGATCTAATAAAATATGATCCTTGTAAATAATTGTAGTAGTAGTCTAGTCTTTTCTTTTTTTTGTGCCTAGACCAGACCAAGTTCATCAGAAATATCAGCCATTGGAACATCAGGTGCTGAATCTAAGATATCTTTCCCTTTATTTCTAAAGTGGTCACGAGCTCTGGTGCTTCGCCGTTGTCTAAAATATATATCTTATCATCGTAGCTGGACAAACCAATCTTGTTTAGCACCATAGTATGCAAAATATGATTTTCTGACCTAATCGTATTCATCATAGCATACTGTTTCTCACTAGCTAGCGCCGCCTGGTAAGCATCATACGTAATAACATTTTTGACAACACATTTCTTTATTCCTTTTAATCGTTTCTTGCTTTTATTATTAAGCTCCAGCAAATACATTTTATATCGTAGTGCGATCACCTCCTGGATTTCAGCAACATGCTCTACCTTGAACTTGCCAACAACATTTCTAATTGTCTCATCAAAATATTTCCTGCGCCTGTCATCATCCTTAGGATAATCTGAACAATCGAAATGCTCTTTCATTGCAAACATGTCCTTGAAAACATCATCTGCTTTAATTTCATAGCATAGTGAGTCCATATCTGTAAGCAGCAGTTTAGCCCGGGCACCATTTTTCTTTTTGATTACGCCATAGTGAAATTCGTACATGTGATACTTTGAAAATTCAAGTAGGACAAAACCAACATAAATTGGTTAGTTTAGTTTTACGTGCGTCTTCTTTCGATGAATCTGAGTTCTCATCAAATATCTTCGTGCTGACAAAAGTAAGATCAGCCACTAACTTGTCGCGTCTGGTTACATCATTGACAATTTCGACGTTCCCTCAACGCCTGACGTTTTCCATGCACTTGCCAAAGACCTAATTGTTCATGATCTCGAGAAAAAATCATTTTATAACTTATTTTGTTATGTATATTGAATTTATAATATGTGTCCATGATTGTACGTTGCGCTTTAGTCCGATTATGGTCATTTTGTAAACAACATATTAACATAGCATTGGAGTTTAAGACCGGTATTGCTAACGGCTGAACTGCTATTTCCACGTCTTATTATGACAAAAGTCAGGTACACAAAATAATTTTCCATAAAAATTACTCATATTCGGATGTAAGAACTGTCAGGTAGGCCAGTATTTTCATAGGCATTTCGTAATTAGACTGAGATGACATAGGTCATGTAGGCATGTATATTTATATATTGATTTTTGTAAACAAATTCCTATTCTAGAATTTTGGTTCTAAAAGATCAGTCTGTAAGTAATCTATTTTTTTTTTTTGTGTTGTTGAAATCAGATGTTACTGTTGGGAAAACCAGATATAATTAAGAGAGAGAAAGTATTTATTTAAAATATTCATCCGAAATACTAGAAATTATTGGGATTTATGTAAAATTCATTCAGGACATTCAAGACTTGTGGTACATCAGGACATTCATAGGTATTGGAATTCATTCGGAATATTCTCTATTTTTGGACTTGCGATTAGGACACTTAGGATTATTTGGACTTTATTTCAATTTATTTTAAGAGTCATTTGAATTTTCATTTTAATTGTCTACAAAAAAATTGCTTGTTGATTTTACTTGATTATGTTGGTTTCACCTTTTTCTGTTACATATTTTTAGGCCATATGTTTTGCTGCGATCCTCTTGTCGGTATTAAAATCAATGTAAGGTTCTAACCGGGCTTCTTGTTTGAAGCTTAGCACGCGGTGTACTTTAATCAGATTTAATCCTAAGCCGAAGCACTGCTGCAGGTTTCTATAGTGGATTACATGACGATATTTATCATGAAAGTTTAGTATCCAACTTCGGAACTTTAAAATTGCCAACACCCAGTTTTTGTTTAAGATCTGAAGAATAAGTACTTAACATGTATTCTTCAACTGTCACGCTCTCTGACGCCAAGGGATAAGATAAATAATCATTATGTTCATCATGTAATTTAGTAGTATACTCGAGATCTACTTCAAGATCGTATCCGGTGTCATCATCACTGCGTAATAATTTTTCAGTAAAATTTTCCGGAGTCATCCACTTGAACTCGCCAACAGGTATCTTCTTTTATTTCATAGCAAAATCGTAAAGATTATTGGTATTCAATTCGGTAACATACTTCGTTTCTTTTTCCGGATCATAGATATTTGTTATTAGCTACATAATGTCTGTGTGTAATTACTCAGATACAACCTCTGATTCCTTTCTAAAAAATATGCATATCAACATCTGTCAGCAGTTCCAGATTAACTTTAGTCATTTTGAGAGCTGCGTCCTGGGAAAAACCAGGACAGTAGTAATATGAGCCGTGATCCAATTTCTAATATGACACGCAGAGGTCTCTAAATTTTTCAAATACGCCTGCAAGCAATAGCACGTCGGTCTTTATGTACAGGTCATGATAGTCGCCCATATTTCTCATGTTGAATTTTGTCCAGACGTTTTTGGTGGTCTCATAATCAGCATCAGAAGTATTAGTGCCACTCAGATGGCTCTAGAAATCTTCTTTTGCTGGCAGCGATGTCTCATAAAATTGTTCCCAAGATGACCTGTACTCATAAGGATGGATTCTTTGACAGTTACAAGGTCAAGTCTGTTGACATTAAACTCTTCTGCAGAATATTTGATAACGCTAGCTAAATTATCGTTGGCCGCTTTTCTGATGTTATTAACAAGTTCATCTAGAGACTAGGTCATGAACTGGAAGTTGTCAACAAAAAGCAGGTTGCCAAGAGAAAATGACAGATACTGTTCTATGTTGTTTAAAATGCAAGTAATTCTTTTCTTGAACTTGCCAAAGTGCTTTACAATGAGATGCGAATCATATCCTCTGAGATTATGAAATACTACCGGAACAAATTCAGACCTTCTTAATTTCAGATTGCACTTGTTATTAGCAGCACTACGATATCTGCCAGTAAAATGACACAGATCTCGAACTCTGTCGCTGTCAGGATCCTGATTACAGATCCAACATAATTTATCCTGAAAAAAGTCTTCCTGGTCCGGTTCATTAAAAATCATTCTTGCCGATTTGATTCCGTCAATGTAATTAACTTCTTTAAGCAAACTCTGTATGAAATGTTAGCCCCAGTTTTCTCCGCGATATACTCTTACAGATTAACTTATCGCCTTCTTAACGCAAACAACTTTGTACGCGTAGCCACATGGAACATGCTCCTGATAAAAGATTGTTCAGGATCGTTATCTGCACACTCGACAGGAACCAATAGTGATTCGAAATCAGCATAAATTATGAAAGGAACCCGAGCCATATTGCAGAAGTTGTAAACTGACACCGTATTATCTTTCTCGTCTGGCATGATAGTTTTTGCAACGTCAGCACAAATCTAGTCCGCAGCAGCAAGTAATTTTTCCGTAGTGTAGCCATGAAGACATCTTCTGCAAAAATATAATTTACTTTTGAACTTGCTATACTGACCGTACATTATTGCAGAAAAACTTTTTATCGAGCAGTAGTGACCATCGTTGGCATCACCATGATTGTAAAGAAGATCAATCTAATCAACATAGCTGGTAAATAATGAAATATTCAGTGGATAAATTGCTGACTTGGCATCTACGCCAAAGACACTGACAGAGTAATTATTTTGTCGATCAAATTTTGGAACGCCAGCGATCTGAACAGGAAACTTGATGCTGTAACGCCCTCCAAAGTATATCCAGAGCTTTCCCGTTGAAGGTTGTCAATGCTATTTTGAAGAGCTTCAAAAACATTTTTGATGTCAAAGCTGTGATGAAATGCTTGAACTGGTTTTGGAATGAAATGCGCTTCTGTTTCAGTGTCATCTGCTTGCTGAGAAAACAGTAAACTAATGCCAACATAAAACTGCATGCCGCGACGCAGCTGCAGCTCCTTCGACAAAATCTGTTTTTATGCTAGGTTCATCAAACTTTGTAAAAATATCAAGCGGCATCAACCTGATATTTATTAAAGCCTGAAGATTTTCACCAAAACTCATCTTTGTGCTCATTATATATAATAGAGTAGATTATTTCTCTAATTGTTCATTTTATAATATCTCTAACAGAGAATCTCGGCTGAAGCATGATACGCTCTGTCACATCAGCAAGTTGCTGTCATAGCAACTGTTGATTATGTTGTGTTTTTTAAGTAGTTGTCTATGCTCGTCCGTAAGCAAAACCCGCGTTTCAAACAAATTGTCTGCTCCAGAAGCGACATTTTCTGATATCACATTGCGATCCAAATTATTTTTTGATTCAGGATTTTCATACAGCAACTTGACATCATCAAAAAGTATCTCTGGCAGCTCCATGTGAACGTTCGTAATATAAACAATTGTGTCTGACATGATATATAACGTTGTTTGATAAAGATGTATGATTCAGATGAAAACGAAGATGAAATAGTCCGACTAATGCAATCAAGTCGAAAATGCGCACCAGCATTACAATATGAGGCCGCAAAGATACACTAGAAAATATCATATCAGAAACAAGTTGACGAATTTAATTTGTCAAGCGATGAACTAGCGCAAATCAACGAGATCTTTTATACATTCATCAAGCTGAACTTGCCATGTAGACAAACATTTATTACGTTTGATTACGTATTTAATACAATATTTCGGCTGCTAGGTCTGCCAGACAAGCAGCCATGTGCAAGACTGTTGCTAGCAAAGAATATTAGCAGAGTACGACAGAATTATTTATCAATACTTCCCATTGGTACCCAAGAATTAAAAGCATCAGAGTAGCCGCTCCATTTCACAATCGACTTGTTTCCGCGAGTTTTGATTACACTCTCTATTCTAAAAACATTTTGCTCTGTTTTTTTTTTTGTAACTCATGCTCATAGAAGGCTCCTGAAACAGATTCGCCATTAAGGTCTGCGATCTTGTACGTTACAGGAGTTGTTTTAATACTTCTGTCACAGTAAATACTTCCTCAGTCCAGTTTCCTGTATGACCTTTTTCAAACATTTGTTTTATTCTGGAAATCCTGACTCGGTCGCCAACATTAAACGTTTGTCTAAAAAATAATCTGTTTGCCACGCTCTTCTGATTTTTCTTGTCGCTAACTTCTGTTGGCGTCATACCGATACTTCTATACTTCTATGCTTCGTATTGTTATGTTATACTTGTCCAATAGGGACAGCAGCACATTTACATATTTACTCGTTTGATTTTTAAAAAAGTATTTCCACATCGCATATTTTAGCGTACTAATGAATCTTTCAACGACAACTGATTTGCCCTCACTGAACGTAGAATACTTATGAATTTTATTTTCTTCAAGCCAGTTCTTGATTGTACTAATGTAAAATTGCCGCCATGGTCTACCCCGAGTTTTGCTAGTTTGCTGTTGTCAGATGACGTTGTCATAGATGTGAACGCGTCTCTGATAGCTGCGCCAGTTTTATTTTTTAGTGGCAAGCTCCATGTATACTTGCTAAAAACATCAATGACATTTATCAAGTATTTCTGAAATATTCGTGCATGTCTACAAGATCAGCAGACCAGATGTCATCAACACCATTAACAACAACTCTGTTCCTACGAAACGTTTTCTTGCTGGCTTGTGTACTTCTTCTGCTATTATATCATCATCTTTTTGGACTGGCTTTTTTGTAGTCTCTGGTTTGCTGGCTTTTGACTTTTAGCCGCTGGTTTGGTGCCAACGCCAAGTTTATGTTTTAGTCCGATGTCGCCTCTGACAAAAGCTCTGTCAATACGTTCTCGGATTCCTTTTGGTTTTATCGCGGCTAACTTATCAATCATAATTTTGTCGCAGCGGTTTTTTCTTCTGGATGATCTCTAGTAAATGTCATGCCGCATTGCTGTGTCATATACTTGGTTATAGAGTTGTTGACCACAAAGCGGTTGATTATTGGCATCCAGTTGTTTATCCAGAGGATTCCACGGACCAGTATAGTTATGTCCTGGCAGAGTCCAGCCGCCTTTTGGTTTCGGAAGTTTTCCAATGAGCGCACGAAGAACGTCCGTTTTTAGTTTGAGATAAAGTTTCTTCAAGACTGTCTGTATTCTTTCTGCATGATAAGCACCACGAAGCTGTCATTATATTTGGCGTTTGCACAAAACACACTTGGAAAAACATACTTATATCTGCTGATTAAGCTTACTTAAAACTAACTTGTCTTTGTCTAGAGTTGGCAAATGGTTAAATTCCAGTAAGATATCTAATGCGGATTTTCCTTGGCAACGTAATCTGATAAAATAAATACAGTAAAGACCACAAGAGGAACTATTCATATGCTGATTTTTTGTTGAGTTATAAACGCAACCTTTCTTAGTGCCATAAACATATTTCTTGATAGCGTCACATGGTGGCAGACCAAACGAGTCAAAATATTATACGTCGCTATTATCTGGCACGTTTACAACGGCAACCCAATGTATTCCAGATCCATAAAAAATAATTCTCTATGTTGATAACGCAGATTTCCTTGGATCTGATTTTTTCTGGCATCCAATCTTTAGAAAAGACACCTCGAAATGATTTTATATCTTTAAGCGCTTTCTCGATGTCAAAATTGCTTTGTTCCGGGGTATTGGAATCCATGCGCTCTCTTTGTTTAACACCAACACCTCTGCCAAAGAGATTGCAAAATTAATTTAGGTAAAAACATGCCAGCAGCACCAGAGGCAAGCATAGGTAAAATAGGTCGGATTCCACTTGTTTCTTAAACTGCGATGCGGACAAATCAAGTATGAGACCTTTTCTGCTGCGGTCTGTTTGCTAATTTGTTTATGTTGGTGCTTTGTTGGCATACGCTTGTGGTTTCCATATGACAACTGCTTTGCTGATAATCTTACCAACACTGGACTGCCTCTTGAAGCGTCCGCTGCAAGTTTTTTTTGCGTTGAGCCTCAGATGGAGATAAACTAACTTGCTGATACGGCCTTTTCTATTTAAAATGATTCGACCAAACTCCTTCCAGAGGCCAGGCAGCTGGTAAAGTATCAGCAGGTTAAGTAAAACATTTTGTCCACAAGTTAAGTAAACATTATGTCAGCAACATTTGTCTGCAACTGTACAATCAAGGCTGGTAAAACAACTTTAAGAAACATAAAAGACTTCAAGATCAAGTCGACAAGCGGTAATTTACAGAGAGTTTGGTTTGGATTATGACGACGTAAAAACAAGAGTGATGGATCTTCCTGATATAACAGATCTTTCGAATGATCCGCAGACACAACCTGAGCACCTACAACTTAAACCTGCAGGAGAAAAATCACAATCAGGACCAGAGCCGCAAACTGAGCAGCCAAAACCTGAAGCAGAGCCAAAGCAACAAATAGGAGACGTCATTATTATGCCTCCAGGAGGAGGACTGCCAGGAGGAGGAATGCCACTAAGAGGAATATTGTGGCTACCAGGCCCTCATGCAGAAAAGCCACAGCCACAACCGCAACCCGAAAAGCCGTAGCCAGGGCCTTAAGCAGAAAAGCCGCAGCCACAACTGAAGCAGAGCCAGATCAACCACAATGCTGCTGATGATGATGAAAGAAAAAAAAATAGATGAAGCAATCTACAACGTTTATAGGTATTCATATAAGAAGAGCAGGGATCCGATTCCTTTAAGAGAGATTTACTATTTCAATAAAAAGGTTCTTGCACGACCTGATATCGGCTCTTTTTCCATCTCAAAAATACCTAACGGCTACTTTAATAAACCTGAGCTTACAAAAGAGCAGAAAAAAGAACTCGAGCCAGATCTAAAAGAACATGTTGGCGGTATTCGATCAGCTATCCTATTCAGCAATCCGCGACTTCTTCGACAAATATCAAAAAAGCTCGATGCAGAATTTTCACGAGATGAACCTTTTGTTCCCAAAGACGAAATACAACCAGAGGGCGAAGAAAAAATTAGCTAGCGTTATCATATAAGATGAAAGATATCATGGACTTCATTCACATTGGCAATCATCTTGACAAGTAAACGCGCGATCAGCTTATTGCATATTATCGCAGCCATCGCAAACGAGCTTACTCTTTTAAGAAGTCATAAAGGCATTACAAGCGCCTATGATTTTTCTTGTCTGATCACTGCGGCCGGAGTTGCCAGTACAGGCGCTTTCTTAGATCCAATTCTGCTGATTATATCTGGCGTTGGCATTGCAACTTAAGCTTGTTGTAGAAAGCTAGAACCAAAAATTCAAAATAAGATGGCCATGTGTAAATACGCTTACATCACGTACAGAAAAATATTAAATCAAATTAAGGCTTTTCTGCGTGGCGCTGAATTTAACATGGATGATTTGGTCAAGGAATTTCGCATCACAAATAATAGTATTACTGAGTTGAGTCTTATGTGCTTTGCCAACTGCAAAAAAAGCTATAACAAATATCAGCACTGCGGCCTTTGTAGTGAAAGCGTTGATACTGGTGATACTAAAGCAGAGGACAATGGCGGATTTAAAAACTAAGAGATTCGGATGAAAGGTAAAGGCGGGTGATCATAAAAATTGGGTACCATCTATACTTGTCTTGACAAAATCTTACAAAGATTTCTTACCGCCAAGCTTATTATATTCTTCTCCCAGCACGCGTCTTGATTTTTTTTCTAGTTCTATTGCTATATCTGCGTAAAAATCAAAGTGCTCAAAATGTTCCTTTGACGTCTGGTAAATATTTTTAAGAAGGTCCTTGACAAATTTGTAATCATCATTTAATGACTTGATATCTTGAACCACCCAGTTGACATCTTCTTTGCTCCAACCAACTGGAAATTTTACTCTAGCGTTATATGCCCGCTCGTACGCAGCCATTATTCTTTCAGATTCCAAATTGTACATTATATAGCCTGTTTTCCAGTCTCTAATTCGCTGACGATTTGCTGCGAATTTGATATAGCCCTCTTGATCGTCTTGTCATAACGTGGTTCGCGAGCAATGTAGTTGTAGGTAATCTTAAGTATTTTCCATGGCAACACCGCAACTAACTTTTTTTTGTCAGGACACTTTTTTGTGTTGTCATCAATCGCTGCAGCAATGTCGTCAGATTGGTCTTGAACGTTAGCGATAATATAATCATGTTCTCCCGGCAGATCTTTCTTTAAGTATGATAAAAATGTAGCTTCATCAGATTCCACAAGATTATTAAAGTCGTTGTACTCGCTAAAGAATCTTATGATGCCAGTTGCTACTGGATCCTTGTCGTAGCGGCAGTTATCTCTGGTATGAAATCTCTTGTCGTACTCAGGATAAAATCCAAATTGTTCCAGCAAGAACTTACGAAACATTGTATCGACAAGCAGATCATATGAAGCCGCAACAGAAACCTTTAGACCTGATGATACTTGTGGCAGATAATAATTTGGCAACTTGCTGACGTCTCGCGTAAAAAGACACAACAGGATTTTGTTGTCGCTAACAATGTAATCGTCATGATTATGTCATCTTCAAATCAAAAGCTGTCAGCGGTGGAGTAAGTATCCTTTTTGCGTAATCTCATTGTATATAAGGATAGAGGGAACAAATATATTATCTTTACAAAAGTCCTGTCTCAGACAGGGTGCTAGTCCTTTTTCGGAATCGTATTACCACTACACCTGGTGGGTAGTGTGAACGGCTTCTGAGGTTCTGACCTGATAAACTCCCTGCCAAACTACGCGGTTGTGTTCAAATCGGAAAGTGAGGTCTTACTCCTCGCTGCATCGTCTAGCTCGAATATCAGACAGAGCGGCCATCCCCGTGAGGCAACCATATCATCAACAGCCAATAATAGGAGTCACATTGTATAAATATATATATATATATATATATATATATATATATATATATATATATATATATATATATATATATATATATATATGTACATACATATATATCAGTGTTATATTACGTTGATAAGTTTATGGTTAGACAAATTTGCATATCATATTTTGTGTTACTAAAAATAGATTGCAGTCAAGGGAAGCAACTCGTGTACGTTAAATATTTTACTGAAGCTCTTTTTTAATATATCATATTCAAAAGACTATTTCGACCCATTCAAACGTGAAAACGTTTCTTGCTGCAGCCCTTTGCAACACCTATTAATAGTCGCTGGGGTAACACCAGTCCATATCGAAGCAGATTTTGTTGTTTTACGTATGAAATCGTTTCCAGACAGTGTGCAATAACTGGCTGGGCTGTTACCTTATAGTGTGTGCAGTTCACGTTGTAATATCCCGCCATAATATTAAGAACATTTTATCTCTTTAATTAGAGGTTTTATGTAACCACAAAATATAGAGGCATGATTAGCGGCATAATCAATATCAGTAGTAATGCAAAGTTAGGGGTATTGGAAACACTATTGGCATTTTACCAGGTCAATGACGAGCGATAGCGAGTACGAGATCATAGAAAATGACAATAGTGTTTTCACAAGGTATATTTCCGGACTTTAAGCTTCAGTATATATGACGTTATATATTCTAGCATATCGCGCTTTCTGTTTGGTCAAACTTAAAAAATTTAAAGCAATAAAATCCCCAATATGCTGTCGTTATCTTTCACGCCATTTTGATGTCACGATTTTTTATGTGATATTGTGCCATGGAGACAGACATTTTGAGTTACTTTTTTTCAAGTTGTTAGAGACCAAAATAACAGTCTTGTATTTGAAGATCTGACGATGTTAATTATCATCTCCATATCACAGATAACCTTTTTTGCTGTTTCCGCTTCCAGTTTGTCTCCAGTAATGCTCAACTCTCGACAGAACCACCAAAATTGAACAAATACGAAATTGATACTCACTAATTGAAATGTAAGCCACATATTCAAGCCTTGGTTCTTTCGTTAGAAAAAGTTCTAGTTAAGCTTTCTTGAGATTCTGTTCATGATGTATGAATTTGAATATTATGCTGACTTAAAACATATATCAGGCTACACGTCGTAGTCTTTAAGGCATTTAAAGTCATTTAATAGCCTATGCGTAACAGTTTATGTAGAAATATCAACATAAAGCATTTTAAAAGATTAATTAGAGGCATCATTTATTTAATGTTGGCAACAAGTCGTATGTATATATGTATGTATTTATGTATGTATATCTATATCTATATATATATATGTGTGTGTATGTATGTGTCTGTCTGTCTGTGTGTGTATGTATGTGTCTGTGTGTGTGTGTCAATTTAGACCTGATAAATCAAAACCTGCTTGCTACCAAGCTGTATATTGACTATTAAAGATTCTAATTTGACGCAAAAGTGATGTATATAATTGTATATTTTTGTAACTTGAATTTCAGATATAGGTGGCATTGGAATCACCTGCGTAAGGTATAACTTATCTTTCAAACGTTTATTGTTTAAAATGTAACTTTGTGGATGTTTATGAAGCTATTATAGTGCATGCCTAGCAGATGTGAGCCAAAAATCAGAATCATATTTACGGAGGCGACGGCGTCAAAGCTCCTATAATGGAGGTAATAACTCTTGGTTGAGTTTACGGTTAAAGAGTGTTCTATTATTACAACAAACCTACACGATTTGGGAGGTTACTTTTGTATTTGGCCCTTAGCAGCAGAAAGCAGCTCCACCGAGTCATGGTCAAGGCCATTTGAGCAATCTACAGTATGATATATTTTGATGATAATTTGTCTATATCATCATCATCTGTTCCTGATTCAATTCACATATATCTTTCACATTTTATTTTTTTGTCTTTCATGCACATTGAATCTATGTCCGTACTGACAACATTAGTCAGGCTATGTATTCCAGAAGAAGCTTGTGATACATCAAGTACAAGTTATATGACATAAAGCTTAATTAGTTTCGCAAAAAGGTTCATTTTAATCAAGATTTTTTAAAATTTCATCTAAAATGAAAGTAATGACTTCCGAATAGTCTGTCCTTATTTGCTTTGATATCACACACTTGTTAGTAATAGTGCTCTAGATCCCGTATTGTAGTGTAATTGCTGTAGTAATGCTTGTAAACCACATACTATTAACCCGCCGTTCCTTGTGCAATGCAAAATGAAACATCTCCGTTCAGTTATTTGTATTTATATGCCCTGGTGCTGTGGATATTAACCTTTCTGGATCCGCATTGATAACGTTCACAATTACGTTTGGATCTTGTTCTGATCTTGGCGGAAAGAACATTAGCTCTAATTTTATCCGTTTCTGTACCAGTTTCAACCCTGATATGTTGCATGAGATTGGATTATTTTAACAGTGTTTTTAGCTCTTGACCATGACACGGTATTACACTTTCTTGATGGGAAAATTAATTGTGTCACTTATTCGTGTTAGTGCCTCGTGTGACTGACACCACATGAACATGTCCTGTCTATACTTTGGACCCCCTCTGGCAAGATATCTGTGCTCTGGACCTCTTGCAACCATATTGATCTTACAATATAACCGTTCGGTTGCCCCGACCTTTCTGGCTCAGAGTTACCATCACCTACGCTTGTTAGTAGCTGCTAGGTCTGTTGAAAGACTTTGCATACTGTCTTCGTGTCGTGTCCATGTAGACGAGGGAAAGTTTTGCAAGTACATGGAAATGAATGGAGTTTAGTAGAACAGAGTGACCATGTTCATTTTACAACTCTTGAAAATCTAAAGGAGAGGTAATTCAGACCTTTGATATACCATTTTTCATCCAAAGTTACCAGACTGCATGTCTTTGTGATTTTATGGGCCAGCGAGGAATTAACACATCAGTACATTATCACTTGATGTGACCACTACACCGAGATCATTTTTATGAATAAAATGTAAAATTATCCATGTAAAGTCTTTTTGATAATGAGCTTGCAGTTGACTGTCGTGATCTGATTCTGCTCGACAGATATAATAAATATTTATCCTAAATCTACAAATGTCTTGGCACTGAAAGCGTTCTTTGTTTTGCACGTTACATAAGATTTTGTTTATCTTTTAAATTTAGTATGGTATTGCCTTGTCCGTGTTCTTAGACAGCCAACTGTCTAAGCGAGTTCAAAAGGAACAAACATAAATGCATGTCTTAAAATATGTTTAATGTTCGCAGTACATGATCTTTCTATACTCTAGGAATGTGCTGTCTACCTTCAAGATGATTACCTTTCTAATTGCAAATAACTTTTACATTTCGTAAAGGTGGAATATATACATCTATATGCCCCTTTTTCTATCTCAGATGTTATTGGCCTTTTTCTACAAAATAATTATACTGTTTATGACCCAATTAGCATCCTTGGTTCAATCACATATTTAATAGACTTATTTTATAGATTTGTGTATCCCATTGGCTTGGAGAAATATTGCTGGTTCATCAGCTTTAATCTCTCAAGTATTCCCAGGATACAGCCTTGTGTTTCAATATCTTAATGCTGCCTCTGCCATTCCAGACCTGTGTATCGATGATCCGCTGATTGAATTCAATACTGAAGATAGCTCTCTCATCTGGGGTCAGACCATGATATAAATACTTCCAGGTCATTCTCCACCTAAGTATTTTATAACTAGTTTGTCTATGCCTGATATTGTAAAATATTCCTGACAGAAACGTATATTTACAATGGAATAATTGGTAAATAATCATTCTTTATTTTGAGATTCATTTTACTGTGGTTGTAAACGCAGTGTGACAGAAGTGCACATGCAACGTTAGTGTGATATGATCACAGCCTATATTATGACTGACCCTGAAACAAAAGCCTTGACACCAGAAGCTTTTGATCAGCTGTTAAACGTAAATATGCTGGACAAGACCTGTCAGGTCTTAATGGGGGTACATGAGATCTTAAATCTATCATTGTGATCATATTATTGAAGCTACAAACGTAAAACGTCTCGTACAGCTTGTATATGCCATTCAAAATGAAAATTAATTGCATAATGTGATGTTTACAGAACATTAAATTTAAATTTTAACGAATTTAAATTTAATTTTTTTAAACACAGAACCATGTATAGTTTGGGATCATTTGATTTGTCTCACTTTTCACAGCTTCGTTTTTAATATCTTTGGAATTAAAACTCTGGGGGAAGCGGCTTTATTTACAATACATGAAAACATCATTCTAATTGATCTTGTGCCTGGGGACAAATGACTCTATTTGTTATGGATTCAAGCTTTTTAATACCTTACTTATAGCTATGTCATAGACTAGTAATCAGCTTATATAGCTGGCAACATTAATTTAAAAATACAGTTACACTGTAGTTAATACAGGACAGAGATGAAGAATATACAGTACAGTCTACTCTGACCGTCAACGAAGCCATCTTTAAATGTCAGAGAATGATGTGTGACAAGAAATATATTTCAAAGGTATAAATATTTTCTTATACATGATATATTAACCTAGATTAATGTCAATATGAAAATAAAGAAAATCTAACATAAAATCCATGCCTTTTTATTTTTAATTTTGGTTGAGACCTTGATTGCCAGAGTGCGGCATTGTTGCAGAAGCTGATATCACATGATCATGAACCATTTTACTTATTAATTGCTGCCTGACACTGGAAACATTCAAATAGATAAATGTGAATTAAGTTTATACATGAAATCTTAAAAGTACATAGTTACATACCCCACATACAGTTATGTTAATTCTTATTTAGATGGAATCAGAATTGAATCTACACATTTGGTTGAAGATGTTGAATCTACACATTTGGTTGAAGATACTGAATCTACACATTTGGTGGAAGATATTGAATCTAATTGTATCACTTTAATGAATGTTGTCTTCTTCACATGTCAGAGTATCGCTCTGTAAAGTTTATTGTTTTTCATGTGCCTGCACACTAAATATCATTTTGAAATATCCATGTCTAGCATATTTTCACTTCATTTACTTCCTTCATAGTAATATATGACATTAAAGAAACATACAATATCTCTTTCCAAGTCTTTCCTCGCATGGGGAACAAGACGACGAGTTGGATTAACTCAGATGCTCACCAGCAGTCAGGTGGCGACACAAAGGCTTCATCAGGACACGTTCCACTTACGCGGCACGAGACACCAAGATTTTTTGATACAATGACAATGGGACATAGGAGCTCAAACAAATCACTTAAGTCTTCATCAGAGGGATCAACACCACAGTTCGTAGCGTTAAAGCCTTCCTGAGACTGTAGTTTTCTATTATAGGACCATGGTTGTTGACTTTGAAAAGCTTTGCATTTTTTCTGTAACTTTCTGTCGGCGGACCTGATCATGGTGCTGGTCACATCCCTACGAGTGATTTGAGTATGCTATTATTTTGCTTAAGAACTGGCTGAGTACCTTATACAATAAAGCTGGTATATAGCACTTGTCAGTCTTTCTTATGTGTGTAAAATTATACTAATCTGAGCAAGTATATTGCATTTTAGCTCTAAAATCACAATGAGCTATTGTGTTTCACTGCCGATGGATCAAAAATGCTATAAGTTGTACATGCCAAAAATAGCGATTGTCTTACATGTGATTGACTGGTCAATTTTACTGTCTAAAATATAGATATGACACCTTTGGGATTTTTTTGTGAGGGATGGGGGTGTCTTTAAAGTATCTTGTCCCAAAACTGCACCTTACTGAACACCAGCACCATACACTCCTAACATCTTGAAAAACTCCTGTATTGCCATGGAAATCAATCAGATTTGCCGAGTAAACATGGAATATGTGTAGCATGCATACGCATGAGTTTGATTTAAATTTGCCGTATATTGATAGCCTGATAGGGGTCAGACCAGGATAAAATGCTTCCAGGTGAAGACCCAGCTAAGTAGTTCATATCTATGTTTAGAAGTTTTTGTTGCCTATGCCTTTCATTGTAAAATATTTTGGAAAGGAACTGACTTTTACCATGGAATAATTGGGAAGGAACTGACTTTTACCATGGAATAATTGGAAAGGAACTGACTTTTACCATGGAATAATTGGGAAGGAACTGACTTTTACCATGGAATAATTGGAAAGGAACTGACTTTTACCATGGAATAATTGGGAAGGAACTGACTTTTACCATGGAATAATTGGAAAGGAACTGACTTTTACCATGGAATAATTGGAAAGGAACTGATTTTTACCATGGAATAATTGGAAAGGAACTGATTTTTACCATGGAATAATTGGAAAGGAACTGACTTTTACCATGGAATAATTGGAAAGGAACTGACTTTTACCATGGAATAATTGGAAAGGAACTGACTTTTACCATGGAATAATTGGAAAGGAACTGACTTTTACCATGGAATAATGTGAATGAATCATGCTATATTTCGTGATCCATTTCACTGTGGTTGTAAAATAGTGTGGTGGAAGTGCACATGCAAAATCAGCGAGTGATATGATCACAACTTTTCTTTTGATTGACCCGTAAACTAAATCATTGACCCAATGAGCTTTTGATCAGCTGGTTAATGAAACTATGCTGGACAAATGCTGTTATGTCTCGGTGTGTGTAATGACCCATAAGGACAATGCCATCCTGACGAATCCTAGTGTCAATGGAATCCTTCTCTGAGTTCAGATTGGAGAAATGTATGTTAGGAAAATTATTGTGAGTCGGTCCCCTTCAATAGCAATATGGGTCGTAATGATAAACCCGTATGCTTGGGCAGATGGAATTAACCATTTCACGCCCATTTTGACCCTAAGTCTGAGTAAAACAGATCTACATGCATTTCCAACCACCAACTCAAAACCACGTTTTAACTACCTCGCATATCTTAGTCCTAAACCGAAATGTGAAGCTAAGCTTTGAAAACAAAACCACTTCCGAATGCCACTTTAACCTCTCATTAGAATTTTTTAAACTAAAAAAGCAGCTTGGTAACAATCTCTTTTGGATTAAGCAGGTCTGAATTATTTTAGCAAGACTCGTTATTAACTTTTAAGAATAAAAAAATGTTTCTTATAAATGTATTTTTTAAGCTACCGTCCAGACCATTATATACAGATGTTTTCTTTATAAGTGTTGAAATGATCTCATCCTTCCATCATTAACTGATCTCTTCCTTCCATCATGAACTAATGAATCCTGTAACAAATCTATTTGTGGAGATGATATTTCACAAAGGTATCTAGCCAAAACTGAACGCTTACCACGGCGAGCGAATCTCATTGGCAGTTAGTCAAGTAACTTTTCAGGCTGCAATATCATATAGAATAACAAGAACTAGGTACAGCTAGTGCACAATAATGCTCAGAGTTTGTCATAAACATGAAACAGAATCAATGACGAAAGGCACAACGTATTTGAACCAGACTTTATTTAATTGTTTCTTAAAATAACAGTAATAAGGAAATAAAAGGAAACAAATTATACGAACAATAAAAAATGTCATTATTAGTTATAACATAATAAGTAACAAGATGAAATTACAAAACAAATATCTTGCAGTGCTTCAATTTTATTGCACAATAAAACAGTTTTGAATTAGTGCTTACGCATGTACAATATTTGCTTTAATGTGCTAAGGAATGTTTCTAGAGCAGAGCTGTTTGGTACATTACTGCATGTTAATCATGGAATGCATCGATGTAACAATGAAACAAACATCCGCAAGAAAAAAGACAATTCAACAGATTGGTCCTCAAGACCTCTTTTAAAAAGACCCCACCCCTCCCCACCGTGGGCTAAGGGATGTAGAAAAGGTCTTGTGCGCCCTCTTGAATGTCGTAAAGTGCGACTAAGGAGGCAGGAGCTGCTGTGGTTCAGTAGTTAGCGTGCTGGATTCGCAACCGAAATGGTGTGGGTTAGAATCCTACCATCAGATCAGCTCCGGTCGACTACCATGGTGTGTCATTAGGCAAAGCAATTTATTCCAATTGCCTCGGCACGAGAAAAACCTACTTGTGTTGATGTGTCGTAAGACACCAAAAACAAAAACAAATCTTCTTTTAAAATTTATGGCAACACAAGTCTGATAAAACAATACAAATATGTACCTTGTAGGTCATATTTTTAAGGCAAAAAAGTCGAGATTCCAAGAAACACCATCCCGACATAATGCAGTCACAAAGTATACCACCTAATCCATACTTTATATGGTTTGCTCGATATATTTATACTAAAGGCAAAAGCACTTTCTGAATTAAGAATTAATTAAGGAAGTAAATCACATATATGTTACAACAATAATATAAAGAAACAAGAACAAGGACATCACCTCAAGCCAGGTCAACAATGCATGGAAAATGTAAATGATTAATTTGATGTATAATCTGCAGCTGTTTATTTTTCCCCCAGACATATAGTTACTAAACAGGTAGACATATATGTAACTCTTCGCTTAAATCAGGGCAAATTTTTATGTTTCTTGTGAGTCCGTGTGAACTCAATGTTGGTCTGATTGTACCAATAACAAACATATGGCTTCACATTCAACAAAGCTATGTTTCCCTTATATTGACTCCAGGAACGCATTGTCCTTCACCTATTTTAAATTACCAGGTAAATAAAGTTTGCAAAGTGAAATAAAATCATACCCGCAGACAGAAAACTCGACCGTCTTAGTAAACCTGGGTGAGAAAAGTTAAGCTTCAACTGATCAACAACATATCTACTTTAACTAAAAGTAACCCATGTTAAAGTTATCACAAATATTTTTTACGGGTGAATTTGTTGGGATCATTGCAAACTAGGCTACAGTATAATTTAAATTAATTTAAAACACACACACACACACACACACACACACACACACACACACACACAGACACACCAAGGCTTGTGACTATGCGTGTCTTAAATGTTAAAAATTACTTTTTCCCTTTAAAAGTGATAGGACGTAATTTTCTTTTTTTTTTTTGCTCTGTACCGGTGATCTACGACTTTAAAGGCGGAGGGGGACTGAAGTGTGTGTGTGTGTGTGTGTGTGTGTGTGTGTGTGTGTGTGTGATATTCCTACACATAAAGGTTCTTAATGGACACATATTTATCGACGTAAATACACATTTTCATCAACGTAAATACGCGTAATATTGACTTGTTCCCAATTAAAGTTCTTCCTGCATTTTTTTCTCATATCTGTGGTAGCATCATCGAGATTTAGTATAGCGTTCCTGTCAGCGTTTCTCAATGATGTTGTAGCCAGTGTTATTTTTAGATGCGGGGAATTCTAGTGGGCGTGGTTTAGCTATTAGAGCAAATATATATCAATGGGATACCAAATGCAATTGATGTTAGCATTAAACGTTTTAGTTACGATATTTGTTGTTAAAATTCGTCTTTTATAATAAGAATAAATTGAATGAAATATCAACTTTGTTTAGTATAAAGTTAGTATATTTCTGGAGTATATAATAAAAAGGTTATTTGTTTGAAACTGAAAAATATTGTGAACTCGTTCTTGGTCGTATATCGCTTCCAAAGTCGCGCGATGTGTCCAAGAACTCGTTCACAATATTTTTCAGTATGAAATAGTGCACCGTCATGACATCGTGCAGTTAAAATGGCATTTTCAATATGCTGAAACAAACTTCTTTTCAAAATTCTGCTTAAGTCATGCAATAAAATAATTATAAACCTTTGTTTCGGTTAATATGAAGTTTAACAAACGAGTAAACCTATCATATTGACCTCCTCTTAGCGTCGATCAATATGAGGTTTACTAATTCATTAAAGTTCTTATTCACCCCAAGAAAGGTCAGTATCACAAAGAGTAATCGTTTATTTGAATATTTTTGAGGCAATTTCTAGAAGTAAAATTCTATCAATATTTTTAAATAAGAATATTTAAGGGGAATCAGGAACTCTCAGTGTTGAATATATTTATAGAAATTACATTTTTGTTTGTTGCTGAGATTTTCATATAGACTTATACATTTAGTAAATAAATAGTGTAAATGGACAATATCAATATCTTAGCAAATACTCCCTCTCTCTCTCTCTCTCTCTCTCTCTCTCTCTGAAACACTTAAATATGAACATCACATTAAATCGAATCTTGGAGACCTGCTATGTTTCAATTATTATTAAACGTTCATATTTTCCCTAATATTTTAAATGCCAGATTTGCATACGAAGAACCCGGTCTATATCAATAAATTTCCATGATTTGAGTATAAATAAATTATTCAATGCACAAGTATAATAAAACAATATAGCCATTAAACCAATGCAATATCATTTAAGATAGAATGTGTTTGTCTTACACGTGATTTGTACCACATATGAATGCTGAGAATAGTATAGAATATTGTACAACAAACAGTTTTCCTAAGGAACTTTTCGACATAGTCTGAGTACTAATTCGGAATTTTGAACCCTCTGAAAACACTGTGCGCAGAAAATGAACCATAATATTGTACAGAAAACATGTGAAAAGGTAAAACAAAAACATTTTATGAACATTATTCATAGCTTTTGATAAATTGGACATACCTGCAAACTAACTATCAAGTGAAGACAAAGTCTGACATCAAGTCAGGAAACAAAGAATATATTATGTTACATACAATCCGTACCATTGGAGTTTCTTCGCATGAAAAACAACTGATTTTGTTTTCTGGTTATTTTTTGTTTTTCTTCAAAATTTTGTGTTTGTTTATTTTTTTAAATTTTTTTATTTTTTTATTTTTTTTTTTTGGGGGGGGGGGGAGACTGTTGGGGTGCGGGGTGGAAAAGAAACATACTTTATCCTCGTACATGTAATGCATACCCACATGTATTAACCTGTGCATCAGGGAAGTACAATTTCGTCCTGGCCCCTCGATCATTTTAGTAAATCAACTCTACTGCATGCACGATGCATGCATTCTAGTGTATGTATGACCTTTCTCTGAGGATTTACGCTTGTTTCTTATCCGAGTTGTCTATCAAAATAGATTTTGAAGACTAAAGCTATTATTTTCCTTCCTCAGACATGTACACTTTACATACTTGCAAGCGATGTACTAGTACATCATACATCACTACTTTCAACATAAGACATATCGAATTCAACGCCACGTTCACGCAAAAAGCTTTGAAATAATATCATACTCTCTTCTTCCTCATCTAAAGCGAGAACGCTCTTATCTGACACATTGTCTAGACATCTATATACGGTCGATGTCGACCTAGGAGAACTAGATATTGAGCAGGAACTACTGTGGCTTGGGGATTTACTTTCCTTCCCAGTTACAATTTGTATAGCACTGGAATCTAATGACAAACACGATGAATTCGAATGTGCACGTACATTCTCTGCAGATATTTGTGGCAAGATATCGTTGTCCTTGAATAATCTCCCGTCACACAGAATATTCGAAATGCTGTGACGAGCACATAGACATGAATATAGTTCCTTTGAATTCGATTCACCATATGTTATACAGGAATCAGACAAATTTTTCGTGATTTTCGTCTTGCACTCGTGTGGGGATAACAATATTAATTCCCTTTCCGGGACCTGTACATTGAGACTCCCTACACTAGGATTCTTAAAGGTTAAACAGGTTTCTGGATTTTTGGAAATTCTCATAATATCTGGAGTATATTTGAGATATTTATCAGAGCCAGTCATGTCGGGCTTGATGGATACAACACTGGCGCGAACCTTAAGAAGATCTGACATACTGTCGTTGTAAACAAAATCGTCTTCATTCTCGAAGTAATCCGATGAAGAAACTGAACTTTCTGAATGACCTCGGTGAAGATGAGATCTAATGGAGCATTTGTATTGTTTTTGACTCTTCCCAACCAGGCAACCAGATTCAGAAGAAGAAACAGACAACGCTCTTAAACGCATATTTTCATCATTATCCGTTAAATTCGTGTTATGCGTCTTTGCTTGTCTTGTATAAATTGGTCTTTTTTTATTCCTCCTTCGACGTAACTGATTTATACTCAGTAATCCTTCTAGGAATTCCCTGTCTGTTTGACACCCTACTTCGATTCTTGTAACTTTGGATGTCCTAAATCCTTTTCTACTCTCAGGAGAGTTCTCTTTGGAACTTATCGTGCTCAGACGATCTTGGTGGCTTTCTTCATTTTTGGCCGCTAATTTAGCCCAAGAAAATGTTTGATGATTCTGATTTTGTGATCTTGTGGCTGGAACGTGGAAAGAATTGCCACGTGTTAGATGGGTCGAAGAGGTCTTGCACAATTTTTGGGAGTTCTGCTTTTTAAGAACGAAGTTGGGTGATCCAGCACATCTCAGCCTAGTTAGAAGACTAGATTTTCTCTGAAGGGGCACGCGCAGAAGATCTGCCGATTTCTTGTCCCTGCGAATACAAGGAAAATGCAATCCATTTTAGGCTCGAAAACATTTAATGTTGACTTTGTACAATACAATATAACAATTTCATTTTTGGCGACTTTGATACAGAAAGAGTATTTTCAAGATAATAAATAAAGGGCATCATGCAAGGAGTTACATAACTGCACACATTTCTGCTAATTAATCAATTGTCAATCAATTCCACACAAGCTGATGTAAAATGCAGCTTGCCATGGTTTGAGGGTATAAAGAAGACATCTTTTTGGCTGCAATAAATAGTGCCTGACGCAGTTATAGTATCTCAACACTAGCAGACAGCGACCGATTTTCCCAGAGTTAGCGAACTCTGTAACTTGTGTGTGAATGTGACATTAACGGACTCCAAATATAGGTTTGGGGGTACAAAGCGAAAACCTTTCTGATCCGAACAAAAAATGACTGACGCAATTATAGTATCACAGTGGTAGCAGGCGGTGACAGACAATACAATGGTTAGTGAAATACTGTAGCTTGTGTGTGGATGTAACCCTAACGAACTCCCATTATCTCAAAAGGTATTCTGAAATGACATCCTGAAGATTCAGTTGAATAAAATAAGACAGTGATAAAGAATAAATTCTGCTCTTTTCCAGTATATGGTATCATCATTATCAAAAGCATTTTTTTTTATCCACGTGATTTTGGTATCCCGCTCGTCCAGACGTGTGTGCTTGCTTAATGTTGCACAACAACTCCTACACCGTTTCAGATACAGACTTGAAATCTTTTGAGATCAATGATTTGAGATCATCTATAGATGTGCACAGCATGCTTATAATTTTAATCCATCCCATTGAGCTGTATATGGGTGGCGGGGACACTTTTGCATTTATGTAATTCTGTGTAAAATGTGCAGCACTTTGAGGTGTTTTGATTGTCTCGTAACTGTTACACTCTCCAAGTTACAAACGTGAAAACTTGAGATATGATTGGGGGGGGGGGAGTATGTAGATTTGCGTGGTGGATTAAACAGTTTGAAACAGTTGTGGGTAAGTATTGAAGAGTTGGTGGAGGGTATTGGTTTGCAAAAAGAGAAGAAAAAAAATTATAAATTATGAGTCAACTATTGTGTCGGACAATTGGTGCGTGTGATTACCAAACTAAGTATCAATACAGGTCAAAGGGGTGATTGAAAGGGATCTGAAGCTCATGCCCTGGGGCATACAGTTTTGGGGCCTGTGGAATACATTATAAATTATTGAGTTTGCCAATATATATATGCAAATGAATCTGACCCTTGGGTGGGTCTATTTTACTCCACCCATCCCTGCACTTTGCCCCTGGATCAAAACTATTAACTATGGATATCCCTACCATGTAACCAACTGAACTTACACATGCAACTGACATTAACCTCCTGCGGTTCGTTATTATGATTCGGCCAGGCAATATCTGTTCGGGGGTGTGTGACTTTGACTTTTAAAAAAATTAGTTTTACAATCTTGTAAACTAAACGTTAACTTATTTGTCCAGGAAAAATGTTTAAATGTACAATTTTAATGGTTGTCACACTCGAACAGTTTGCTATGATGAAATAAACTAGTATTAAACGAACTACATTTTAAACTCTTTCCATCTATCTTGAAAATAGCATATTATAAAAAATGGTATATATGCCGATTATGGCGCAGGATATTATTTTCACATCAACTCACTCGTATAGCTATAGAGAACATTAAAATAAAAATCTTAAAATTAATAGCACACAAGCTAACACACCAACCCACTCGTGTAGGGTATACGACTATACTAATATATCAGGAAAAGTAAGATTTTCAAGACATCCATCATGGCACCATTAGTAGCAATATGAATATCCATTTGAAAAGTACATGTCAGGAGGAGTAGCGATATCAACGATAACAGAGACGTATATCGAAGTAATCATGATTATATCGATGAAGATGACAATGTTAGCTATGACAATCATAATAATCCATCAGGATTTATTGATCTACCTTGGCTTTACTCTATGGAAAGCAGCGCAATGGCAAACCTACCTCAAACTGCCAAGAGTGGATGCCAAAGACGACACCCAAGCTGATTGAAAGACTAGAAGTTTTAAAGAGAAACTTCAATTGCAAAGTTCGTTTACTGACTTGACATAAGACATGGTAGAATTCAGTTACAGGAATTTTAATGAAGTATTAGCAGCGAAAAATATTAAATTACAATAGTTCTTGTATGAAATATTTCCCTGTAGGTAGAATGTGTGAGTATGTATTTTTTTTAAGTACTGAGTATGATATAGGGCTTACTTATGCCAAAAAGACTGGAGAATTTTCATTGCAACAATGAACCTTTTATAATGTTGATGCTATTAGTTACACATCATATAGTTGAATACATTCATATATCTAGTCACAACACAAGTTTTTGAGAGCAATAAATCTAAGCACACTGCTGGTTTTGTGTGAGGACATGCTTCTTTGATGATATGGTTATTGTTTTAGCAAGGTATCTTTGTTTGTATTGTAAATAGTTCCTAAAGCCAGCAGTGAATATCATATGATTATTCATTCATCTAGGATTTATTCATCATGGATATTATTCATTTAAGTACTTGAATGCTTTTGGCGAAGCCTCATTGTGTCTGATGCTGTAAAAATGGTATTATTATATTTTTAAATACTTACATGAGTTCTGCAAAGAAAGCAAATGGCGTTAAATCTAACAGTGTCAATATCTGAGAAAATTTTAAATGGATCCAGTTTATTTGAGATATCTGGATTCACACAAGAGGATATTCAGGATGTGGAAATGAATTCATACAGAATGGTAATCCCAGATTTGATGCACCTCAGAAAAAATCCATGTGAGCAAGAACTCATCACTGAAGCAGCTGAATGAACTTATCATGATGAAATTTCAACTCTACAAATACTCATAGAAACATGTGTGTGTGTACAAGATCACTACTTTACATGAAAATAAAGTTACATGTACTGAATTCATACCAACAAATACCATTTTAATTCAGTGCAGTGGATGCTTGGCTTGGACTTATAATTGATTTCTTGAACTGTGTGAAAACATAAACAACAGATCTAACACCAACACTGTGTCAATACTGACATCCTCAGTTTGACCCATAGTCTCCAATTCAAGCAGTACCTGCCAAGCAGTGCCATAATTCATTACAAAACTCACTTGCTCTAGTATACAAAAACACCACCACACCTAAATAGCCAAGGTAAACCCAGATAAACTTCATCAAAGTGTACAAGACAATGCCACTAATCAAGATAATGCAAATCCAAGTAGTGCTAGCCAAGCAGTGCTAGACTCCACTTCTTTACTCCTTCACCTGCACAGGCAGACACAAGCCACATAGGTCTAAATATATAACACTCCCTCTTCCCAAGCCCAGGTAAACCCAGATACACTTTATCAAAGTGTATAAGACAATGACACTAATCAAGATAATGCAAATCCAAGTAGTGCTAGCCAAGCAGTGCTAGACTCCACTTCTTTACGCCTTCACCTGCACAGGCAGACACAAGCCACATAGGTCTAAATATATAACACTCCCTCTTCCCAAGCCCAGGTAAACCCAGATACACTTCATCAAAGTGTATAAGACAATGACACTAATCAAGATAACGAGACTTCTGTCAAATATAATGCAAGTCACGCTGCCATTGAAAATTATGTTCTAAGTGACTTAATACTTATGACCAGGGATCTTAATCAATATGTTTATGTGTGTGTATGTACATGCATATATATATATATATATATATATATATATATATATATATATATATATATATATAGAGAGAGAGAGAGAGAGAGAGAGAGAGAGAGAGAGAGAGAGAGAGAGAGTGTGTATGTGTGTCAATATGACCATCCATTCAGGTGAAGTAGCGATAACAAGATTTTGTGGTGGCCATAATGGATGTCAGATCAGGACCATTTTCATTTACTACCAACTAGATATCAGAAGAAGTCTTTTAGTGAAAACCTTTTTGTTCAGAACGAGCTGCGAGAACAAGATTTTCAAGATGGCTCCCATAGCAGTCATATTGGACATCAGATCGACGCTATTTTCATTCAGGACTAATTACACATCATAAGAAGACTTGTTATTAAAACCTCATGTCAATATGACCATCCATTCAGGAGTAGCGAAAACAAGATTTTCAAGATGGCTGCCTTGGCGGCCACATTAGACATCAGATCGGCACCATTTTGATTTAGGACCAACCAGACATCATAAGAAGCCTTTTAGTGAAAACCCCCATGTTGATATGACCATCCATTCAGGAGGAGTCGCAATACCTATATTTTCAAGATTGCTTCTGTGGCGGTAATATAAGACATCAGATCGGCATCATTTTTGATTTAGGACCAACCAGACTTCATAAGAAGTCTTTTAGTTAAAACCCCATGTTGATATGAGCATCCATTCAGGAGCAGTAGCGACAAAAAGATGTTTAAGATGGCTGCCATGGCGGCAATATTGGACGTCAGATCGGCACCATTTTCATTTAGGAACAAACAGACACCATAAGAAGTCTTTAAGTGAAAACCCTATGTTGATATGACCATCCATTCAGAAGGAGTAGTGATAACAATATTTTCAAAATTGCTGCCGTTGCTTCCATATTGGATGTCAGATCACCACCATTTTCATTTAGGACCAACTAGACATCATAATAAGTCTTTTAGTAAAAACCCTATGTTGATATGACCATTTATTCAGGAGGAGTAGCCATAACAATATTTTCAAGATGGCCACTGTGGCGGCCATACCGGATGTGCGAGCAGCATCATTTTCATCTATGAACAACTAGACCATAGGATGAATGTGTATGTAAAGTTTCATGGCAATCCTTCAAGAAGTTCAGGAGGAGTAGCGATAACAAACTTGTCCTAACGGACGGGCGGACGTTGGACGACGTACAACAGACCATCCCATAAGCTCTTCTGGTCTGTGACCAGTAGAGCTAAAAATGGTTATTTACTAGCCCAGTAAGCCTAGCGGATATAATTTTGCAAACGTCGCTGTTCACCAGCATAGCTGCTTTGACTTGAGCTGATTAAAGCGGCATAGCGAACATACAAAAATAATTTGATATTTTTGTATACCCGAGATAATGGCACAAATAAACATTGCATTGACATCAACGGTGTTTTAAAAGAGGTTATATAAATATTCCGACAGTTTAACTAGAAGTAACAATGTCGGTGCCTAGAGATAATGCCTATTTGTGTACAAGGTTAGACGGGATAAAGGTGTGGTCAGAGCTTGTTGTGTTGAAGAATAACATTCAATAGAATAAAACGAGTAATTTATTGTGTCAAATATAAAAAATACATACTCAAATCTTTCAGAAAAGATGTGGACAAATTGTAATTCATAATATTAACACTGAAATAGGTAGCATCAGTCCTGATATCAAGTTGGTTAAAACAGTGTAGTAAGAATACAAAATAAATTACGTATTTGATGTGGGTCAGTACACAAATTTGTATTCGGCTAAATTTACACTACAGCTTGATAATCTCGTACATTTTGCTAAGACAACTTACAACGATTATACAAAAGTCAGAGACAGTATTTATATAAAAGAAAGTTTAAACAGTACATGGCGATTCAGTATATGAAGTAGCTTGCGTGTATGTAATCATAGGATAGGTAAATTTGACATAAATCTGAAATCCTTGATACATTTTAAAATAATGAAGAAAAGTTGTAAATACTATATAGCATTCAATTTCAAATTGATACAACTTCAGTATTTCTTATCCAAGTTTGATCTAATTTTAACCACCTACTTAAAAGTCCTCCACCAATCATCGTGATATTTTTTCGTGGAGTGAAAAACCCGATTTTAAGAAATAACTATGCTAATTGGTAGGCGCGGATCATTCTCCTAAAGTCTGGGAGGTCAATTAGCTGTATTTTTATTTCTTATTCTTTTCTTCGGAAAACCTGGTTTGAAAAGGTTCTGTCAAGTTTTCATACTCCTAAATTAAATTTAACACTGTTAAATTTACTCATGTCAAAGTTTGTTAGGTTACTTGCAACAGTTGAATAGACGTAATGGTTTTCTTGTGCCTATCTAATTGTTTAGATAGATAGATAGATAGATAGATAGATAGATAGATAGATAGATAGATAGATAGACAGATAGATATATAGATAGATGTGTGTGTGTGTGTGTGTGTGTGTGTGTGTGTGTGTGTGTGTGTGTGTGTGTGTTGATAATACCTTGATGTAAAGTTATAACTTTTGATACGAGGGGTATTTAAAAACTTCTAAATATTATTGCTCTCTACAACAAAGTTCTTTATTTGTGAACAGTACGTCAGTGCATCCCTTGCAAATACTCCCCATGCATCTATACATACTTTTTCAGTCGGATTGTCGAATTATTAAGTGGCATTTTGTATTCATTTTTTGGGGATGTTGTTCGTACATTGGAAAACTGCTCTTGTAACTGCTTGACGGTTCTCGAATCATCTGCCTCTAAGCGAATCTTTCATAATGGGATTCAGCCAAAACTCAGTTGGAACTAAATCAGGGCTGTATGGAGAATGTGGCAAAGTTTGGATGTTCTGCTCCTTCAGGAAGTCTGTCAAGACGGCGGATTTATGCGCCGGTGAGTTGACATGGAGTAGATTGATACCTCGGGTAACGGTACGCAAACGGGTGGTTCAGTAGTGGAGGCACAAAAATGTCCAGTGACAGTAGCAAAGTCAGCACAGGTACCTGGACAATCGAGCCTTTCCATCGAAAAACAATGCATAAAAACCTCTCTTGTCAGTCCGAATATGTCGAGCGAATTGTGGTCTCTGCTCGTTTCCTCGATCCAAACTTTATTATTTTCCTTTGAGTTGGGTTAAATAAAGTAAATCCTTTTTTCATCACCTGTGACAATCACATTCAAACGTCTCTGGTCACTCTTTTCATATTTGGCGAGTAGCTGTTTGGCGAGTTCAACCCGAATCTGTTTTTGATCAAGCATCAACAAATGCGGTACCCGTCTTGTACAAATCGTTCTGAGCTTCAACTGATTCTTCAATATATTAAAAACAGCTGACAAATAAATGCCTGTGATAACAGAAATATCGTCCACTGTATATTGAGCATCTTCATCAACTGCCTCCTTCACAGCAGCTACTTCACATTCACCAATCACAGACAAGGTTCTTCCAGAAAGTGTGTCATCTTCCATGGATTCGAAACCAATTTTAAAACGATTAAACCACTCCAACATTGTAGGAAATGACAAGCTTTATCCAAGTCGACCCTGATATCAGCCAGAGAGTACCCCAAGAGCGCTCGGATATCAGCAATAGAGTACCCCAAGAGCGCCCGTATTTTACAGACTGCTCTTTGTTCAGTAGCAGAATTGTTTCACCTTCTCCGACATTTCTACGTCACTGTCATTTACCTATGTTATGTCAACCGCGCATATATATATATATATATATATATATATATATATATATATATATATATATATATATATATATATATGTGTGTGTGTGTGTGTGTGTGTGTGTGTGTATCTGGTGTGCTGTACGTGCAACTTCAGATCATGTTAAAGAACGTTATTTTGTCTATCGATCGGCATTAAATATATTGAACATCTTCGATGAAACAAAAAGGTTGTAATAAAATATTCAGAACTTTTCAAATACCCCTCGTAGTTCTGAAATTCAAAAGTGTGTTCCTTGCAAATGAACACGTGCAGATAGCAGTGCGTAAACTACTTATTTTTTAGTACCGGCTACGACTATCGTGCCATCACAATAATTGTGTACATAAACACCAGAGCCAAAACAACCATATCTACTTACTTCCTTAGTGTTTATATAAACTATCAGCTTAGATATAATTGCTCCGCAAACAAAAATGTGCATATTTGGGTACACACTAATAATTTCATGAAAATCTATACACCTTCCTGGTTATGTATATTAAAAACACTTGCCTAAGATATAATACATAGTAGCAGTTGTAATGCTATTAGGTAAGGACTTAGAATTATCCAGAGGAGGGGTGGGGTAGAATTGCATTTATGCAAGGAACTTACTTACACCTCTTGGCAGAAAAATAGTCTTTCAAATAAATTGTCATGTAAAGTGTAAAGCTAAAACTCCTCTCTCTCTCTCTCTCCTATTACACAATTAGTGCGTTACTTATAACAGATCTTTAGCACTGGTCACCTTTCTAGTGAATCAGAAAAATGAATTCATGATTTCTAACAAGGTTATGTGTGCTCTCTAGTGGATGTGGAATTTCTACTGTTTGTTTCAACTTTATATTTTACTCCTCTGTCTATACTTTAGTGCGTATCAGAGTCTTTTCTTTCATTTGCAGCGATCGTAAATATTTTTAGGTAAATATTTTATTTAACCCTTTTGAGACGATTTTCCAAGAAGCAATTTTTTGTTGGTCACATCTTTTTAAAGAAAATATATAATACTTGAGCTTCGAACGTGTCGGATTATATTTATAAGTACATATATTATCCCCATCTTTTCATCTGTGTGTCTGTCTATAAATCATACCTTATTAGCTCCGCACTTTCTCCTGAAGCACAAGAAATGGATCCAATATGACAACGCACCTCTTTGGAAGTGGTGAAGCAACTTCTCGTATTTTTCTCTGGCGTCCATATCATGACGTACACTTTTGGAAAGAATAGAAGGACTAGAGCCACGGTCGCACTTAGTGACACTGAAATCGACAATGTGATGACTCTTTGTTCACTTCCGAAATATATGGCAAGAAAACCAAGCCAAATAACGCAAGTAGTATACATGGAGAATCCTATAAATTTAGCTTCATTGAAGTTTTCTGGAAGGTTTCGTGTTTTGATTGCATATAGTGTACACATAAATATTAATATGAGATCAAAGCCAAGAGGTACAATTATTCCCGAAGTGGTTGTGTTACATATTAGCCGTACTCGTTTGCTTTGGGAGTAATCTAATTTCGAGTCTGCCGGTTCAATAACAAGCATGATGGTAATTATCGCACATTCCACGCCCACTAATATGCATGTAATAATTACTTGGGCGGACGCACTCATAAATCTGGGCTTCTTTGTGATGATCTTTTTAGTGCCCTCAAGAATTCTTGCAATTCGATTTGTTCTTGTCACAAGAGCCCCATAAATCAATGAAAATGACAATCCTGGGATAATTCTCGTGAAATAGCAGGTGACCATCGTAGGTTTGGCAAGAATAACAAAGTTACTGGAAAATGCCGAAATGATTCCACCCAAGATGATATAACTTAACTCCCTTGTGGACGCCTTTACCACCGGGGTGTTGTTATGACGTAAAAACACAACGGTAATCCACAGCGTCACCAAAATGCCAAATGAAACTGTGATCAACGTCGCCATTGCCTCAGTCGTCCACCAGCTGGTGTATTCAATAGGAATAACCCTACATGCTGGAAAAGAGAAAGAAAAGTGTCACTTCTACTAAATCCCCCTTATCTATCCCGAATCTGTGTTGACCTTCATGTATACTAGAATATTGATTACCACCATCTTTTATGGTTTCATAATAAAGGACATTATGCATTATTGTTGTATTACTAACTTTCAATTGTATTCTTGAGCCACAGCCATCTTTCTTCTGTCACATGACAGGAAAATGAAGAGAACTATTAACAATGCAAGGCGCAATTATGCCATGGATTAGACTAATCATTGGTGTCAAATTGATCTGAATACAAATTATTTCATGAAAATTCCACCGAGATTGGTTTGGAGAAGTAACATCGATGGAATATCAAGTTCAAACTCATCATCAAATTAATTAGGTCAAAAGGAAAGAAAAAAAAAAAAAAAAAAGACTATTCAATAAATTACGAACATTTCAAGCTATTCTTTATAATTAAAAAGTGTAAGTCTAATTTAAAGGAGTTTGAGGAATTCGATGTTATACATGCGATTAGTCACCACTGGCCGCCATGTATATAGCCTATCATGTGCTGAAAAATGGCGTTAAACCCTCAAAACCAAACAAAACCTTCTTCACTATATTGCATTATTTTGTTATAATCTGACTTTTTACTTGCGTGTACACCCTTCTTACATTTTAAATATTTTAAGTAAGATTTTAAGCATATGTATATATATATATATGTATCCATACCCGTCAAGTTCTCATTTGGCCACCAGCCTCTGCTGCACGGCTTGCACGTGTAGCTGTCCATCATGATCTCGTTATCTTCACACGGGGTGCAGACCCAACAGCAGGCGATGTTACGGTGAATTTTCTGCAAATCATCATGTATGGATTATAATGAAAAAGTAACAAAACGCATGGAGGTTATTATTGCAGTAATTTGATCTCGGTGGTCGTATCCCGTAGAGTTTGGTAGCGGATGGACATCGGACCGCGCGAAACTCGAAGGGTCGAGCGTGATTTGATGTGCTTCCACTATCAAACAAGACACTATACAAGCAGTCATATCAATTTAATCTACTGATGATGTGTTTATTATATACCCCAAACAATATTTGCACAATAAAAAGACGTATTTTTTTCATTTTACTTTATATTGTTGTTATTTACCTTTGCTTCCATCCATCTACTCACATTTTATATTGCGTCAAATTATAACGTAACTGTCACACGTACATGAACCTTCACGTGACAGTTGTTAAGTAACGTCATACCTGACAGCGAGGAATCTAAATATGTATCAGGTGCACATCTGATTCAAGTTTACAGATCAGCCTCACAAAAAGCCTTTATTATGAGTTGTACAATGATGGGTGTGTGTATGTATGTATGTATGTATGTATGTATGTATGTATGTATGTATGTATGTATGTATGTATGTATGTATGTATGTATGTATGTATGTATGTGTGTGTGTATGTATGTATGTATGTATGTATGTATGTATGTATGTATGTATGTATGTATGTATGTATGTATGTATGTATGAATGTACGTATGTACGAGATCAGCCTCAGTAAAAGCCTTAATTATGAGTTGTACAATGATGGGTGTGTATATGTATATATATATATATATATATATATATATATATATATATATATATATATATATATATATATATATATATATATATGTGTGTGTGTGTGTGTGTGTGTGTGTGTGTGTGTGTGTGCTTGGAAAATAAATAGATTACGACTCTCTAAGTTTAAGTTGAATCTACGATTATGCTATTTTTAAGTAGATTTATGATGTCTTTTTGGAAAACAATGTGTCCATAACCCGATTAATTTTACCCTTGAATTCAAGGTACCATTAACAGAAAATATATCTGGAGTAGTTATACCTTAGGCTCTACGTGGGCTTTGCGGTTTTATTTTATTTTTATTTTTTTTTTTTTTTTTTGGGGGGGGGGGGAGGGTTTGCTTGTTTTTTTTTTTTTTAAGTACATGTGGACAGGTACTACCTCTTTTGACAATACTCTGGTTCGTCGTCTTCGTCTATTACTAATGCTACTACTAATAGAACTGTAATAAACCTAGGGTATGTTTATAGTTTTGTTAGATTTTAGTGATTATTTATTGATTATGGGGAGTCAGTGTTGGGACGATATTTCTGAAACCAAGTAATGAGCCTAGTTCTAGGAGCAGAAATTATGGTAGCATGGATTTTCTTCGTAAAATGGACACTCTAATTTCTTAACATAAGGAATTCTTGGGATATTCTTGAGCAATTTGAGATTGGAATAATTCTTTGTATTAGATGCTTGGGTCGCGTTTTCTGGTGAATTAAGTAAAATGACAATCTTTGGCTTGGAAAGGCTTACTGATGAGTCATACAAATGTGAAGCAACAAAAACCCTGCAAGTGTGAAATTAGAGTTTCGTGATGTTTGGTCATTAGGTGATTAGAGAAAATTATTTGTAGTATTTGCGCGTTTAAGAACCCTTTAGTTGACAACGACTGTTGTCTTGATGTCCTTGGAAATATGCGAAACAGTGGAACAGTGGAACTCAAGCCAGTCTCACGCAGGTGTTGGTTGATTCGCTGAGACTCTGCGCGTGTAACAGTATTATAGCTGCTGCTATTGCTGTTGCTTCTGCTGCTACTTCTAGTAACACAACCATTCTCAGTCAACAACATCAACAACTCGTATAATGACCCATCAGTAGGAGCACTTTTTAAATTAAAACACTGATGCTATTTCTGAGGAGGAGAAAGAGTGTACTCCTGGGTTTTTGTACCTTTACAGAACCCTTTGGGCAAGCATCGCTACAGGTGGATTTGATGGGAGGTATAAATCCCCTTGCTGGCCAGTATATATCACTATCATTCATTTGCAAATGTCCAGCAACCCATGTTCCAACACGATTGTACTGATAAGTGTCGTTCCCCGAAGAATCCTTAACCTTTTGAAAGTTCATGATTTCATATCTGAAAAAATTACACATCAGATGATTATTTAGATTTGAGTTATCAAGCTGTATAAAATGTTACTTTTGGATAAAACACAGCTCTACTGTCATAGAGGTTCTAAACACCAAACAAATGATTCATGTGCATGTAAGTCCAAATGCTGTGAAAGCTAGAGCAAAATGTCACATTCAATTTATTCTTCACGAAAAGTCACATGAAAATTACAATTATAAAATGAAGCTTCCTGCTATTTTATTTATGGAAACTGCTTAATAATCATGAAAATCGATTAAAATGGAAATCTTATATTAATTAACATATCCAGATAATATCTCTTGCATTGCTAGTCTCAAATATATGCATAAAATTACGTTGATAACACACTTCATTAATTCCCAGCTCATCTATTTTCTAATGTATATCACTAATACCCTATATTATATAAAATAGCTTGAAAAAGGCTCTTTCAAACATACTAAATATAAGATACTAAATATAACATAAGTTAATTATAAATATATATATATATATATGTGTGTGTGTGTGTGTGTATGTGTGTGTGTGTTGTTCACGCGTATGAGTTAAGCTTAAATCAATCATTAGTTGTACATGAATTTTTGAAACTTTCACTGTTTCCATCGCAAGCACCATGTAAGACTAACTTAATGACAAATATCTGGTTTGTCTGTTTTTCTATGTCAGATTTACAACAATCATTTACGTCTTCAAGTTTTTTTAATTGTATGTGTTCGATATTAACAGTACAAGTCATAATGACTCAGTCTCGTGACAATAGAGATGATTCAAGAGAAAACCTTCATTTAAGAATTCAAGGGTACGCGCCATTATAAAGTACCTCATTATATGGCGATAATTAGATGAAGCGGAAAATATCGCGGATTACCTTTCAGTGAGTGAATATTATTGATGAATTGCTTTATAATTTATGCCACTAAATACTGATTTACCTTGGTGGTGGATCCCCATTCTTATCAAAGAAAACCGCCTCATCACTATAACTGGTGAAGGAGACGTTCATCAGGTACTCTATCAGCAGGCTACCGTGGATCGGTATCATATCGGGGCAGATACCCGGATGTCCGTCGCAGATATACTGATGCATGTTGTGTAGGGCGTAGGCAAGAGCGTAAACTGCCTTCACGACGTACCCAAGTTTGGCGTCTTGGATGTGCTTCGTGACGTGTTCATTTCCTGGAGAAAGTTCAGGTTTGTGAGAAAGTATGACCATTTCGTAAGTGACTGAGTGTGCTATTTCATACACGATAGACCTCTAACATTTAGAACAATGCTTGACCATTAATAAGTAAAGCTGTTTCTTTAAAGTAGTGTTGTTGTCGTGACAAAATTATGGTGATTGACAGAGGACTTTTAGGTATGTTGTGAACATTTTTATGAAAACTAAAAGTGGACGAAGGATGTAGAAGTTGCACAGATTTACAATTTGCATATGTTATAGATTATAACCCCTACAGTTGACCCACCAGACCGCTTGAGCGACCCACATGGTGGTAATAAATGTAAACAGCAAGCTGGGTGATTAGGTTGTTCAGCAGGCAATTGGAATTTCTTTGGAAGTTCTGTTCCGCACTAGCTGATTGATAGTCATCACTGAGAGGTCAACTTTCAGTGTTTTATCTAAGCAGCACTGCATCATAATTATTAAGAAGCATGTCTTTTCCCTGGGATAAATTCTTTTAAAGCCATTCTTAGCATAGCTTATAAGATATTCAATATGACAACTGTTGACACGAATTCTGCTATCTACGAATACATTCAGTGGTGTATTTTCTGATCTATCAAATATTTTACAAATATATATAGAAAGTCAGTAGATTACAACTTTGTAATTTATTGGCCTTTTAGACATTCGAGTTTGCATTATTAGAAATGCATGTAACTTATCTTTATGTGAGGCAATACCGTTGGATTTTTCTGTTGTTGTTGTTTTTTGTTGGCAGGCATAACTCTCGATATGCCAGAAAAAGCACGAAAATAATTATAAGATTTTTAGAAGATTATATTTGCAATTATTGAACTTTCTTTCCGTTTTATCAAAAGAGTTATCAAACATAACTGATTAATTTGCAATTGTTATCAATGCGAGTGTATTCATTGTGTCATTACAAGAAACAAAATTTTAAATAAGAAATACGGTAATTTGATGATTCAACTTTAGATCAAAGAAAATAAAATGCTGACCACCGATGATGCCTAGCTAAGTTTAAACTGATCCTTTCACATTTTCTACCTTCTAAGGAATTAAGTGTTTTCTCTACTTCAGCTGCATATATTTTTAGAGCGATTGGATGGTTTGGAAATGAAACTAACATTCTTAATTTCCGACACCACTAAAACAAAATTGATGACGAAATGTTCGACGTGGGGTAACAAGAATTCAATGTGAAAACACAAGGCATGTTCATCAAAAATAGATTTGATTTTATACAAGACTGAGTTTTCACACAAGTAAAATAATATATTAATGCGATTAGCCACTGCTGAGGTAGAGTTTTCGTGTTCAAAACATGATAAATATGAATAATTTTCGTACAGATCGACAGTAGGCCATCAGCTTTTCGTAAGCTCTGTAAGTATTCCACCTTTCTGTAAGTTTATAGTTTCACTGGATATTGTCAACATGTCAGTTATGGAATTATGCTGATTATTTATTATCTATCAGTGCTTTTCTTTAGAGAAATCATCGATTAACATATGAATGTAAATATGGAATGTAACTCTAGAAGGACTCTTGTAATATATTGCCTTGACCAGTGTACGCGATTTATTGAACTTCTCTGACGTAACACTCTGTGAAGGCAATCCACTTATGAAGCTATTTGTGTCAAAGATTGTCACAGTCCAGCAACACTAAATATAAGATTGCAAGAATAGTGATCCTATACTTAAGTTTACCCTGAAACTGATGGCAAAATACACTAATACAAATTGAAATCCTTTCTATGAATTAATCCATGGTGATTTTTATTAACCCAAGGCTGACTATTAAAAACAATTTATGTGTCAATATATATTTTCTCTTTACATTTTTCTTTTACCTTTACTATACAAAACAAGATAAGGTTCAATAAAGGTAGCGCCAAGAGACAGCTATGACCACACACATATATGATTTCACATACAAATTAACGGGTGTGTGTCTGTACACATTAGAATTGTTTTCACTGTGAATTACTGACGGTGATCGATTTCTTTATATTGTGCAATAACTACAGTTCAGAAGAACTAACTTTGATTTACGTTGATGTTTTCTTTGTTCTTCATATTTATTAAAACAAAACAGACTTCAGAGTAGGGTCTTGTATAAATACCTTGAGACATGTTTGTCTTATTTATAATTAATGTAACTAGAGACAAGGACATTATGTAGTATATTTACCGGTACATGATTTATTCTGACTTCTATCCTGCTCTTCCAGTGGTAACCAGTCAAGATAACAACCAAACTTCCACTGCCAGTATTCAAGAAACCACGGGTTCCGAATGTTATATTCTGGTCGCAGAGACAGGAAGTAGTTATCGAATGATGGAATCGGTTTGGAGTGAAGCTTGATTGAAATCCCTCCTGCCGCGGTCTCCTCTATGCCGCTTACAACATCTGGTCTGTCAGCCCAACCGTCACTGTAGGACAAAACTTTGTTTATTTCAAGCATTTATGTTCCAAGGAAGCAAGTGACTTCCACAACTAGACTTTATAAAACAGTCTTTAGAGTCCTGTTTCTGTACCCAGGGATATGATACTACAATATATAGTATACGAAAAAGAGGTTGTACGTAACCGTGCCCCTTTTCTCTCTTTGTAAGCATCCAATCGGCCATTTACATGCCTGATGGTTTAATCGAGAGGTTCCGTTTTATTTTACTGATGGCACGCCTGCAACAGTTTTAGCAGTTTGTTTGAAAACATTGTTGAATGTTGTATATCTTGACGTTACGCCTGTAGGAATTATACACTCAATTATGAAATAAAACTAAACCGTCTTTCAAAATACTGGATCACTTTCCCCATCCCTTACAACACAATCAACAGAAGCTTGGATAAAATAAGAAAATGATCATGAGCTGTGGATAAGATAATGCTTTCTTGCCTTTTATAGATAACAATGTTAAAATACACGTGAACCATTTGTGGCTAGAGATGAATACTTCTATTAGATTTCAACTATCGTTGAACACTTTCAATCCACAGTGCAGGGTAATGCTTTGTTCAATACATAGTTCACGGTATTCAACTTCCTAATAAATATTTTATTTGTTCATTTTCATGTAAGCTAGATACTCTAGCTATGTGTTTCTTTAGCGCATAGTTTTGAATGAGGAAGACTGTATCGTCCAACTATTTCTTGATTCTTCTTTTCAGTTTTGAGAGAGAATAAAAGCATGTTTCTAGTACTATACCAATCTTAATTCTTATGGTGTTTTTCATTATTATTGTACGTGTTTCATATTTTATCATATTTAATGACGCATCTGATATCTTTCCGCAAAACTGTGGCAGCCACAATTGCTGACGGTTTGATTCTTAATTCATTTTTGTAAATGCTTTGAACAGATTTTGATCTGAGATAATTTATGAACCATAATAATGCTCATAGAAATAACAGTTAACTTGTTTGAATTGGGTATTTATAGATTCAAGTGCCAACGATTGGAATATTAAATACGCATTCAATTTTGAATGGGAAAACATCCTCATGCCCTCATTCCACACTTTTGCCATTTTACAGCTTATTGGTTCATTGATATATGATTGTTTATGTTTTTTGTTTCTAGTAGAAAATATTTTTTGTGTTAACTACTATTTTACCATTGAAATTCTTAGAGCAAACCAAATATCATTATGCGTTGCAATGTGAATATATGAACTAATATGTATTTATATAGTATTGTAATAAATTTGGGTATGTTCCATTTGTATTTACGTCTCTATTTGTAGGTTCGTTAGATTTTAGTGATTAGTTGTTTGATTATGGGAAGTCGGTGTTGGGAAAATATTTCCCAGCCCGAGTAGAGTTGTTAAGAGACTTGGCAGTGACATGAACTGGTTTCGTAAGAACAACTGTGAACCAGTCTAGAAATGGGAAGATACAATAAAGAATATAAGGGTTTGGTGGTCCATCATTGGTTAATAATGAAAAGTGAAATGTTAGTAAAGAATTATATTTAGAGCTTATCCTATCTGTACCTAAAAATAAATAGAGACAAGATTCTATTGATGCACTTTTAGTATTTCCCTGCATTGGGTGTTTGAATTGTGATATGTATGCTTCATGCCACGGCAATGCTAACAAGGAAAAGCCATGCAAATGTGAAGAAACGCCATGCAAATGTGAAGTTGTAGTTGTTGATATTGTGGTCATTTATTGATTGATTAGAGAAAAATTGTAGCTATCATAGTCGGGGCGCGTTTCGAGAACTTCCAGTTGACAACGAATGTTGTCGGGAAGTCCTTGGAAATAGGGGAAAACAAGTGACTTCCAGCCCGACCTCACGCAGGTGTTTGATTCGCTGGTAGAGGAACCCATGTGAGTGTTACAGTATAAAAGATATCGATATGCGAACTTTTCTTTAATCCATACCTATTCATATTATAGATTAAATCTATTTGAATATGTTTCAGTACCCATAGCGTCAGTTACTATCGGCATAAAAAAGGTATTTTACAAAGGGAATTCTGAATTTAAAACTTCTTTGCAGGACATTGTTGTATACTCTTAGAGAATTTCTGGTAAAAACTCCGTGACCTCATGTTTTGCCTAACACAAGGTTCATTGGAACATTATTTGTTTTCAATTAGACACTAAAGTTTCATACTTATTATAACATTATTAACCGAATAACTGACAAATCTGTCGGAAATGTGATATAATGTTTCTCTTTTCTATTTTTATTTTTGTATTTTCATGAAATCATTTTTGCAGATATGAGTTACTGTACGACATAACAATTATCGATCGTATGTTTAATATCTTCTAAATACAATAACATTTCTAACATAGGTCTTTATATGCATATAGGGATATTTGCTTGTAACGAGTTAATAACGGATATATTTCATCGAGTGGGTGAAAACACAGTATTTCCACGAGTTGCGAAGATGAAATATATCCGTATTTACTCGGATCAAGCAAATTTATTTGTTATTTTATACTCAGACGTATTAGCTAGCAATATGTATAACAGATTCAAGTAGATGATTTCTTACAATATCCCTCGAGATAATGTCAGCTGTGTACCGTTTATGTTATGCTTCGTTTTGTGTATATTCGCACAGAGAATATCAGTAGTTACATAATTATCTTTCCTAATTCAAGGCAAACACGCATAATAAAAAACCGTAGAAAAATATATAAGTATGTTGCGGGGATTTGAACCTTGTACTCTTGCATGAAAGGTAGCCTCACTTTCCACTAGACCAATCAAGTGACCCAATGACGAATCATATTTTTTATCATAATGTTATCGATGTCTGTCGAGCGCAGTGAAAAAATATTTTTCGTATTTCACTCCAGTGAATTATCGAAATTATTTTGAAAATCCACTAATTCACTGGTTAGCATAAAATAAATTATTTTATTATGGATTTTAACTTGCGTAGTTTTGATCATTTTCAATAATAATGCTATACTACTGGTGCTTAAGATTATTCAACATAATTTGATGTAATTAATGATAATAAAAAATCATTTTAATGACTAATTAATGATAATAAAAAATATTGTTAATGACTATCACCTGCTTCGTGAAGATCGAAATGTTTGACTTATATTACTTGCTAATTTTGTGGTCGTTGGTGTTCTTGTTGTTGCTACTGATGGTGTTGATTGTGTAGCGATTTCGAAACATTATCCGTTACAAGCAAATGTGGAAGTGCTTTGTTTTAGTACATATGATGTCGGCAAGCCAAACTAAAAGAAAAATTGATAGAATGGCATACTACCTCATCGAACAGTCAAACCTAGAGACTATGGTTGATAAGTTAATTTTCTAGGAATCTAGGTGTGTGCAAATACGCAAACAGGAATTCAGATCGTCACCTTCCAAGAATGACAAAGTATCCCTTGGCTTTTGGAACTCTTTCCGTCGCTTCATACAGGCGTCGGATTGTCATTCCCTCACAGAAGCAGACGATTACTCTCGCACGATCAGTTTCAATAAGCGTCTTAATGATCCTGTCATGGGTGGCGTTGTCTTGCTGATTGGGTGCTTCCAAACTGTTGGCAATGCAAAGGCCCCTCTCTTTCGCAAGTTCTTGAAATAAATCTATACCTGTTGTCCCGTAGTTCCCTGAAATTATAAAAAAGGATATCAGTAACAAAAATTTGCCTTAGCTCTGGAGCAAAGCTTGGTGAATTAAAACGGCAAATGTGATCTTAAAATGCTTTAAGACTTTGAACAAAGTCGTTTGCATTGTCAGATTTCTATCATACAATTTTGGAAATGCAAAACAGATAACAATAGGTCATATTCGAAATGCTTTATTTTCGATTTTTCTAATTTGTTTAACCTTGCCAATCGAGTTTGGAGAAAAAGATAATTTGTTTCTAAAATATACCACCTATTCTCGCTTCTAACTTTAAAGAGAGACTACATAGTTCATACTAATATTTAAAGAGAGACCACATAGATCATACTAATATTTTAAAGAGAGACTAGATAGTTCATACTAGTATTTTACTCAAGACAATGTATTCAAACAGCTTCTTTTAATGTAGAACAAAGTGAGTACATATGCTCGGTTTTAGGGTTAAGGCGGTAATGACAAGTTACAGCAATTAGATAATCAAATGTCTTCTTTTTCTTTGGACTAGATGGGACGCAATAAGACATAATTAGATCTGATTCCGATCGATAAGACGTAACTAGACCTGATTCCGAGCAATAAGACGTAACTAGATCTGATTCCGATCAATAAGACGTAACTAGATCTGATTCCGATCAATAAGACGTAACTAGATCTGTTTCCGATCAATAAGACGTAACTAGATCTGTTTCCGATCAATAAGACGTAATTAGATCTGATTCCGATCAATAAGACGTAACTAGATCTGATTCCGATCAATAAAATGCAACAAGATCTGATTCCGATCAATAAGACGTAACTAGATCTGATTCCGATCAATAAGACGTAACTAGATCTGTTTCCGATCAATAAGACGTAACTAGATCTGTTTCCGATCAATAAGACGTAATTAGATCTGATTCCGATCAATAAGACGTAATTAGATCTGATTCCGATCAATAAGACGTAATTAGATCTGATTCCGATCAATAAGACGTAACTAGATCTGTTTCCGATCAATAAGACGTAATTAGATCTGATTCCGATCAATAAGACGTAACTAGATCTGATTCCGATCAATAAGACGTAATTAGATCTGATTCCGATCAATAAAACGTAACTAGATCTGTTTCCGATCAATAAGACGTAATTAGATCTGATTCCGATCAATAAGACGTAACTAGATCTGATTCCGATCAATAAGACGTAATTAGATCTGATTCCGATCAATAAGACGTAATTAGATCTGATTCCGATCAATAAGACGTAACTAGATCTGATTCCGATCAATAAGACGTAACTAGATCTGTTTCCGATCAATAAGACGTAACAAGATCTGATTCCGATCAATAAGACGTAATTAGATCTGTTTCCGATCAATAATACGTAACAAGATCTGATTCCGATCAATAATACGTAACCAGATCTGATTCCGATCAATAAGACGTAATTAGATCTGGTTCCGATCAATAAGACGTAACTAGATCTGATTCCGATCAATAAGACGTAACTAGATCTGTTTCCGATCAATAAGACGTAATTAGATCTGATTCCGATCAATAAGACGTAACTAGATCTGTTTCCGATCAATAAGACGTAATTAGATCTGTTTCCGATCAATAAGACGTAATTAGATCTGATTCCGATCAATAAGACGTAACTAGATCTGATTCCGATCAATAAGACGTAATTAGATCTGATTCCGATCAATAAGACGTAACTAGATCTGTTTCCGATCAATAAGACGTAATTAGATCTGATTCCGATCAATAAGACGTAACTAGATCTGATTCCGATCAATAAGACGTAATTAGATCTGATTCCGATCAATAAGACGTAATTAGATCTGATTCCGATCAATAAGACGTAATTAGATCTGATTCCGATCAATAAGACGTAACTAGATCTGATTCCGATCAATAAGATGTAACAAGATCTGATTCCGATCAATAAGACGTAACAAGATCTGATTCCGATCAATAAGACGTAATTAGATCTGTTTCCGATCAATAAGACGTAACAAGATCTGATTCCGATCAATAAGACGTAACTAGATCTGATTCCGATCAATAAGACGTAATTAGATCTGATTCCGATCAATAAGACGTAACTAGATCTGATTCCGATCAATAAGACGTAATTAGATCTGATTCCGATCAATAAAACGTAACTAGATCTGTTTCCGATCAATAAGACGTAATTAGATCTGATTCCGATCAATAAGACGTAACTAGATCTGATTCCGATCAATAAGACGTAATTAGATCTGATTCCGATCAATAAGACGTAATTAGATCTGATTCCGATCAATAAGACGTAACTAGATCTGATTCCGATCAATAAGACGTAACTAGATCTGTTTCCGATCAATAAGACGTAACAAGATCTGATTCCGATCAATAAGACGTAATTAGATCTGTTTCCGATCAATAATACGTAACAAGATCTGATTCCGATCAATAATACGTAACCAGATCTGATTCCGATCAATAAGACGTAATTAGATCTGGTTCCGATCAATAAGACGTAACTAGATCTGATTCCGATCAATAAGACGTAACTAGATCTGTTTCCGATCAATAAGACGTAATTAGATCTGATTCCGATCAATAAGACGTAACTAGATCTGTTTCCGATCAATAAGACGTAATTAGATCTGTTTCCGATCAATAAGACGTAATTAGATCTGATTCCGATCAATAAGACGTAACTAGATCTGATTCCGATCAATAAGACGTAATTAGATCTGATTCCGATCAATAAGACGTAACTAGATCTGTTTCCGATCAATAAGACGTAATTAGATCTGATTCCGATCAATAAGACGTAACTAGATCTGATTCCGATCAATAAGACGTAATTAGATCTGATTCCGATCAATAAGACGTAATTAGATCTGATTCCGATCAATAAGACGTAATTAGATCTGATTCCGATCAATAAGACGTAACTAGATCTGATTCCGATCAATAAGATGTAACAAGATCTGATTCCGATCAATAAGACGTAACAAGATCTGATTCCGATCAATAAGACGTAATTAGATCTGTTTCCGATCAATAAGACGTAACAAGATCTGATTCCGATCAATAAGACGTAACTAGATCTGATTCCGATCAATAAGACGTAATTAGATCTGATTCCGATCAATAAGACGTAATTAGATCTGATTCCGATCAATAAGACGTAACTAGATCTGTTTCCGATCAATAATACGTAACAAGATCTGATTCCGATCAATAAGACGTAATTAGATCTGATTCCGATCAATAAGACGTAACTAGATCTGTTTCCGATCAATAAGACGTAACAAGATCTGATTCCGATCAATAAGACGTAATTAGATCTGATTCCGATCAATAAGACGTAACAAGATCTGATTCTGACACGAAAAATGGAAAGCTGACTCAGATCTGCTACATGCGTACTTTCTTTTGCATAAATGCTATAGGCGTAAAATAGCCTATTTAAATCACACCCACAAAAAATAAGATAAAAACAAACGTTCACTTGGACGAATGTTATCCACATATGGAGTGCAGTTATATCTAATACTATTAAAAAGTTATAAAGAAATCGGGCATTGTGTATTCTAGAATGTACAAAAACATAATGCAGTTATATTGAATGCGAATGACAGCTTCGGTTCCCTTAAGAATAGTTTGCAAACATTTTGGGCAATACATAATCTTTAGAAATCATATGCATTTAATTGCGTAGAGATACAAGGGAAGATAAAAATTAATGAAAACACAACTCGACTATACTCCTCTGCTTGGCATGATCATTTGTGTAACACACACTAAACAGATAAAGATTTAATATGCAATCTGTATGTTCTAATGCGAAATAACCCCCATCCCACCCTCGTCCAATTATATCTTTATATTTAGTGCATTTATAGCCCACTGATCGACCATTTTGTTTTTAAATATTAGCTGATCTAGACCTTGTAATACTTTTTATAGAAGAATACGTCCTGCTACATATCACAAGAAGCCACTAATGGAGGCAAGATTCGCGGTGGCTCAGTGGTGATCGTGCCGAACTCACTACCGAAAGGGTGCGGCTTCAAATCCCACCGTTGGATACCGACCATGGCACGCACATGGCTGGGAGTTATTCCCCAGGATGGAGGATGGACTGCTGTTTTCCTTTGTATTTGGCTAAGTATGATAAATCGAAAAATCAAATCGTAAAACTTGAAACTGTTAAAACTAATGGTATACATTTTTGAACTTATATGTGATGTATATTCATCTATGATGAACAATATGACTTAACTATTGCCTACAAAGAACTATATTCCTATTTACATCTCAGTTTGGAAACCCACGGAAATGCCAGTGCTACAGCAATTCTTTGCAAAAACAGCCGAGAGAACAGAGCAAGGCAAGAAGCTCGTGGCTAGGCGATGACCAGGAACCCCGGGAATAGATGTATCGGACGGGAAACCAGACGAAAGACCAACATGAAATACTTACAGCGCTAACAGCAAGATGAGTAAAGATTGAGGATATCCAAGCCCTCACATACAATGGAAAAGGGACCTATATACTGCACCCAAAGGGAGAAAAACCACTAATGGACAGAAGCACCCTACAAATGGGGAGAAAAGCAGCAAAAATTATACAAGCACCAAAAATAGAAAGAGAAAGAGAAATTACTATCAAATATGTCGACATCTTCTTACTGGAATTCCCATAGAAATCCCGCTAGAGGCAACGATGAAGAGATTTCAACAAAGATTCAATATAAAAATCAACGATTCAAAAAGGACGTTGTACAGTTTGTACCCCACAGTACAAACAGGATAAAAAATCCTACAGATTGAAAAAGGAACTGAAGCAAAAATAACACACTTTGAAACAATAACAAAGACCTTAGGGCGGAAGTCACTGAGAATTTGTAACTTTATTTTTAGAGGAGAAAGGCAAGGAAATCCGCCCAACAGGAAATAAATGGAGGGAGGGGTGTACGAACCCGGATACCCTAAGACCAGGAAAACTTTAAATTTAGGGAAAGACAGAAAGAGGTACCGCAATCGAAATTTTTTACTTCAATTTAAAACAATAAAACCTTTTGGTTTTTGGAAAGTTAATGTGGGGCTATCTCTAAAGCTCTAACCAGCCATATATGCTGCTACGGACTTGAAGGTGACCACAAATAACACCGTTGGATAAAAAAATATGTAATAGAAAGTCTTTGTTTGAGAAATAGGAGACTAAACTTAGAACTGAAATCATGCTAGTGATATACTGTAGTCATTTTCTCTTTAGAATAAACATAATCCTAAACATATATCAGTCTGTTGTAGGCAGTTAGAATAGTGCATGATCAGCAATTTGACTCAAGTTTTTTAAATAATATACGAAAAGACTGATTCTCTTCTTAGGTTAATATTCAGTAATGGCAATCGATAAAAGCGTATTTATATAGTAAAAGGACACCAAGAAGAAGGAGAAGAAGAAGAAGAAGAAGAAGAAGATGATGATGATGATGATGATGATGATGATGATGATGTGGTGATGATGATGATGATAATTATGATTGAATGATTGACAGATTGTTGTTTATGAGTCAATGAGTGGATGGGTGAATGAGGGAGTGAGTAGAAGGAGAATGTTACCAGTTGACATAAAGGTTTTTCCAGAGAGGCTTTACATAAAATGCTCTTATCTTAATAGAAAATGATTGATGTTACGAGTTCAGATATTATATATTTACGTCTTAGATTTAGTAACAAAGGGCTATGAAAAATAACATTTACGATATCGCCAAAGTGTACTTAACTGTACAAGTATCAATGGATGTTTGTAAAAGAAAAAATGCTGTTATTCGCACGCTCGTTTGCAAAATCATCAGATAATCTGATGCATTTACTTTGACGATTACATTGGTCCATGTAGTGATGGTTAAGATTAGAAGTTTGACCATAATGACAAATTTAAGGTCCGGTAGTATACTTTGGTGTATTAAATTGACCATAATGAAAAATGTAAAGGCCGATGGTATACTTTGGTGTATTAAATTGACCATAATGAAAAATGTAAGGCACTGTGGTATAATTTGGTGAATTAAATTGACCATAATGAAAAATGTAAGGCACTGTGGTATAATTTGGTGTATTAAATTGACCATAATAAAAAAATATAAAGCACAGTGGTATAATTTGGTGTATTAAATTGAGCATAATGAAAAATGTAAAGGCCGATGGTATACTGTGGTGTATTAAATTGACCATAATGAAAAATGTAAGGCACTGTGGTATAATTTGGTGTATTAAATTGACCATAATGAAAAATGTAAGGCACTGTGGTATAATTTGGTGTATTAAATTGACCATAATGAAAATTGTAAGGCACTGTGGTATAATTTGGTGTATTAAATTGACCATAATAAAAAATGTAAGGCACTGTGCTATAATTTGGTGTATTAAATTGACCATAATGAAAAATGTAAGGCACTGTGCTATAATTTGGTGTATTAAATTGACCATAATGAAAAATGTAAGGCACAGTGGTATAATTTGGTGTATTAAAGCAAAACAATAAGATCAACACGACATCATTAACCTTAGGGTGGAGATCGTGTTATTAACTAACTACATGCATGCAATAAAATTCGATCTGAATATTGCTGATGAAGACATGCAAAAAGTATTTAGTATTATTTATTATTTATTATTATTATTATTTATTATGGATAATAGTATGTTAATAGTTATGCTAAAAGGTATGATAACTTCATAATCTAAATTCGAAACATCAGGAGAAAAAAAATTCTTTGCTTATTATATGGATGCTGATTTTACTAAGTGCAGCATGGTAATAAAGAGAAAACACTTTTATGAAATTAGATGCTTTGAAAGCTGTCATTCTAAAAGCAACTTTCGTGAAAATGTTTTTCTGAAAAGCTTCAAAAAAGTGCAATGATTGCAATGTATTGATTGATGGATGGATGAATAGATGGATGGATAGATTAATGGTGGATGCGTGGATGGACGCATAATATATCACGTGGTAGAAAGCTGTCATATTTGAATCTAAATCTGCACACTGTGTCACGTGTCGGGCTTGTGTGGGATGACTAGGTACACCGACGCGCTAGTGTTTACCACACGTGTGCATAACGCAGGTCACACAGCGAACATAATAGACACATATCCGCCGTACATATTGCACCAGCCTTGTTCAACTATACTCTCGCGTGGTTGCATGAAATCTCCGCCATACTAAGGTCTGAAAAATGCTTAATTAATCTATGTTACAGATTAACGCTTGTGCTAAACTGTAAGTATGCTAAGCAACAAAGACAGTTCTCGTTCTCTCAAAACTTAGCTAAAACTCATTGCGATTATTCAAGACAAAATGCTATAAAATGATGTCATTTTACATCGTTTTTTAAAGGCGCCGACGCAGGAGTCATGTCTCAATCAGCCAGTTAAAATTTTAATGTTTACTTAAAACATGGTGAATATCATCACAATAATGTATTACGTGACCTCATCACATCAGTTAATCAAATCACTTTTCCAAATTTTGGAAAAGCCTTGCTCTGGAATTACACGGAGAACTCTGTCTTTGTTTTACCAGACTTTCATTTGGTGGAGATCTCACAGAGCCACGCGAGAGGCCTGACTGAACGAGACTAACAATGCACCGGTAGATCATGGTCTACAATGTTCTACTTATGATATCAAATGTACATTGTTTTTATCATGTGCTCTTCCAGCGCATTAATCCATAATAGATTTTGGATCTTCAATGTTCACATATTGGTGCATTTTAACACACCGGTAAGGATGGTATTTTCAATTATCAACCGAATTAAGTTCAAAGACGTGTATGGAAGTTTTCGAGTGTTGAAACGTGGTTTTAATGTAATCTGGACTGCGCATTTTCATGTCAAACACTCTTTTGTAGAATTGGAGCTTACAAAGACTGAAAAATGCAACAAGAAATGCTTTGGGCATATGCCTTGATTAAGGATTTGGATATTAAATCAGATATTGCTTCGGGTACGGAAAACTTCAGGCGGTAAAGCCAGACACTAAATTGGGTATTGAATTATTTATAGACCTATCAGACAAGCTTGATACCGGATTTATTTCTTTGGATGAAAGGTCTATGCGTTAACCCAGACCCAGACCACGGCACCAATTTAACAACCATTCATTGGCTATGAATATTACGTATGTAAAGACATTATTTCGCGATGCAATAATGAAAACTTGTCATTCATTAAATTTTAAATTTTAAATTAACACAGTGGAATTACTTTCTGCTACAACTGACATAGTCTAATGAGAATCCATGGACTCTATGAAGTCGCGATGTAAAGGTCAGGGCTAGATTCACGCCTGGAACGAATGAAAGACACAAATAAGGCCCTTTCGTTCATCATGCTTTAACCATATTTTAATAAAATAAGCATATCGTCGATTTTCTCAAAATTAACCGCTAATTATATTGGAAGTAAATTTTAACACACTTTTTTGTTACTCATAATGTTAGAGGTTTTTTCATCAATAAAGAAAAGAGGGAAAACACCAAAGTAAATCGCCTCTTTCAACGACAAACTGAATCAAAATAGTAGTTTCCTGTGGCTTGAGTCTCAGTGGTGATGTAACCATAAAATTATGGATTAGACGATGTATAGAAGTATTAGTCTGTATCATAAAATGATGTAAGAATTGAATTAAAATAATGGATTTTAAGTCGAACCAGATTAGTAAATAGATATTAGATCGACATTTTAAAGGCATTACTGCACTGTTTGAGTTCCTTTTATATTGCCTTCACTTGCAAGTAAAATAGTCTTGGTGTATCTGATCTTATACAAAATGCACTGCATTGCATCTAAATTGTAGTAAAATGAAGGAAATATGTAAGGAACTCAATTACCGTAGGGATGCCTTGAACAACATAAAGGGAAAATTCACGGGGAACACTTTTTATCATTAAGCATTCTAGCTGCTTATCATAGCTAATTATTTTATCCATGTACATGAAATAAGTAAATAAATCAGTTATTTATTTGGTGCATTTTTCAAGAATGCACTGTTGAAAAATAAAGCTTTTCTCCTTTTGCAGGTATGAAGCATCAGACAAGATTGCCTCCATATAAATGCATGTTACATACCGGCATGGATCTGAATCTATTTGAAACTTCATATGGGTAGAAAGCAAACCTTGTTTAGGTAACGTGTTTCCTTCACTCTTGAGGTACTGTTACAGTATTTTTTTTCTTTCAGGCTCTGGAAAATAACTGGAATAATGCTTAGTTTGTCTTGGCAAGAATTATCAACTCAGACATTTTTGGACCCTGTTCTATCAAAAGAGTTTGATTTGTCCATTCAAGATGACACATAGAGCTATAATAAAGCATACATTGGATCTCCAGGTCTGGTCAAATGTAAGGAGTAAATTAAATTGTGGGCTCTGAAGGCATTGGATTCTTAAATTTACCATTATGAACAGCATAAATATCTTCGGACAGATGGAAATCAACATAATGTTGCGTTCATGACACTCATGTCGATTCCAAATTGTGTATACCAAACAACTTATATCTATGCAGATTTGTATTTCCCGAAATTTCCCTTGGATCTGGAAACTGCTCATGTTTCACCTTAGGTGCACACAAGAGATATACCTTCTCCAGATCACTTTTTTTTAGATATTACAAGTACCATTTTCAAATTTTTTTTTAACACGTTACTTCCAAAGCACAACCTAGGAGATCTTGGCCAAAAAGTGTTGCATAGTTTTCATTCTAAAAAGTTAAATACTTAAAAATATTTATAAAAAAAACCGGAATAAATTGGGTCTTTTCAAATGACGTAATGATTTATTAGAAAAGATGTGTTTGACCAGTTAATTAATATCCAGTCAAGGAAGCTTGATTTCTGGATGATTATGGCAAGTGAGTCCATGTTTTGTACATAAGATTTGTCATCTATGACATCATACAACAGTCCACTTAGGTCGCATTATTGTAAGATAAATTGTACACTTGAACAAATGCAATCAGGCCGTGATGCTTTTGTCTTGCTACAGAAAAAGAAAATTAATTAAATAGATGCAACTTTTTGTCACCTATATAAACTAAACTAGATAGAGCGGCAAAATTCGGAAAAATGTATCGGGAATCAATGCGAACTGGAGGGCATATCTACACAATGCATTATTAATAGCTTCTTAGAAACACAAAATAGTAAATTGAATTGCAAATAGAAAATGACAGTTTATCCATGGTCTCAAATGGTTTGCAGTTGAGTAATGGATATCGATGAGAATACATTCATTCTAAGAAATTCCAATATGAGGCTAAAAGCTCTATGAATATACGAAGATAATATGTAGCTGATTGCTGCTGGAGTTTTTTCTGACAATGCTAAGTTTATCTTTTCAGAATATAATGATTTTGCAAAGTTCACGGTTACGACAATTTTAATGCTTAATGGCTAGAAGTGAAATCTATGTACAGACACAACTGTTGAAAATTACATTAAATGAGGAGATGATGCAAATATTCCAGGTAAAATTGTTAGATTTTCTGAACGAAATTGGCTTACTAACTTTCACTGTAGAACAAAAATCACATATCTCCATAACTTTTGTTCCCATTAAAACAGGCAACATGGCAATATGCTTAAAATCATTTCCCGAGTCTGATTTGTCACTTTCTAATCGAGTGTAGAAGATGCATTTCTTCCAAATAAATATTTCATATGGCTCTTGTTGTGCATTAATTAGTATACATGTGTACTTTCTGTCGCTAATAGCTTTTATTCATTAGAGCCTGTAACAACATATGCTTTTACATATAAATGAATATTTTCCATGTCTTTTTTCTTGTTGTCATTTCTTGTTTTTCTCCAGTTTACTTTGCAGATCTTGTCCTCACCTGTCAACCAACCTTCGCTTGATTTACTTTCAAATATTTGGCAACCAAACTCTAAAAACTGGTTGTTTAGGTTGTCAATAACGCCTTCATATACTGACTTTGTGATGCATTTGTGCCAAAAAATGTTTGGTTGATTTATTTGTTTACAATTTCTTAAATTTATTCCCCAGTGTTTACAGTGTTCCAAATTCTTGAGATGATCTAGAATTATTGTAAAATTGTGACAAAATTGATTTTATGTGTTCAGTATTATTTTAAACGTCGTTCATGTTGCCTTACATTGCCCTAGGAATTATTCTTGTTAATTAATATAAAGACGACAAAACACTGATTCAGAATGTATCTATATTGAGCTCAAATTCATTAAATTTCACAATAACAACTTTCAGTGTTTGCTAAGTTTAGAATCTGAAAAATTTAAAAGTTTCCCTAATTTTTAGTTGCCACGTAATATTTCAAGCTATTTGAAGCAAAATAGTAAGCTTTCACTGAAAACTTTTTTTAAAAAAAGAGTATTTAACCAAGAAATCATTACCTTCCTTATAGCTCGTAAAATGTTGTTAACTATCTAAATAATAATGATAACCAAAATAGTCCTTTTTAAACCTAGGTCTACAAAAGATTATCGCCATTTTCTGTTCTAAAATAATCTTTTAGAAAAAAAAAAAAAAAAAAAAAAAACAATCAATAGAAAGAAGCAATACTTAACCAAATTGCAGCAGTTGCCATTTACGTGCGAAAACAAATGCTGTGTGACGTCACTAGACTTGACAAATTAGACCCAATGTATCACTTACAAAATAAGTAACGGAAAATAAAAAAACTTTTACGCGCTAGAAAAGGTACCTTAAGGATTGAAAATATTGATTTGGAATAGAAAAAGCTTCATTCGTGAGCCATATAACATTCTTTTGTTACGGAAAGGGCCTTAAAAGCGATCCAACGCAGGCTGATACTAAACTGTTCTTTAGTTTTATTAAATATCGTTTCTCGCAAAATTAATTATGAGAAAAGAATCAGTCAAAATTACCTATTGTAATTTTCGACAGTATATGATAGCAATTATATTATTCTTGATGCGTTTTGATGTGAAGCTCCAGCATTGGATTTTTACTTTCATTCAGGATATGATTTGACCAGATTAAGTTAACTCTCCCTAAAGGAAAACTTGGAAGGAGATAGTAGTCTGAATTAGGCGTATAGATATTTCATTATTTGTACGTATAGTTTCTGCTTTTAGTGCACTCTATTAACGGCTCAAATGTTATAACTACTGTAAAGTTGAAACAATTTGTAATAGAATAAAAATGTACAAAACCATCATGAAAGACCTAACTACATTATCTAAAATTCTCATATATTGTCTATTTTACTTCCAACTGACATCTTGTGTTTAATACAAGATACAAAAGTAAACAGTGCCAAGTTTTTCATATTATATTTATCTTGAATTAGGTCATATCTAACTTTTACAGCATTCACTCACATCTATAAAACGTATGTCTGTGCATGCTCTGTAGTCATTTTTAATAACAGTATGATATTATTTCCAGGTTTTACCAAGCCTAGCTTTGAAGTTATTATGAGACTCTGCACATGCCGCCCAAATTAAAAGTCGAATCCACACATCACCCTTTGACCAAAATATGTGTAGTTCCTTGATAATCTGCAGCATTATTTACTCATGTTTAAAAACAAATGTTGTTTATGTATTTCTTTATTTTTTATTTGCCCTTGTTGGACTCGAGGAGGAAAGATTTCCCGCTTGGAATTATGCTTTGACAACCATTCTAAGATCAAATATGAACACAAGAATTTCTGAGAAAAAGCGATTAAATAATTGCGTAAACAAGAATTTCACTAGCAAATTGCCCAATACTGCAAGACCAATTTTCAATTTCAAAATTAAGAAATAATTGGGTAGTTGGCTTCGGCGTCATACTAATTACTGTAATATGCTATTAATTGTATACGTATATGGAAGAAAATAACCTGATATAAGCATTAAACATTCAATTGCGTTTTCTAGTTGGCCAATGGAATCATGCAATTTATATTAACAAATTCAGGCTAGAATAGAGTCACAATTCGAACATGTCACCCTGTAATGCAGAATTCCATTTTCAATATTTACAAAAAAATAAAACAAAACAAAGATTAAAATAATAACGCAATTTTAGCTGCATAGGGTCACTCTTTGTGACTTAAAAGAAACTTGTATACTTATAAATTCAGAAAGATTTTACACATTTATTTGTAAATGGTTAATATTACAACAAATGGCGAATAGTATATATATATATATATATATATATATATATATATATATATATATATATATATATATATATATATCTTTTGCTCTTGGTTTTCTGGCTAAATCTCGAAGAAAAGTTAAAAAGGGTCTGATAGATTTGATACAACTTTGGTAAGTAATATTACGTAATTCTGACGTTTCTGGCAAAAAAAGTTTTCAATACTAATAATCTATGTGAGAATTTGTTAGTGTGAAAAAAGGTGGATTATTCCAAGACAAATTTCAGCAAAGCTATCTTAATAATTAGCTATGTATTCCCTTCTCATAAAAGACGAAGAGAGTTAATAATGCGATAAAATGCGAGAAATGTTCATATTGTGAGACATGCAGAGCTTTTCCATGAAATTTATTATTTTTTAATAAGAAGAAAAATATATATCTTAAGTTTCATCTCGGTTTTTTCCCACAAGAGCTTTAGATATATCCTGTACCAATATACTTATAACCGCTGCAAACGTCTTTGCGCAACGAGTGCATTTTAGCTGCGGTTTGCGAACTTTGCGCTTCAGTGGCAGCATCAAAATGTTTTTAGAGATATGATATAATACTTTGACTCATTACTAGAGAACTGGTTTAAACGGTTATTCAACTAGTGGATTTATCTTGCTCAACCCTTGCAACTGAACGGTTTTCAACTAGTGGATTTATTTTGCTCAATCCTTCCTACTGAACGGTTTTCAACTGGTGGATTTATCTTACTCAACCCTTCCTACTGAACGGTTTTCAACTAGTGGATTTATCTTGCTCAACCCTTCCTACTGAACGGTTTTCAACTAGTGGATTTATCTTGCTCATCCCTTCCAACTGAACGGTTTTCAACCAGTGGATTTATCTTACTCAACCCTTCTTACTGAACGGTTTTCAACTAGTGGATTTATCTTGCTCAACCCTTCCTACTGAACGGTTTTCAGGTAGTGGATTTATCTTACTCAACCCTTCCTACTGAACGGTTTTCAAGTAGTGGATTTATCTTACTCAACCCTTCCTACTGAACGGTTTTTAAGTAGTGGATTTATCTTACTCAACCCTTCCTACTGAACGGAAGGATCTGCTATATCCGACGCTGTTTCTGACATTCTCCAGATGAAACACTATGATGTATAGCATATGATATGTACTACACCCAGCCCCCAAACACTATGATGTATAGCATATGATATGTACTACACCCAGCCCCCAAAACACCCAAACAAGAACAATGTCTTTTTTTGTTGTTGTTGAAAATTCACTTGCTGACAATAAAAAGGATTTGTCGCTGCTTCGATCATATACATCATGCAAAGGGAAAAAGTTCTATGATAGAGTAGTTGTTGTTTGCATCCCCCTCAGTCAGTATAATATCCGAACCTATCTCCGAATCTGCACTAAAACAGCACAGAAAGTGCGGTAAAATCAAGGAGCTACTTCCCGTCAATCATAATTAGCTTCCGCAGGCAAAAATAAAACATAAATGAATGTGATTCTCAAGAAAGTAAAACAGGTCTAATACCCAGAATGTAATTAACAAATCGATCAAATCATTTCAGATGTCGGGCTATACTCATACTGTGCAGGGGACCTATACAATATCAGCCACAAACGTGATTTTAAGGCTTGATTTATTTCACGAATAGATAACTGCGGAGATTTTGGCGTTTTAGAATCCTAGAAGATGTTTCTTTGCCATATTTTGCTTTGGGCGTCCGTTTTCATGCATTACACATATTTTCACTTATACAGTCTTACCCATTAGTTCAATTACAGCTAAATAGGAGAAGTGTAATTTTTTTAAGAATGTATTGCTTCAGAGAATTATATTTTGCTTTGGAAACATCTGCAATTTTCTACCCGTGGAAGATGAAGAAAGGTTACAGATGGACATTGTCCTAAAACGTTTAGGAGCTAAATAATATTAACAGCCAAATTTGGCAAAATAATAGCTGAAAGAAACAAATTCTATAATTGTCGTTTTAGTAGACATATATCTTGCAATCAGTCTCGACCAAAAGTGAAAATCAATATCAATGGCCCATTTTCTATTCGTTTCTAAAACATTGATTTCATAAAATTTAAGATCAATTTTCAGAACTCCAGTGGAAAGATAACATTTCTGAGATTTTTTCTTTCATTTTTTTCTAATCTGTTTTTCTATAGCAGGTACTACACAACAAGATGGTATGAGATAATAGCACTATAATAACACAACAAGATGGTATGAGATAATAACACTATAATAACACAACAAGATGGTATGAGTTAAAAACACTATAATAACAAAACAAGATGGTATGAGTTAAAAACACTATAATAACACAACAAGATGGTATGAGTTAATAACAATATACTAACACAACAAGATGGTATGAGATTATAACACTATAATAACACAACAAGATGTTATGAGTTAAAAACACTATATTAACACAACAAGATGGTATGAGAGAATAACACTATAATAACACAACAAGATGGTATGAGTTAAAAATACTATAAAAACACAACAAGATGATATGAGATTATAACACTATAATAACAAAACAAAATGGTATGAGTTAAAAACACTATAATAACAAAACAAGATGGTATGAGATTATAACACTATAATAACACAACAAAATGATATGAGTTAAAAACATTATAATAACACAACAAGATGGTATGAGTTAAAAACACTATAATAACACAACAAGATGGTGTGAGTTAAAAACATTATAATAACACAAGATGGTATGAGATTATAACACTATAATAACACAACAAGATGGTATGAGATAAAAACACTATAATAAAACAAGAAGATGGTATGAGATATAAACACTATAATAACACAACAAGATGGTATGAGATATAAACACTATAATAACACAACAAGATGGTATGAGATATAAACACTATAATAAAACAAGAAGATGGTATGAGATATAAACACTATAATAACACAACAAGATGGTATGAGATATAAACACTATAATAGAACAAGAGTTTAAAAGTTCCTCATTTTTATGACCCTCAAACATTAAACTAATTCTTCTAAGACGTGAAGCTGAAAACAGTGTAAACTTTGTTCAACTGAAACTAATTTTAGCCGGAAACCCGTTATAATAATAACAGTGAGTACACATAAAAGGTGGCATTATCTTGACGTATATTAGTGTCGGCCATTTAAGGCATCTATTTATTTAAACCATACTTTTAATTCGATCTTGCGCTTGAAAACCGATATTTCCTTGGCAACGTCATGAAGATAATGTAACATGCACAGGGGTTCCTCTACCGAGTGAATCAAACACCTGCGTGAGGTCGGGCTGGAAGTCACTTGTTTTCCCTTATTTCCAAGGACTTCCCGACAACATTCGTTGTCAACTGGAAATTCTCGTAACGCGCACAGACTATGATAGCTACAATTTTTCTCTAATCAATCAATAAATGACCACAATATCACAGATATAACTTCACATTTGCATGGCTTTTCTTCACATTTGCATGGCTTTTCCTAGTTAGCACGCCGTGGCGTGAAGCACATAACACAATTTAAACACCCAAAGCAGGGAACTATAAAAATACTAAAACTGCATCAATAGAATCTTGTCTCTATTTATTTTAGGTACAGATAGGATACGCTCTCAAAATAACTGTTCTACTAAAGTTTTACTTTTCATTATTAACCAATTATGGACCACCAAACCGGTATATTCTCTATTGTATCTTCCCATTTCTAGACTGGTTCACAGTTGTTCTTATGCTAGTCTGACCCCAACTCAAACTACGAAACCAGCCCATGCCACTGCAAAGTCTCTTAACGACTGTAAGTATGACGTCAGTTTCAAGAAATTTGCTAATTACTCGGTCTGGGAAATATTTTCCCAACACCGACTTCCCATAATCAAACAACTAATCACTAAAATCTAACGAACCTATAAATGGAGACGGAAATACAAATGGAACATACATTAAATTTGTTACAATAATTTTAACATGGAGGAGACATAGTTCTGAGAATTCGGGCAATATGTACAGGACAATTCCATGGAAAATACATGGGACAAGTTCCTTCGTCTGGCACTAATTACATTGATCATATAAGTAAGATCAAGTCTGCATTCGTAGACAATGACGTTGGTCGGCGATATAGGGAAAGCAGAAAAGAAAGGTGTCTAATTATAAAACGATGTGCCATGAATTGATGTTGCAAAACAAAGAAAGTCAAATATGTTATTTTTTTCAACGTGTTCAAATTTTTATGTATAATCAATTTTTAAATAACGTTCATAGTAATGTATGTAATAATCACGAGTCACCACCTTTTCGGGGCTTTGAACCAAGAAACCCGGGTTACTATGCACATGTGCTGTACATTTTCTCCAATCAATTAGATTGATTTCGAGCTCTACTCTTTAGCCAAGCAATGTTACAAAACATTAAAGTACTTTGGAATAAACAAATCAACGACAACAAGAAACAACAAATACCTTTAAAATTGGACAAAGAATATATATATATATATATATATATATATATATATATATATATATATATATATATATATATATATATATATATATATTGCATTGTAACGTCGCATTGCGATATTTCTCCATTGTGTCGGGGGTAATGTCAGTCAGCAACGTCACGAGAAGTGAATCATCGCGGTTTATGATCCAAAGCATTAAAGCAAAACTGAAATAAATAAAATAAACAATAAAAGTTTGGACGCTATCCTCATTTCAGTAAATCCATCTAAAAGTGGGCATTGACAGGGATTATTTTAGTTTGTTAAATCTGAATGGTCAAATCCTACAGTTTTACGAAGTCCAGCTCTGGAGACTAAGTACAAACTCTATGAAGGATCTCAGCTTTACCACGTACAAATATAACATTCCTAGCTTAACATAAATGTTGGGCTCTAGTTTGCATATGTGTTTCTGGGTGCGAGAGAGCGAGAGAGAAAGAGAAAAGCGGGAGTGGGGTGGGGTTGGGGTGCGGTGGGGAGGGCTTTTGAAGTTGTCGGGTTAAAAACTCAAACAACAGCTTCGCTGACGTTTAAATCATATTTGGTTTGAAGACGACTAAAGTGTACTTCAGCGTGGTCAAGTATGCACTTTTACTTATTTTAAGTTAAATATGAATTGTTGTTATCAAATATAATACTAATTAAGTTTTACCAGCGTCTGTTCATTCGTGGTTGTTGAGTGATCTGCACCTTAGTTGTCATCAGAAAACTTCCAGACAACAATTTATTGATCGACATGAGCTTCATCAATTGCGACCGTGCACTAAAATGTATCAAGAAAACGGACGTCGGGTCTAACCATTACTAGTCCAGTTAAGTACAATTTGTTTTTTTTCGAATACGTGGCGCTTTCATTATGACATCATGGCGCGACATTCAATCTGGTTTACACTGGATGAACCATCTTGTTTGGCCTCGTTCATATATGGCCAATCGTTTAAAAACTGATTTTGTCGGATGTATTCATGGGGGTGGTTAAAATAATGATCTTGCAAGAAATATTGATCGAAGAGAGGCGAAATAAATGGAATAAACGCCATTTAAAGGTATGTGTAGACGCATGCTGCAGACAAGACTAACCCTCGTTATATATATATATATATATATATATATATATATATATATATATATATATATATATACATATATATATATATATACAGCTCTAAACATTTAGCCCTTGATTTTTGATCGATATGAATGATGGCTGGTCCATTATCGTCTATATTCCGTCAACTGGTTAGATCAAGTATGTCCATTATGTATCTACGTAACTGTTGTTCTGATTGGATGAATGTTAAACGTTTCCATTCGTCAAGTCATAATATTTACATTTTCGTCATTGTTACGACTCTATGGTCTAAGAAAAATGTAACAGAAAGAAAGTGAAACCAACAAATCAAGTAAAAAATCAACAAGCAATTTATTACTAGATAATTAAAATGAAAAATCAAAAAGTCACTTACAGTAATGTGTTTTGAAATCCTAATAATCCAATAAGAATGATTGTTCTAATCACAAGTCCTAAATATAGAATGTTCCGAATTCACGGCTGTGTCCTTGAATGTTATGATGTGTTAATGGTCTCCAAAGTCCTGATGTACTAGAAATCTTGATGTGCTGATGTCAAAATGAAGTATTCCAAAATATCTGAATAAGTTCACTTAAATTCCAAAATCATCAATTAAAAATCCAAAATCCAAAAGTTTGTGAGCACTGTTATAATCCAATGAATATTTAAAATAATTCCTCTCTTAGAATTTGGAATGAATTTTCACAACTGTAATAGCTCTTTACAAGACTGATGGAAATGTCAAAAACTGAATAAATGTCCACCAAACATGGCATATATAAAGATTGGTCACATGACAGAATGTTCTAGAATGTGTGTCATCTTAATGGAATTTTACTTGTAAACAAAAATTCAACCTTGACCTTCAAATTGAGAAAACATATTGATCAAAACAACCTAATTCAAGGACACTAGTTAAACATGTTTTTCATGATAAACATTAAGATTTAAGCAAATATTAAAGTGAAGAAACATTTATAATTTCCTAAAATATTTATAATATTATATAAACATCATACATAACACCTCCCCTCATAAAGAAAAAGAAAGATTTATATAATAAAGCTTTCTTTTGAATATACATCTAATACTATAATAACCAAAATTACATAAGAACATGTTTTATGATACTGGACTTAATTACATCAAGCAATATTACATTTCTAGGCACGTGAGAGTGCATCTGCAATCACATTGTCTTTTCCTCTGATGTGTTTGATGTCAATGTTATATTCCTGCAATATCAAACTCCATCTCAACAATCTCCGATTTTTATCTTTCATTTTGTTGATGAAAGGAAGGGGATTGTGATCACTGTACACAATAATTGGAGAAAGAGCTGAGGTAACATACACTTCTAAATGCTGTAAAGCCAATATCAAAGCCAGACATTCCTTCTCAATTGTGGAATAATTTTTCTGGTGCTTGTTTAGTTTTTTAGAAAAATAACACACAGGGTGATCCACACCACTTTTGTCTTCCTGAATCAATACTCCACCAACCCCTACATCACTTGCATCAACAGATAATTTAAATGATTGGCTAAAATTTGGTGCAGAAAGAACTGGTGCATTCTTAAGCATGGCTTTTAACTTGTCAAAAGATTCCTGACACTTGTCAGACCAATGAAATTTGGTTTTCTTACTCAATAAACTTGTCAAAGGTTCAGCAATTTTGGAAAAATTGGAACAAAATTTCCGATAATATCCAGCCATACCTAGAAATCGCATCAGTTGCTTTTTACAAATTGGAACTTGAAATTCAGAGATAGCTTTGACCTTAGCTTCTATAGGTTTAACTTGACCTTGTCCCACAATATGTCCTAAAAATGTGACACAAGCATGGCAAAACTCACTTTTGCTCAAATTAATTGTCAGATTCGCATCGCTGAGTCGATCAAAGAATTTTCGAATGGTTTCCAAATGATCTTCCCAGGTGTTGTTGTAAATAATGACGTCATCGATATAAGCGTCACAATTATCAAGACCAAATGTTATCATGTTCATCAGACGTTGAAACGTTGCAGGCGAATTTTTCATTCCAAACGGCATGACTTTATATTGATAAAGTCCATCTGGAGTTACAAATGTTGAAATTTCTTTTGCCCTTTCCGTCAGTGGAATTTGCCAGAATCCTTTTAAAAGGTCAAACGTGGTGACATATTCCGCATTTCCAATTTTATCAATGCAATCGTCCATTCTTGGGATTGGAAATGAATCAGTTTTGGTGACACTGTTGACTTTTCTATAGTCAGTACACATACGGAATGTATTATCTGGCTTGGGAACAAGAATACATGGTGAACTCCAGTTACTTTTACTTGGTTCTATGAAATCATTCTCCAGTAGATACTGAATTTCTTTCTTCAGATAGTTCTGTTTGAGAGGATTCATCCTATAAGGATGCTGTTTCACAGGCGCAGAATCTACAATGTCAACGTCATGATAAATTTTACTTGTTCGTGTTGGAACATCAGGAAACAAGTGCTCATAGTCATGTAATAGCTGTTTTAGTTCATTTCTTTCCTGTTGTTGTAGATGTGAAAGTTTCTGGTCTAGGTTGTTCAATATTTCTGAATTCCGAAGATTGGTTATACCAGAGTCACTATAGTCTGATCGTACTCCATCGTTGATATCTTCACTATGTGGGACAGGTACAACTAAATTAACCGAATAATTAGCTGGGCTATCTCTGTCAAAATATTCCTTTAACATATTTATATGACAAAGTTGTTTCTGTTTCCGTCTCCCAGGAGTGTTAATGATATAATTTAAGTCATTTACTTTCTTTTCAACGGTATAAGGACCATACAATTTAGCCTGAAGAGGATTCTGAGGTATGGGAAAGAGAGCCAGAACTTTGTCACCAGGTTTAAAACTCCTTTCCTGTGAATTTCTGTCATACCTTAATTTCATTTTTGACTGGGTATTGTGAAGATTAGTTCTTGCTACTTCACAATCCTTTGACAACTTGTATTTGAAATCAGAAACATAATCAAGAAGATTAATCTTTGAGTCTTCATTTGAAAGAAGTTTCTCTTTCAATAATTTCAATGGTCCACGGACAGTATGACCAAAAACTAGTTCAAAGGGACTAAAACCCAACGACTCTTGAACTGATTCCCTAACAGCAAACAACAACAAATGAACACCCTCATCCCAATCCTTTTCTGTATCAAAGCAATATGATCGAATCATATTCTTCAAAGTTTGATGAAATCTTTCCAAAGCACCTTGACTTTCATGTGATAGGCAGAAGATTTAAACTGTTGGATGCCTAATTCATGCATAACTTGTTGGAAAATTCCAGACATAAAATTTGACCCTTGATCCGACTGGACAGATTTGGGAAGGCCAACAAGTGTAAAAAACTTCACCAAAGCTTTCACAATAGTTTTAGTTTTTATATTTCTCAGAGGAATTGCTTCTGGAAATCTTGTAGATGTACACATGATAGTCAACAAGTATTGGTTGCCTGACTTGGTTTTAGGTAAAGGACCAACACAGTCTACCATTATTCTACTAAATGGTTCATCAAATGCAGGAATAGGTTGTAAATGAGCCTTAGGTATTTTCTGATTGGGTTTTCCTACCATTTGACAAGTGTGACAAGATCTGCAGTATTTAGAAACATCACTTTTGAGTTTTGGCCAATAAAAATGATTCAAGATCTTGTGATAAGTCTTACTGACTCCTAAGTGACCAGCCAAAGGAGTTTCATGGACTAAATTAAGAATTTCCTGTCGATATGACTTAGGAACAACAATTTGATAGCTCACTGACCACTCGTCACCAGCGGGTACATCAGGTGGTCTCCATTTCCTCATAAGGACCCCATTTTTCACAAAGTAACACACTGGAACTTGTGTGGCTTCAGTTTCACTAATAGCCCTCTGAAACAAACAAGATATCTCGGGATCTTGCTCCTGTTCAACGACAAGGGATTGTCGCTTGTCACCCTGAGTAGAACAAAGATAATGAGTTGCCAAAAGAGGATCACTGTGATCAATACCATTTGATTGATCAATACCTGAGGAAAAAGTGACCTCATCAAAAGACTGACCAATACATGTGTCAGCTAAAGGAATAATATCCTGATCAACATCACTCTCAAGAGCTCTTTTTGCCATAGCTCTAGTAACTGCACAAGCAGGGTACAAATCAGGGATTTCAGTTTCGACAGGATCAAGTTTCTGATCCAAACAAGGCTTGTCAGTTACAAGTGGATTAACCACAACCTTATCTCCAGCTAGGTCATTGCCTAGTAATAAATGAACACCCTCTATGGGTAAAGAAGTCACTGCCCCAACAGTCACAGGTCCAGAAACTAAGTCTGATGCCAAATTTACACAATGGAGAGGAACATTTACAAAGCCGCACTCTACTCCCTGAACAAGAACACTTTCACTTGAAGAAGACTCCTCAGACAAAGGCAAAGTACCTGATACTAAAAGACTCTGAGAAGCTCCAGTGTCCCTTAATATTTTAATTGGGATAGGTTTGGCAGAATCACCAATAAGTGATATAGAACCTTCTGACATGAATGGTTCATAAGCCTCCAAAATAGAATCAGACTGGGGTTTGTTTGACCCAACAAATGTATTGCTTTCAATACAAGACCGTGACCTTGACCTCGTAGAAATAAGAGCATTTAGAAAAGCTCTGTCTTTACTCTGTTGCTTATTTTTCAACTTGAAGCAATCAGAAATAACGTGCCCTTTCGTTTTACAATAAGTGCACGTAGGAAGAGATAAGGATTTCTGATCAGTCTTATCAGATGTTTGATTCCTAACAGTTGTGCTGTTGTGAAATTTGGAAGTACTCGAATGAGATTGAAATGGTTTTTTACCAGAAAACTGCTGAGAGGACGACTTATTGCCAAATGAAATTTTGTGAGTCAAGGAATAATCATCATCCATACGAGCAGGATTTTCCAAAGTTTCCACATTCTGCTCGTCAAGATAGGTTTTAACATCACTATGGATGCACCTCTTGAACTCTTCAATTAATACGAGCTGTCGGAGGTTATCATAAACTTGATCAACTTTCTTGGCTGAGCACCACCTATCAAATAGTTGTTCTTTATCCCTTGCAAATTCGACATGAGTTTGTCCAGTTTCTTTTCTACAATTCCTAAACCTTTGTCGATATGCCTCTGGTACCAACTCATAAGCTTTCAAGATGTACTCCTTAACCACATCATAATCAGTGCTTTGTTGTACTGACAGTGAAGTGTAGACTTCACGAGCTTTGCCAATAAGTACACTTTGTAATAACAAAGTCCAATGCTCTCTGGGCCATTTCAAGTTTTCAGCTATTTTCTCGAAATGAAGAAAGTATTTATCTACTTCTTTTTCCTGAAAAGGGGGTACTAACCTAATATATCTAGCAACATCAAAACCTGAACTTGTTTTTAAAGGAGTGGAGTGTGCTCTGTTTGCCAGTTCTAATTCTCTTAATTTAAATTGCATTTCCCTTTCTTCTCTTTGCATCTGCATCTGTCTCTCCTCTTTCTCTCTCTCCCTCTGCATTTGCCTCTCTTCTTTCTGCATTTGTATCTGCCTCTCTTCTTTCTCTCTCTCCATCTGTATCTGCCTCTCTTCTTTCTCTCTCTCCATCTGTATCTGCCTCTCTTCTTTCTCTCTCTCTATCTGTATCTGCCTCTCTTCTTTCTCTCTCTCCATCTGCCTCTCTTCTTTTTCTCTCTCTCTCTGAATCTGAAGCTTTGCTAACTCTAAATCCATCTGGTTCTTTAACTCTAATTCCCTTAATTTCCTGTCAGAACCAGATACAGGCTTTCTCTTCGAACTTAAAGCACTACTATCAAAATTTCCCTTTCCTACTAAATACTGAATTAAAATAATCTTTATCTCCTGTTTTGTCAATGATACTTTTGCCTCAGATAGACTGTATTTTCTGGCAAGCTCGAGCAACTCATCCTTTCTCATGCACTCTAACCCATCCTGGGTAGGTTTTGAAATGAAATTCTGAACATTAGATGCCATTGTAAATGCTTGTTGGTTTCACACAAAAAAAATTTCTTTATTAAAAATCTTTGCCAAAGACAAAAACAAATTCTCCGAGACAAAATCAATATGAATTTCAAAGATAAATTTAATATCTCTAATATGCTTTAACGACAACAAGAAACAACAAATACCTTTAAAATTGGACAAAGAATATATATATATATATATATATATTGCATTGTAACGTCGCATTGCGATATTTCTCCATTGTGTCGGGGGTAATGTCAGTCAGCAACGTCACGAGAAGTGAATCATCGCGGTTTATGATCCAAAGCATTAAAGCAAAACTGAAATAAATAAAATAAACAATAAAAGTTTGGACGCTATCCTCATTTCAGTAAATCCATCCAAAAGTGGGCATTGACAGGGATTATTTTAGTTTGTTAAATCTGAATGGTCAAATCCTACAGTTTTACGAAGTCCAGCTCTGGAGACTAAGTACAAACTCTATGAAGGATCTCAGCTTTACCACGTACAAATATAACATTCCTAGCTTAACATAAATGTTGGGCTCTAGTTTGCATATGTGTTTCTGGGTGCGAGAGAGCGAGAGAGAAAGAGAAAAGCGGGAGTGGGGTGGGGTTGGGGTGCGGTGGGGAGGGCTTTTGAAGTTGTCGGGTTAAAAACTCAAACAACAGCTTCGCTGACGTTTAAATCATATTTGGTTTGAAGACGACTAAAGTGTACTTCAGCGTGGTCAAGTATGCACTTTTACTTATTTTAAGTTAAATATGAATTGTTGTTATCAAATATAATACTAATTAAGTTTTACCAGCGTCTGTTCATTCGTGGTTGTTGAGTGATCTGCACCTTAGTTGTCATCAGAAAACTTCCAGACAACAATTTATTGATCGACATGAGCTTCATCAATTGCGACCGTGCACTAAAATGGGTCAAGAAAACGGACGTCGGGTCTAACCATTACTAGTCCAGTTAAGTACAATTTGTTTTTTTTCGAATACGTGGCGCTTTCATTATGACATCATGGCGCGACATTCAATCTGGTTTACACTGGATGAACCATCTTGTTTGGCCTCGTTCATATATGGCCAATCGTTTAAAAACTGATTTTGTCGGATGTATTCAAGGGGGTGGTTAAAATAATGATCTTGCAAGAAATATTGATCGAAGAGAGGCGAAATAAATGGAATAAACGCCATTTAAAGGTATGTGTAGACGCATGCTGCAGACAAGACTAACCCTCGTTATATATATATATATATATATATATATATATATATATATATATATATATATATATATATATATATATATATATACAGCTCTAAACATTTAGCCCTTGATTTTTGATCGATATGAATGATGGCTGGTCCATTATCGTCTATATCCCGTCAACTGGTTAGATCAAGTATGTCCATTATGTATCTACGTAACTGTTGTTCTGATTGGATGAATGTTAAACGTTTCCATTCGTCAAGTCATAATATTTACATTTTCGTCATTGTTACGACTCTATGGTCTAAGAAAAATGTAACAGAAAGAAAGTGAAACCAACAAATCAAGTAAAAAATCAACAAGCAATTTATTACTAGATAATTAAAATGAAAAATCAAAAAGTCACTTACAGTAATGTGTTTTGAAATCCTAATAATCCAATAAGAATGATTGTTCTAATCACAAGTCCTAAATATAGAATGTTCCGAATTCACGGCTGTGTCCTTGAATGTTATGATGTGTTAATGGTCTCCAAAGTCCTGATGTACTAGAAATCTTGATGTGCTGATGTCAAAATGAAGTATTCCAAAATATCTGAATAAGTTCACTTAAATTCCAAAATCATCAATTAAAAATCCAAAATCCAAAAGTTTGTGAGCACTGTTATAATCCAATGAATATTTAAAATAATTCCTCTCTTAGAATTTGGAATGAATTTTCACAACTGTAATAGCTCTTTACAAGACTGATGGTAATGTCAAAAACTGAATAAATGTCCACCAAACATGGCATATATAAAGATTGGTCACATGACAGAATGTTCTAGAATGTGTGTCATCTTAATGGAATTTTACTTGTAAACAAAAATTCAACCTTGACCTTCAAATTGAGAAAACATATTGATCAAAACAACCTAATTCAAGGACACTAGTTAAACATGTTTTTCATGATAAACATTAAGATTTAAGCAAATATTAAAGTGAAGAAACATTTATAATTTCCTAAAATATTTATAATATTATATAAACATCATACATAACAGTCATACATCGATCTTTAAAATGGATAGGGAACAAGTCTAGCAATGGGCAGCAACATAGAAACAATAGTCGTTATTTTGAAGGAAATAAATTAAATCACTGTATTCTAAGTTACAATTAAAAAGAGAAACAATGTTGTCACAGGATAAAAGCAAAAATTTGACAGCAATCTCCCTTTAAATAAGAAATGTCTACTGTTGACTGTTGGATGGTGAATGTTCGCTCTGATTTCGACAGGTCCTGACTCTGACACAGTTCAATGACAACGATTAACGATTGGAATATCGGGAAAAATCTCTCTCTCTCTCTCTCTCTCTCTCTCTCTCTCTCTCTCTCTCTCTCTCTCTCTCTCTCTCTCTCCAGAAGAAATTTTACGTCCTGATTACGACCAAAGTTGAATTTTCCCATGACTCAGTTTAATCTGAGCAGGCTCCATAGACAGCGTAACTTTGTTAATCTATCACGTGCAGAGTTTCAGAAAAAAAACAAAAAAACAAACAAATAAACAGAACTAATGATGTCTAAAAGGTATTCTAACATATTTTAAAAGTTTTTCCTTTTTAACCAATGTAATCAAATCAGATGTTTTATTGAATACTGGCATCAGATTCTTAATAGAGTAGACATAGCTCTCAGCTGTCCAACTGCAGATTATATTTAACTTCTTATCATATGTATTTCACGCCGACCTTTGTTCACGAGCGAATGAAACAAACGAGTAGAGAGAGAGAGAGAGAGAGAGAGAGAGAGAGAGAGAGAGAGAGATGAAATATGTGTTCAAGATCTAATAAAATAACAATGTATTAATATGTGGCCTTTCTTTGACTTGTCCGAATTCCAAATCGCTTTGCCAACTCACTGATGTTTAGTAAACAGTCAAGGGTACGGGTTCGAATCTTGCCATTGGAACAATTGGATCAGCCCCGTGTCGACTACCGTGCAAGGGCGTCCGCAGTGGAGGGAGGGGGGGTGCACATTCTCCCCCCCCTCCGAAATTTTAAAAAATCCATTTGCCTGGTCTCTTTGATTTTGGTCCCCCCCCCCCGGGGAAAATGGCTTTGCCCGACCCCCCCTTCGAACATGCTACCGCGGTACGTCCTTGGGCAAGGCACTTAACTATAATAGCCTCGGCACAAAATAACCTACTTGTGTTATTGTGCCTTAAAATACCAAACCAAACCAAATCATTCAGTTATTTGTAAACATTTAGATTTGTGGAGTGTGGACCAAAAAGATATAAATATGATACATTCCACAACCATTATTCGGATATCAATTGTTTTCACACTGAGAGAGAGAGAGAGAGAGAGAGAGAGAGAGAGAGAGAAAGAGAGAGAGAGAGAGAGAGAGAGAGAGAGAGAGAGAGAGAGAGAGAGAGAGAGAGAGAGGCGGCTCTTCTTTCCACTAAAGCATTCAAAAAACAGTTTTTGCACCTCAAAGATCCCCTCTGCAATGGTATGAAAGGGTTATCAACTCGCCTTTATTATTACCGTGTAGTTGCGCCTCACTTTAAATTATCACAATATACCGCGGATGGGAGAAGTTTTCTTGCGACTGAATGACCAGAGTTCAACAGACAATGAGCCAAATCTATCGAAAATTCATTTGATTTCAGAGATTTGTTGCCAATGCAGCACGGTGAATCGCAAATTATTTCCTGTGATTACTAGATTGATTTCACCGAAAGAAACTGTACTGTGTGTGTGGGATACATTTTGGATAATACGTGTACTGGCATGTGTTATGTGGTAAGATACTCACAAAATGAAACGTTGATAAAAAGATCTTCCGTAATTATTCTTCTCCTTCCTTCTTGCCGCCGTGCCCCTGCTGTTACTACTACTACTACTACTGCTGCTAATATATGTTTTAATAGCAGCATATTAATAATAATGGTTGTCACTCAATTTCTTTTTACAGCAATATAATACGGACTTTATTAATGCCGAGTTTTAATCTAAATTTGCATCTCCAAAATTGGGCAAAAAAATTATATATGTATCTCTCACGTCTCGTATGTATCCGAATTGCAAGTGCAATAGTTCATTCAGTATCATCTTGCTGAATAGCAACATGAAAAACCATGCTTCTGTTAAATTTAACACATAAACTGTAATGAGTCGTTTTCTGGCTGGAGGAGCTGAACGGAAAATAAATTCATAATTTTATGTCAACTATAACGTCGTATAGCCTTTGGAATCATGCCGGTACTTTAGAGAGCAGCAACCAAATGGGCGTTTTGGCACAAAAAAACATTTGTTTCCACAGCCATATAAGATACAGTTATGATAATATAATGATAGACCAACCTGATCTCAAATACAATGAAACAAAATATGAACAAGGACGCATTTTGCACTCCCAGTAAAAACCTTTTATATTTTCTGCATCAAAGATAGAAATTCAATGACTTCATCTTAGATGTGCGTACATGTACTTTAAAATGTGACAAGATTTACCGTTAAACTTGTCGATCATGTGCACTCAGTCATTCTCATGAGTTACCACAATTGTATCATTGATATAAGAACCCTTTCTACGAAGTTATATAAATAAAGTGCACATTAAAACTCGATATTGGGTTAGACTCAACCGATTAAGCCCAAGTAGGGTAAAACTTGTTATTAATAAAGATATATAGGGTTGCTGTAACGGAGAGAGAGAGAGAGAGAGAGAGAGAGAGAGAGAGAGAGAGAGAGAGAGAGAGAGAGAGAGAGAGAGAGAGATTTTAGACTCTCGTTTTATAATGGACTGTACTTGGGCAAAAAATCTGACTTCTCAAAAAGTGACTTTAATTATAAAGCAAAAGATTAAATTGTGTACATATGTAATTAAAAAAATTGAATTAAAATCTAGAGGAAAGGAAATGAAAAGGTCAAAGATCAAGCAGGGTGCAAAACAATTTAATTTGCTGTGCCTGGACTGGAATAGAGCTAGCGTTTCGGAGCAGATTTATAATCGAGTTTTTAGAGATTTAGTTTATACTTTGATGGAAACTTAGTGAAAATAAAATATATGATAACAGAAAAATAAAATATATGATAGAAAAATAAAATATATGATAACAGAAAAATAAAATATATGATAACAGAAAAATAAAATATATGATAACAGAAAAATAAAATGTATGATAACAGAAAAACTCTCTAGTCTTTATGAACAACCTATGGTGTGAAACTAACATTTCAAGAGGAATGTTTTAAAATATACAAATACATATACTGACTCTTTCACGTATTTATATATGCTTTCAAGTATTTATATATGCTTTCAGGTATTTATATATGCTTAGTTTGTTCAAAATGACTGTTTGCTCTAAATAGACTCACACTTTATCTTCTGTGATAGATCTATTTGCCTAACAAATACATTTAAAGTGTGGCGTTGGATAAACTTCCGACGATAAAATCGAAATTTTCACCGAAATGAGTCAGATGATTCTGAAACGTTTCCCTGGTTAGCACATTTCGGCGTTATGTGCAAACTTAAATTATTGATGACTGTTACTCCTAGATAAAGACAAAAAGTATGCATTAAACTACATCAAAGCAAGATAAAGGTGAGACATTAAACTACATCAAAGCAAGATAAAGGTGAGAAATATAGAGTAGGATATACTGACACATGTACAAAAGTTGTTTTCTTGCAAATGATGCAAATAATGCTGATAGCATATACGGCAAAGGCTGTGAAATGGTATTTCCTTCTGCCATGCACTCGCACTGATAGTTTGGCAGATTTTCTATTCAAATGTAAAACAAAATACATTGACAAATCTAAGGTTAGAACCAGGTACTTGGATACTAGCTTCAATAGGCACCCACAACACAACAATTCGTGAGTTGTTTGATAGATATAGATGACATAAATGATATGTGGTCATTAAAAAGTGAGTGATCATGATCACGTGGATGGCTACTGTTATCTAAACAAATATATGGCACCACTGATAGTCTCCTGGAAACAATTCAAGCTCTCTACTGACCACTTAAAACTCACCGGTATTTCGTTCTTTCGCCAATAATTTAAATATCACAATATATGCAGATGATACTCATATTGCAACGTCGTTAAAATGTGATATGATTCTTGAATATCGTTTTGAGACCTGTGATCATGGGCATTCGTATTAATACATATATTATGTTAGGCAATGGTTAAGGTCAAAAGATTACGTACGTCTTAGCGGTTTACTATCACGTGAGAGTATAGATAATATCACTTGTATCTAATTATATAATATCACTTGTATCTAATTATTAGAGTTGTAAGTTACTGACATATATTCTGTTAATCAGGTAATATTACACAAATGTCAGGGTGTGAATTTGATCTCAAATAAATAGAACAATACTCTTCATGCCATTATTCTAAATTACTTCAGATCAGTTTTAATTTTTCAAACCACACAGGTCATTAAAAAAGTAAATGTTTGACAAAGGTTTCCTTGCTCATTGTTGCAGGTAAAATCCACTAGAAGCTTTAAAACTGGTTGTAAAGAAAACATTTGAAAAAACCAGCAGAATGGCAGTTGGACAGTTTTAGAGAAGCTTTTCTTTTCCGAATTTCATTATTGAAAAACTTCTTTTTTTATGAAATGAATATAAAATGTTTATTCTCGGAATACAAAATAAGCACTTGAATACGGAAAGTGTAATTTTTGGCCCAGTCTGACACTGGCAATTGAGGTTTATATTCGAGTTGAAAAAATAAATAACACTGTGTGGTCAACATACAGCAAATATGTCTGCCAATTATAAATTACAATCTAGCATACACTCTCCATGACTTTAATAAAAATCCTTCATGAATCCGGAAAAAGCTCTCAGGCTAAATTTTTTTACTTCTATTTTTGTAATAAGTTCATATGATTGATAGTTCTTATTCCCGCATAAATTTAAAACTAACCTCAATACCCTTGTAAAGCGCTAACCAGTCATAAGCGATCTTTATGTTAATACATGCGCTATTGTCTCAAGTGTATGTCGGATCCCTGACAAAGAAGATTTTGACACCTAAGCAGGTAACAAAAATAATTAAAATTCAATAAATCGGCTATGTCACCCTATATCTAGCGTTTCTTGTAGTATGTACCGAGTGTATGCAGATTGCACACAAAATATTTCGACATTTTTTGTTTTTTCAAAAGGTGATGTCATGATGGATATCTAGAGATTTTGAGAAAGGTCAGTTGCTTGGAACACTCTCGGGAGGAACATGGTTTTATCTGTATGTATATATGTACGTATGTATGTATGTATGTATGTATGTATGTATGTATGTATGTATGTATGTATGTATGTATGTATGTATGTATGTATGTATGTATGTATGTATGTATGTATGTATGTATGTATGTATGTATGTATGTATGTATGTATGTATGAATGAATGTATGAATGCATTGATAGGGTTAACGGTAAATCAGCACTCTCTGGGCTTTGTAGGGTTGAGCGAATGTCAGGCTCTCGGCGATGTAAAAGTAAAAAATTACTTAAAGATAAACCCTTTCTCCAAAGAAAAGTAAACATGTACTCCAAAAAATTAAAAGACAAAAGGTACAAATGTTAAAATTCTTTGAAAAGTACATCAGATAAAATATAAAGTTTAAAAAGGTTTACTGTATAATTCGCACTTCTTGACATTACTGTCAATACACAAAAACATTTGTGAAGGTAAATATTGAGCGGCTCTGCGTTATAATTCACATGAAACACCAACAGATTGATACAGCAGCTTTGGAAATATAACTTGTCCGAATATTTGCTTTGCCTTTTCTGTGATATGCTCTGAATATGTAGATTTGATGTCATTGTTAACATCTTTACTGTTATGCTATCGACAAGGTAAATGTATATTCGACCAAACGTATTTATTTCGTTGCCATGGAATTCCCTATAGATTGTTAGATTTCATTGACGTCGCGCTCATGGGAAAAAAGTATTTATAAGCACTGACCTTTTCTCCAGTGAATAAAACTGCTTTTGGCTGTGTTTGGGATGACTTGATCGGTTTGGACGATTTCTTTACACTTAGCTAAGTATCTGCATTTAACACTAAATTTTTTTATGGAATCAAAGCAAAACAAACAGGGGCACACACTTAATCCAAAGAAACTCGTTAATCCTTTATTTCATTTTATCATGCACAACTCAAATCATACAAATCAGACAGCTCGCGCAAAAAAGTTGCATTAGTAAAAAGACAAAAATGGGTTTTACATGTTTTAAATTTAAATAAGCGAGAGAATGAAAATAAACAAAAGAAGAAAGTTATAAAGCATTGGTAACATCTTCAACTTTAGATAATTCTTCTTCGACATTTGGTACATTGTAGTCTGATCCTAACATAGTTGCATTGATAGGAAAGAAGCCCCATTCTTTGGTCTTTTTTTACATGTACATGAAGCATGTTATATTGCCTTCACGTTGTGTTGAGAGGAAAGAAGCCTCATTCTCTGGCCTTTTATCACATCTACATGAAGCGTGTCATATGACCTTCATGTTGTGTTGATAGGAAAGAAGACCCGTTCTCTGGCCTTTTTTCACATCTACAGGAAGCATGTCATATGGCCTTCATGTTGTACTGATAGGAAGGAAAGAAGCCCCATTCTCTGGTCATTTTTTACATGTACATGAAGCATGCCATATGGCCTTCATGTTGTATTGATAGGTAAGAAGTCCCATTATCTGGCCTTTTTTCACATCTACATGAAGCATGTCATATGACCTTCATGTTGTGTTGATAGGAAAGAAGACCCGTTCTCTTCCCTTTTTTCACATCTACATGAAGCATGTCATATGACCTTCATGTTGTGTTGATAGGAAAGAAGACCCGTTCTCTGGCCTTTTTTCACATCTACATGAAGCATGTCATATGACCTTCATGTTGTGTTGATAGGAAAGAAGCCCCGTTCTCTGGCCTTTTTTCACATCTACAGGAAGCATGTCATATGGCCTTCATGTTGTACTGATAGGAAAGAAGCCCCATTCTCTGGTCTTTTTTTACATGTACATGAAGCATGCCATATGGCCTTCATGTTGTATTGATAGGAAAGAAGCCCCATTCTCTGGTCTTTTTTACATGTACATGAAGCATGTCATATGGCCTTCATGTTGTACTGATAGGAAAGAAGCCCATTCTCTGGACTTTTTTCACATCTAAACGAAGCATGTCATATGGCCCTCATGAAGGTGTTTTCATAGATATGAAACGAAAACGACACATTTGCCAGTTGCATTCAATAATGACAAGTCTGATTCGAAGGAGAACAACGGAGACACAGATCTATTTGAAGACATGTATGTTACTGGGTCATTACAATGTAAATAAAGTCAGGAGAGGAGAGAGGTCTCTGTTGCGTCAGGGGAGGGGGAGGAGAGAGATATACTTTGGTTTGGTGTTTCGCAGCCCAGCAACACATTGCGGTTATTTAGGGTTGGTCCGACGTTAGGATTCGTATGATGACATTTTTCTTTTATATTGCATGTATTCGATCAATTTAATTTTCAACTACGTTATGCTTCTGACTTTGAAGAGAGAATATGTATCAACTTTGAATAATCTACTTGTGTTTCTGTGCCGTAAAATACGAAACCAGACCAACCGACTTTGGACAATTTTACTGCTTTGATTCATTATAACTCATGATGTTGCCTTGGCTAGAAAATACTTATTTAAAAGGCCCTTACATCAGCTTTGATTTAATATAATGCTTATCTGTGTAATTGCACATGTCATCTTTTTGATCTGCAAATCAGTGAAATTAATGATATGGACAGGTATTTTCTGGTTAATCTCATACCTTCAGCGCGATTGATCTGCAACTCGCAGACATCATCATGAATCCGGGGCCAATGATATGTTTATTCTATTAGGGAATTTGTTCGCAGACAAGAAACAGAGAGAAATATGATTCAGGGACCAGCCTTTTTGAATGCTCTGACACTACTTTTGACCCTGTCCACACTGCAAAGATAGTTTGCAGGGCGACGTCAACAATTGCGCACGAATACTTAAAATTGATTTTTTCGTATAAAATTATTTATGAAAGTTTAGGTGTTACATTTACCATTAAGGAAAATAATGGGCATATGCTTTGTTATTACAGTTCTTTCATTGATGTACCTGGTAAACGCTTACAGTGATGTCTAGTGCCACAAATCTAGTGGTTGTATTGGAGGGGACATTTAGGGCCTGGCATCCAAGTTAGGGCTTTCATTGGGCAATGAAAGCCGAAGCGGGCCGTGTGAGCAACGCTTGTCTTACATTTGATATGGTCATATAAATTTTTTCATTTACCAAGCTAGCTTTCCAATGAGATAGTGTTATCCACTTCTCTCAGTGGCTCATATATCAGTTGCGTTAATCTATAAATTACGAAATAAATAGACAAAACAACATAATGTTTTATTCAGTGTCAGAAAGAACGAATTTGAACAAGTACAGACACAGGAAGGCTGTCAGACTGAGACGTATTCATACATCATTATCAAATGGTTTTTTTCTCTGTGTCAGAACACAACACGAATGCGGTTTAGTATTTATTCCCCTCTTTTGCGTTTTCCATGTAGTTTTAGATACATCGTGTGAATGGAATTCAAAACAAGTTTATCAAAGTTCAGTTCGGTGCATCTAAAAAATATCGAAGCGCGTACGTCAGTGAAAACACTTAAGCAGTTCCAGTCAGGGTGTGCGATACAGAAATTCACACTGAACATCTGTTTCGAATGTTAGATTAAAAATGTAAGATTAAATGGGTATGTGATAATGTCTATTACACGTCTCAAGCCAAACTGAAATGGAATCTGATGTTCATGGCTCCTCACTGTGATTTTCAAACTAAGTAACAATTCATGGCATTATTATAATCTGAATCACTTTAAAATCTTGATTTAGGAAATAAAATGAATTAAACTTAATCCCATGCTAAATTGGAACGATCCTGTGGCAAATAATGTAAGTTTTTCCTGGATTATCAATGCCTCTCATTTATGTATATTGATGGATTTTGAAATATCTCTAAAGCTGGCAGGAAACTTGGTTTTATGTTGTAGACTAGCCACAGGTTCAACCTGAGAGATTCAATATGCAGCTGAGACGTAATGCAAAGTAATGTAACCCGGGCTATGCAAAGGAATCCACTGATGAAGACAAATTAGCCGAAACGTATGAAATCTCAGATAGATTTTATTATTTGAAACTCAATAGAGACTCTGTGTGTTTGTATATATATATATATATATATATATATATATATATATATATATATATATATATATATATATAATAGAATGATTAAAGTCTTAGGAATTAAATGAAGCAAGAGAAACTAAAATATCAATGATGACATATCAAACGGATAAAGTATATTGAAAACGACTTTAATCCCTGTGGTTTTAGCTATATCGGGACTGATAACAGTTTTAATAATTAGGAACAATTTACCGGTGAAATTAAAACAAGGATGTCTGATCAGTGTTTGCAAACGTGGCACTCTGACGTAGACGTTTCTTCTAGATGCGTAATATATCGTATTTTAAAAACATATTTATGAATTGAAAATTATGAAACCATTTTGTAATGTAAAGAACGAAAAGATTTCTGTAAATTTAGGACAGTCAATAATAGATTGCCTGTAAAATAAGGAAGATGGCTGGTTTAGAAGAAAGATTTTTGTAATTTGTGTGATTCAACAAACATATATTGGGGATAAATGTCATTATTTATTTGAATGTTTCAGTACATACAGAAAACGGCATTTTCCAAAATTGTTGTACAAATATCCTAATGTTTTTACCTTTTGTGGCCTATTCCAAAGTACTAATAAAAATACATAAGAAATACCAGCATATTTATGCTACTAACAGTAGATGCAATTAGTCCTCTGTAAACTTGCCTGGATGTATTGTTAGTCATTTTTCCTGAAAAGTTTATTTATACGCTGATTTAAAAATTGGTACATTTCATGTACCATTTCCACGGGCTTCAATTAATACTTGTACTTGTTGACTTACCTCATAGGTCAGTTTTACATTGAAATAAATGTTAATAAAGTTGAGTCGAGCGGACTGATACCATTGCCACGTTGTGAACTGTACATTCAAATCAGGAAATAGTCTACAAATACTTCATCGCCATAGTCATACAGTTAATATAGAAATCTAAATACTTAGTTATAATTAATTGTAACTCGAAATGTTTACTCTTTAGTTTTATAATCGATTTCAGAGTAGTTTTGACTTTAAAACAAACATACTGATCTTTAAAAAATATTGGATAACGTAATAGGAAAATGTACAGATATCACACTTATCTCACTTGCAGTTTGTGTTTATTTTTTGATTCTTTAAGTACAATTTTTAGCGTTGGATCAAGCATTTCACTTCAAGATAAATTTATTTAGAAACCTAAATTTGTTTTTTGATCAGTTTTAGGCATTGGCGTTCTTTATTTTGGTTAATTATAGCTCTTATGTTTTCTCACTATTATTTAAAAAAAATGTTTTTTACAATACCATTATTTGAAGATATTTCAACTGCTATTAGCACTAAATTTATCCATGTATCTTTTTTTTTCTTAACTTTTCAAGCGAGAACAACGCTTCATAGTTCGTAAAATAATTGTTCTTTACAAATACCTACAAAACATATGTATGTATATATATATATATATATATATATATATATATATATATATATATATATATATATATATACATTCACACACACAGGTTGATCAAAAAGTTCCATAACAAACGCAAGAAAAAGTTACTTAACTATTTACAATAATTTAGTAGTCCTTATCAAATTAACTTCCTTTCGATTTAACGCACTTCTCCCATCTTGTAATCCATGTCCTGAACACGTGAAGCAGCCCGTCACGTAACAAACACATTCGTAGTGACCCGGTGATTGCATCCCTCAATTTAGCTCTGCTTTTGTAATGGTTTCCACGTAACGAATCTTTCAAGTTTTTAAAAAGCCAGAATTTGCAAGGAGCTATGTTGGGTGATGTAGGGTTTAAACGCCAAGTTTTTGTAAAGTCTGCATTACAAACTTGCATATGTGTGCGGGGACGTTATCCTGATGCAAAATGAAGCCACCCCTCAGTAGAGGAGTTGAAACGACAGGTTCAAGCACCAGATCACGATCATTTGCGACTTTCGATTACTCACGACAGTTTGAAATCTCCTGTCTTGATTTAATTTAGTACACCTGCGAAATTAACCTCTTCCAAAATCTTAGATATAATTCAACACGTCGAACAATGGAATGGTGAGTTTGATATGACGGATTGAAAAGCTACCCGTCATATGACACGAATTTAACCTCCTTCAGGCAGCAGAAAACATAAAGTTTTATCTGCGGATCAACTTACCACTACCAAAACAAGTATGGTCAGGATTAATAACGATCAGATGTATTTTGTCCGCGCAATCGTGGTAGCTAGAACTTATGCAGAGAAAACCGATACACGAGAATGAAACAATTATGGAAAAGCTTAAAGCAATCGGACAGAGCAAAACAACGGAGAGAAGCAGAAATACTTCTGGGATAAGCAGGAAGTTCGAAAGGGCCATATAATGAGTTCATGAAATGCATACAATTCAAGTCGTGTTAACCCCTCGTTATATGTTGAATGTCAAGCCTCAAGTCATTCCTGGCGATCTCCTGTTTCGTGGACCTTATTATCCAGACGGAAAAAAAACCCATTCACATCTGTCATCATCAAAATCATTTCGATGCCGTTACCAGTATCACAGTAATTTCGGTTGCATTTACTGTTGTAACAATTGTGACAGCAATCCTATGGAACCCTTGCAAAGTAATCCTTTGACATCGAGTGATTCCTCAAAGACGAGAAAGATCGAATATGAATAATCAATTTATTTTTATATTTTCTAGTGGCAGTTCTGTGGATGTGTTTCCCAACAACACAGTATGTTGTTTCACGGCAAAATTATCTCAAGTTAAAGAATTGGACCAATAAGCGTACTGGAAAGTGGCTCTGGTAGAAATAATTCATCCCATTCAAATTTGGATATTACTGCAGATCAAACCACTTTCGTCGTAGAAATACTCAACGAACAAGGACAAAAATTATCCTGACTTATAAGAAAAGAAAAAAAAAATAAAGACAAACAAACAACCCACCAGCAAATTACCAACTGAATATCTATAGCATCAGAATTCCTGCAGGATCTTATTTTAATGCTCGACATCTCGTTGATACGATTTCAGCTATTTGCAACGATCAGTTTGGGAAATTATTCGATAACACTCGCCAAAGTGTGCTGATCGACTACCGTCCACCTTCTCATCGTCTCAGATTGGATTTTTCTGACAGCAAAACGCTCTCCATCACATTTTCTCCCAGTTTGTTTCTTATTCTGAGAGGAAACACAGCTCATGCAGAATTTGATAATACACTTGAAATCAACAGTCTGAAAGAAGTGACCCTAATCTATTAGAAAATGGAACACGAACCCATGGACATAGATGAGGATGATGTTTTAAATCCAGAACAGGAACTACAGCAGTTACAAACCCCACCTTTAAGTGGAGAAGAAGAGAAAGAACCAGTAGTGATGTAACAATGTCCAGAACAACACTTAGTCTCCAGTTTCGCCAACCACTTAGCTTGAACCAATCACACTTCTGACAAGAGGACATTGCTAAGGTTGTCATCCTAGTCAAACAAAACTCGACCATTGTTTGATGCTGAATCACGAAGAAAGCTGGAAGAGTATCTGGAAGAAGTATGGACACTCACCCTTGAAAGAGTAGTATAAAAACTAGAGTGACCATTCCTTGCCTCTATGGACTTACTTGACGACGACACGCATTAAAGCTCTCTTGCAACATACTACTGAGACGTCCCGTTCTTCGACTTACTTGACAGAGATTTTTAAAGAAAAAGTCAAATGTGAAATTATTACATATCATTATCTGTAAAACAAAAACACTAAAACAATGAATACTTGGGAATTTAATTACCTCATAATCCACAGTTCGTACACAGCTCCCTGAAACCCAGTGATGTGTTCTAAAGATGAACTTCCTCATCATAAACCTAAAGACGTTTAAGTTGATGTCATAGTCATCGACCATGAACTCACTGGTTGACCATCTACTTCCACAACTATGACAGCGATGATAGCATAGACTTTATGAGAAGAAATGCTGTGTCCACTGTATTCAATAATGTAAGATTACAATGATCGTATTCAATGGTTTGTGGACAATATTGTGTGTATTTTATTCATCAAAGAAAGTCTTGGATTCCCAGTAGAACATTTATTCACTCGTTTTAGACTGCATTTCCCTAGAACCTATGCAAAAATAGAAATGTAGCTTAGTGATCATTATGGCTATATGTTTCTTTTAGCGCAGAAACGTAGTGTCCATCGATGGCAAGATGACACTATTATTGATCATTGGAAGTCAACTCTTACTACACAACGTTGTCAACTGATGTTTAACATTTTTGTATTTGTCAGTTGTACATGAAGTGTTCGGACTGTCTCTAATCCTCACTTTTCATTTCTTTGTTCATGATTGTGTTCGCGAGGTTTAACAAAAAAAAGGTTCTTGTGGAAAAATGATGTTGCTTTGTTTGTGATTTTTCAGAAAAATATTCTTTGACATGCTATTTCATTTCTCCCTTTCACTCTTTTCATAAAGCGGTGCGCTAAACAGTCCTGTAATTCATCGTCGACTAGACAATCCAGAAGAAATGAGTCAGAGTAGCAGAGTAGTGAGTAGCAGATTAAGCGAAATCTAAGTGCAACTGGAGTATTTCATTACCTCCAAGTGGAAGACATGGAACATAACTCCAACAGGAGACTTATCAGAAGGGAAATAGTGAATTTTAAATGGCCAAACAGCTGGTAGTATTTATGCTGTATGGGATGGGAAGAGCAGGAGAAAAAAAATGAAATTAAAAAATTAAAATAAAAAACAAAAAATAAAAACAAACAAAGGAACCGTATCAGCTGATCCTGTAAAGACTGGAGCAGCAATAGCATTAACATGGAGAGCCGTAGATCCGCATCCGAAGAAATTAGAACTTGAACAGTAAAGCTAAACTGCCTCACTTTTCGCTATCCATTGCTGTGAAACCTTGTGGTGGAGACATATGGAGTCAGAGATGTTTTATCTTTGGAGTCTAATCCAGGAGGTGTGGCCACTAAAGTAGATAGCAGCAGGGAGAGCGATCATACGAAATTGCATGATCTGGGAAGGTCGCATAGCTGGTTTCCGGAATGGCAGCGCTACTGGCGTTGCCGCTGGCAGCAGGCGGCCTGCTCCAGGACAGCGGGACAAGATCGGTTTTGGAGTGTGCGTTCAACTATATGCGTGCGTCCAGCCGAGCTGGAACAGAAGGAGCCAAATACAGTCTAGTCGACAAGGGCTGGATACAATTCTTGTCGAGTGCGAATATATATTCCAGAAAGAGACCGACAAATCTGCTCGAGCAACATTTTGGTTGGTGCACCGCATGGAAGTTCTTCGGCGGCTGGTTGTGGAGTTACAGCATGCCAGGAAGTTCAGCACCCGGAATGGACAAAACATATCCTGGAATCCTCTTTGTCTGCTCGAAGCACCAAGACCCTAAAGTCTCGCGAAATTGCAACAGCTATTAGGCGATGCCAGGAGGAGAAAAAAAAACTGCAGGGGCAGAACTTATAAACTATTGTCCGGGATCTGCTCTCCTACGCGGATCCACACGAAACAAATATATGCAAAAAAACTTGTATATGCCGGCCGGGGAATATCGCTGCTACCGATTCGCGGAAACAATCATTCGAGGAGCTGCTTGTACAATTCTCTTCTTTCAGCCCTGCGACGACCGTGGAGAGTTCACCACCGACGATCAAATACCAGTCTGTGGCCACGTCTTGTAAGCCGAGGTCGAAAGGGATGGATATATTCTGTATCAAGTATGCTGCGGACTGGGAGCAGAACGGACAACTTCAACCAAGAAAAAAGACAGCATAGTGGCTATCGCTACGTATCGGCTTGCCGCGTGGGCAACTAGCCCACCTGTTTGCCGCGGTCCTAGCGGCTGTTCCAAACAACCAAGTGCCCGAAAGAGCAACAGAACAGCAGGTCCCCATGTACTCCAACAATAAACAATTCTCCAGGCCAATCTGCCCAGTATGTCGCATTTCCTGCATAGATGTGCCCCAACGTTTTGGGTTCTGCCCGACTTTCAGCATCCATGGTTTTCCTGGGCATGGAATTTCCCCTTTTCCAAAGTCGCGGGGGGGGGGGGGGCTTACCATATATTTTGCCAATTTTGTGCCCCAGTCTCTCTGGTGAAAACTAGAAACTGCCCATGGGTCTGGTTGCAGAATCTCGATCTGTCGTATACCATAGCGGGACAATTTCGCATTCCGAACATTTCCAGTCCTTGCACCCATACATTTTCGATTGCAAAGAGAGTCGCATCGGCGCCCAGCCTCTGAGGCAGTCCCGTCAAATACGCTATAGACCAGCCTATTAAAAAAAAAAAGAAAAAAAAAAAACAAACAGCAGATTGTCTTTGGTAGCCGCGTGTCAGAGCCGTCGGTTTGACGGAGAAAACATGATATACCAGTCTTGGCCGAAACGTTGGTAGCCGGCACGATGCCTTCAATCCCAGTCTTGGTCAAAACGAAAAAAAAAAAAATTGATCCCAGTCTTCGTAGACCAAAAATGGGTAGCCCTAACGAAAAATGCGCTATGATAATGTAGAACTGTAGCCCTCACCCAGCCCAACTGGCGGTGTCGCGACCACGCGATAGTAAAGGCGATCAAACCTCATCGTACATCTAGAGGTGCACCCCAGATCGTGCAATTTGGTGTGTTTGCTCTCCCTGCTACTGAAAGTGTGACTAAAACACCGCCTACATCTCTCAGAAACAGAGATATTACTCAAAGTATTGCCAATATTGTGTGTGTGTGTTTGTCTTTTTTGTCTATGTTTTCTCTCTCACAACTACAACTTAAAATCCATCTACCCTTCTGTCTTGTATGAGAGTATATAAGTGTGAGTGAATATATGTTTGTGTCACTGTGTCAGTACACTCCATGAATCTGTAAGTCACGTGACACGCCTTCCAGTGTTCTGATTATGAAAATGACTTATATCCTCCTCCTGCATTCTCATTGGTAGATACAAAACACGCCGTGACTAAAATATGTTACACGCATTCTGATCGGTAGAACTTCCACTTTAGTTTCAATCCGGTCCTAGAGTACATTTGTGTTCATCGTCGAGTCTGTAAAATTGGTAAATCAACACTGCAAAGTTGGAAAGCTGAAGTAAACCATGTGCTTATTGGAGAGTGTAAAGTACCTCCTGGGCCATGTGGACCAAATGGACATGGCGAAAACAGCTAAGGACTTAATTAGAGACGTGATGGAGGAGGAGACTATTAAAATCAAGAGGGTCTGGAATGAGTAAAAAAGGGTGAGGAAAAGATTAAAGAGGGAGCTAGCGCAGCAACGCCTCAACTAAAACTGGATAAAAGTCTAGCAGAGACTAAAGAAAAGGGCGGAACTGGAGAAACGGGCAACACTGAATGATATGCAGAGCCCGGATCGGGAGGCGGCTAAAACTAAAGGCCCTTTTCATGGCCACCCAGAATCTCGCAGAAACAAAGATACTACTCAAAAATTGTTGACAAAGTATGGTGTGTTTTATGTGTTTATTTGATTGTCTTGGTCTATGGTGTTCTCTTCTACAACGAAAACTTACTCACCCACCCCTCCACCCTTCTGTCTTGTGTGATAGTATATCAGTATGAGTGAATAATGGTATGTTTGTGTGAAGGTGTGAATATTCCAACCATTTCCTCTCCTTAGACTTTACTTAAAGGATTATAGGGGTTATAGGGGTAATTGGGGATTTTTTAGTTTTGTTTATAAGGGGACTGTATGGAAGTTATATTAATTTTGTTTATAAGGGATTTGATTTCTATTTCATTCTATTATTTTGCATCCTACCCTTACACCTCATGGTAATGGTCAGTAGGTGTGGACGTTGGTCGGTAGGTGTAGGTTACGATTAGTAAGTGGTGGTGTTGGTCATTCGATATAGTTTTAACATTACATTTCCCCTTGAGGCCAGAGTGCCATACGTATGTTAAACCTATTGCGATTTTAACAGTGCATCTCTCAGTAGAGGCCATATATTTTTCTCGTTGGAGGCCATATATTTTTAACATTACATTTTCTGTTAGAGGCCATAGTGCCATACTCATATTAAGCCTATGGACATTTTAAGCATTTCATTTCCCATTAGAGGACAGAGTGCCATACTAATGTTAATCCTACAGACTTGTGTTATATTCTCGTTAGAGACCAGAGTGCCATATTTCAAAATGGAGGCGTAATATTAAATTTCCAATGAGGCCAGAGTGCCATTTTTTACGTTGGGTATCCACACCATGCTAATATAGTATGTTCCTACGACGTGTTATTTGCTGTACGTTTTCGTACGCTCAAATAGTCCAACGGATACTATCTACTCGTAGATTTAAAGAGAAAAATCATAATCGTCATGTGTGTGTTTTGGATGTAAATTACGCTAGTGATGATATTGCATTTCTTATTCCCATCTGGTAACATATTGCTATGTATGATGTTTATATAATATTATAAATATTTTAGGAAATTATAAATGTTTCTTCACTTTAATATTTGCTTAAATCTTAATGTTATCAGGGAAAACATGTTTAACTAGTGTCCTTGAATTAGGTTGTTTTGATCAATATGTTTTCTCAATTTGAAGGTCAAGGTTGAATTTTGTTTACAAGTAAAATTCCATTAAGATGACACACATTCTAGAACATTCTGTCATGTGACCAATCTTTATATATACCATGTTTGGTGGACATTTATTCAGTTTTGACATTACCATCAGTCTTGTAAAGAGCTATTACAGCTGTGAAAATTCATTCCAAATTCTAAGAGAGGAATTATTTTAAATATTCATTGGATTATAACAGTGCTCATAAACTTTTGGATTGTGGATTTTTAATTGATGATTTTGGAATTTAAGTGAACTTATTCAGATATTTTGGAATACTTCATTTTGACATTAGCACATCATAACATTCAAGGACACAGCCGTGAATTCGGAACATTCTATATTTAGGACTTGTGATTAGAACAATCATTCTTATTGGATTATTAGGATTTCAAAACACATTACTGTAAGTGACTTTTTGATTTTTCATTTTAATTATCTAGTAATAAATTGCTTGTTGATTTTTACTTGATTTGTTGGTTTCACTTTCTTTCTGTTACATTTTTCTTAGACCAGAGAGTCGTAACAGAAATTGGGGGCTCGTCGTTCCGGGATTGAATTTCTTTAAAGCATATTAGAGATATTAAATTTATCTTTGAAATTCATATTGATTTTGTCTCAGAGAATATTTTTGTCTTTGGCAAAGATTTTTTAATAGAGAAATTTTTTTGTGTGAAACCAACAAGCATTTACAATGGCATCTAATGTTCAGAATTTCATTTCAAAACCTACCCAGGAGGGGTTAGAGTGCATGAGAAAGGATGAGTTGCTCGAGCTTGCCAGAAAATACAGTCTATTTGAGGCAAAAGTATCATTGACAAAACAGGAGTTAAAGATTATTTTGATTCAGTATTTAGTAGGAAAGGGAATTTTTGATAGCAGTGCTTTAAGTTTGAAGAGAAAGCCTGTATCTGGTTCTGACAGGAAATTAAGGGAATTAGAGTTAAAGAACCAGATTGATTTAGAATTGGCAAAGCTTCAGATTCAGAGAGAGAGAGAAAGAAGAGAGGCAGATACAGATGGAGAGAGAGAAGGAAGAGAGGCAGATAAAAATGCAGAAAGAAGAGAGGCAGATACAGATGGAGAGAGAGAAGGAAGAGAGGCAGATACAAATGCAGAAAGAAGAGAGGCAGATACAAATGCAGATGCAAAGAGAAGAAAGGGAAATGCAATTTAAATAAAGAGAATTAGAACTGGCAAACAGAGCACACTCCACTCCTTTAAACACAAGTCCAGGTTTTGATGTTACTATATATATTAGGTTAGTACCCCCTTTTCAGGAAAAAGAAGTAGATAAATACTTTCTTCATTTCGAGAAAATAGCTGAAAACTTGAAATGAACCAGAGAGCATTGGACTTTGTTATTACAAAGTGTACTAATTGGCAAAGCTCGTGAAGTGTACATTTCACTGTCAGTACAACAAAGCACTGATTATGATGTGGTTAAGGAGTACATCTTGAAAGCTTATGAGTTGGTACCAGAGGCATATCGACAAAGGTTTAGGAATAGTAGAAAAGAAACTGGACAAACTCATGTCGAATTTGCAAGGGATAAAGAACAACTATTTGATAGGTGGTGCTCAGCCAAGAAAGTTGATCAAGGTTATGATAACCTCCGACAGCTCGTATTAATTGAAGAGTTCAAGAGGTGCATCCATAGTGATGTTAAAACCTATCTTGACGAGCAGAATGTGGAAACTTTGGAAAATCCTGCTCGTATGGATGATGATTATTCCTTGACTCACAAAATTTCATTTGGTAATAAATCTTCCTCTCAGCAGTTTTCTGGTAAAAAACCATTTCAATCTCATTCGAGTACTTCCAAATTTCACAACAGCACAACTGTTAGGAATCAAACATCTGATAAGACTGATCAGAAATCCTTATCTCTTCCTACGTGCACTTATTGTAAAACGAAAGGGCACGTTATTTCTGATTGCTTCAAGTTGAAAAATAAGCAACAGAGTAAAGACAGAGCTTTTCCAAATGCTCTTATTTCTACGAGGTCAAGGTCACGGTCTTGTATTGAAAGCAATACATTTGTTGGGTCAAACAAACCCCAGTCTGACTCTATTTTGGAGGCTTATGAACCATTCATGTCAGAAGGTTCTATATCACTTATTGGTGATTCTGCCAAACCTATCCCAATTAAAATATTAAGGGACACTGGAGCTTCTCAGAGTCTTTTATTGTCCGGTACTTTGCCTTTGTCTGAAGAGTCTTCTTCAAGTGAAAGTGTTCTTGTTCAGGGAGTAGAGTGCGGCTTTGTAAATGTTCCTCTTCATTGTGTAAATTTGGCATCAGACTTAGTTTCTGGACCTGTGACTGTTGGGGCAGTGACTTCTTTACCCATAGAGGGTGTTCATTTATTACTAGGCAATGACCTAGCTGGAGATAAGGTTGTGGTTAATCCACTTGTAACTGACAAGCCTTGTTTGGATCAGAAAGTTGATCCTGTCGAAACTGAAATCCCTGATTTGTACCCTGCTTGTGCAGTTACTAGAGCTATGGCAAAAAGAGCTCTTGAGAGTGATGTTGATCAGGATATTATTCCTTTAGCTGACACATGTATTGGTCAGTCTTTTGATGAGGTCACTTTTTCCTCAGGTATTGATCAATCAAACGGTATTGATCACAGTGATCCTCTTTTGGCAACTCATTCTCTTTGTTCTACTCAGGGTGACAAACGACAATCTCTTGTCGTTGAACAGGAGCAAGATCCCGAGATATCTTGTTTGTTTCAGAGGGCTATTAGTGAAACTGAAGCCACACAAGTTCCAGTGTGTTACTTTGTGAAAAATGGGGTCCTTATGAGGAAATGGAGACCACCTGATGTACCCGCTGGTGACGAGTGGTCAGTGAGCTATCAAATTGTTGTTCCTAAGTCATATCGACAGGAAATTCTTAATTTAGCCCATGAAACTCCTTTGGCTGGTCATTTAGGAGTCCGTAAGACTTATCACAAGATCTTGAATCATTTTTATTGGCCGAAACTCAAAAGTGATGTTTCTAAATACTGCAGATCTTGTCACACTTGTCAAATGGTAGGAAAACCCAATCAGAAAATACCTAAGGCTCATTTACAACCTATTCCTGCATTTGATGAACCATTTAGTAGAATAATAGTAGACTGTGTTGGTCCTTTACCTAAAACCAAGTCAGGCAACCAATATTTGTTGACCATCATGTGTGCATCTACAAGATTTCCAGAGGCAATTCCTCTGAGAAATATAAAAACTAAAACTATTGTGAAAGCTTTGGTGAAGTTTTTTACACTTGTTGGCCTTCCCAAATCTGTCCAGTCAGATCAAGGATCAAATTTTATGTCTGGAATTTTCCAACAAGTTATGCATGAATTAGGCATCCAACAGTTTAAATCTTCTGCCTATCACCCTGAAAGTCAAGGTGCTTTGGAAAGATTTCATCAAACTTTGAAGAATATGATTCGATCATATTGCTTTGATACAGAAAAGGATTGGGATGAGGGTGTTCATTTGTTGTTGTTTGCTGTTAGGGAATCAGTTCAAGAGTCGTTGGGTTTTAGTCCCTTTGAACTAGTTTTTGGTCATACTGTCCGTGGACCACTGAAATTATTGAAAGAGAAACTTCTTTCAAATGAAGATTCAAAGATTAATCTTCTTGATTATGTTTCTGATTTCAAATACAAGTTGTCAAAGGCCTGTAAAGTAGCAAGAACTAATCTTCCCACCACTCAGTCAAAAATGAAATTAAGGTATGACAGAAATACACAGGAAAGGAGTTTTAAACCTGGTGACAAAGTTCTGGCTCTCTTTCCCATACCTCAGAATCCTCTTCAGGCTAAATTGTATGGTCCTTATACCGTTGAAAAGAAAGTAAATGACTTAAATTATATCATTAACACTCCTGGGAGACGGAAACAGAAACAACTTTGTCATATAAATATGTTAAAGGAATATTTTGACAGAGATAGCCCAGCTAATTATTCAGTTAATTTAGTTGTACCTGTCCCACACAGTGAAGATATCAACGATGGAATACGATCAGACTATAGTGACTCTGGTATAACCAATCTTCGGAATTCAGAAATATTGAACAACCTAGACCAGAAACTTTCACATCTACAACAACAGGAAAGAAATGAACTAACACAGCTATTACATGACTATGAGCACTTGTTTCCTGATGTTCCAACACGAACAAGTAAAATTTATCATGACGTTGACATTGTAGATTCTGCGCCTGTGAAACAGCATCCTTATAGGATGAATCCTCTCAAACAGAACTATCTGAAGAAAGAAATTCAGTATCTACTGGAGAATGATTTCATAGAACCAAGTAAAAGTAACTGGAGTTCACCATGTATTCTTGTTCCCAAGCCAGATAATACATTCCGTATGTGTACTGACTATAGAAAAGTCAACAGTGTCACCAAAACTGATTCATTTCCAATCCCAAGAATGGACGATTGCATTGATAAAATTGGAAATGCGGAATATGTCACCAAGTTTGACCTTTTAAAAGGATTCTGGCAAATTCCACTGACGGAAAGGGCAAAAGAAATTTCAGCATTTGTAACTCCAGATGGACTTTATCAATATAAAGTTATGCCGTTTGGAATGAAAAATTCGCCTGCAACGTTTCAACGTCTGATGAACATGATAACATTTGGTCTTGATAATTGTGACGCTTATATCGATGACGTCATTATCTACAACAACACCTGGGAAGATCATTTGGAAACCATTCGAAAATTCTTTGATCGACTCAGCGATGCGAATCTGACAATTAATTTGAGCAAAAGTGAGTTTTGCCATGCTTGTGTCACATTTTTAGGACATATTGTGGGACAAGGTCAAGATAAACCTATAGAAGCTAAGGTCAAAGCTCTCTCTGAATTTCAAGTTCCAATTTGTAAAAAGCAACTGATGCGATTTCTAGGTATGGCTGGATATTATCGGAAATTTTGTTCCAATTTTTCCAAAATTGCTGAACCTTTGACAAGTTTATTGAGTAAGAAAACCAAATTTCATTGGTCTGACAAGTGTCAGGAATCTTTTGACAAGTTAAAGGCCATGCTTAAGAATGCACCAGTTCTTTCTGCACCAAATTTCAGCCAATCATTTAAATTATCTGTTGATGCAAGTGATGTAGGGGTTGGTGGAGTATTGATTCAGGAAGACAAAAGTGGTGTGGATCACCCTGTGTGTTATTTTTCTAAAAAACTAAACAAGCACCAGAAAAATTATTCCACAATTGAGAATGAATGTTTGGCTTTGATATTGGCTTTACAGCATTTTGAAGTGTATGTTACCTCAGCTCTTTCTCCAATTATTGTGTACAGTGATCACAATCCCCTTACTTTCATCAACAAAATGAAAGATAAAAATCGGAGATTGTTGAGATGGAGTTTGATATTGCAGGAATATAACATTGACATCAAACACATCAGGGGAAAAGACAATGTGATTGCAGATGCACTCTCACGTGCCTAGAAATGTAATATTGCTTGATGTAATTAAGTCCAGTATCATAAAACATGTTCTTATGTAATTTTGGTTATTATAGTATTAGATGTATATTCAAAAGAAAGCTTTATTATATAAATCTTTCTTTTTCTTTATGAGGGGAGATGTTATGTATGATGTTTATATAATATTATAAATATTTTAGGAAATTATAAATGTTTCTTCACTTTAATATTTGCTTAAATCTTAATGTTATCAGGAAAAACATGTTTAACTAGTGTCCTTGAATTAGGTTGTTTTGATCAATATGTTTTCTCAATTTGAAGGTCAAGGTCGAATTTTGTTTACAAGTAAAATTCCATTAAGGTGACACACATTCTAGAACATTCTGTCATGTGACCGATCTTTATATATACCATGTTTGGTGGACATTTATTCAGTTTTGACATTACCATCAGTCTTGTAAAGAGCTATTACAGCTGTGAAAATTCATTCCAAATTCTAAGAGAGGAATTATTTTAAATATTCATTGGATTATAACAGTGCTCATAAACTTTTGGATTGTGGATTTTTAATTGATGATTTTGGAATTTAAGTGAACTTATTCAGATATTTTGGATTACTTCATTTTGACATTAGCACATCATAACATTCAAGGACACAGCCGTGAATTCGGAACATTCTATATTTAGGACTTGTGATTAGAACAATCATTCTTATTGGATTATTAGGATTTCAAAACACATTACTGTAAGTGACTTTTTGATTTTTCATTTTAATTATCTGGTAATAAATTGCTTGTTGATTTTTACTTGATTTGTTGGTTTCACTTTCTTTCTGCTACATTTTTCTTAGACCATAGAGTCGTAACAATATATATTATTGCAGTGCACCAAATCTTCGCTAGCCATAATTCGTCGATTCAATTCGCTCCACATCGACCTTTGCCATCTGTTTCTAGCCGAAAAGTATATACCGCGCCCCTATTTAAATAGATGATGAAGCTGGCCGACACTAAACCAATCAGATTGCTCGTCCTATTTACATAGGAAGATATTTGGGAATAATCATCGCGGCTTATGCGGACAACGACACATGTCGAATGTCAGTTTAAACAATTTACGTGAAAGGGCTTTCTTTGTTTTCATCAAGGTCGCATACATCATGGAAGTCGTCATATTGAACACCTGACATGTATAGCAAGCTCTCTCCTTGGTAAAACAGTTTAACTTGCTACGGGCAATAATTCGTTCATCCGCCGGAGTGTGTCTTCAAAACCACTGGTTCAGCAAACTAAATAAGCCAGTGGTCAATGTGGAAAGAACGACCCTTGGCTAAAGAAGGTTAATCTTCCGCTGTCAACAGAACATATCGATTATTGTTTGTATGTCCCTAGATGGCTTGACTGAGCTAAGGGATTACAAGGCTGGTTTTCTGATTTAGAAAGCTGTGCTCTGGAAGAGTAATGTGTGGATGAGTGCCAGTGAGACAATTTCAACTTCGTTATATGGTATTTATCACACAGCATCATATGCAATGTGGTATTTATTACGCAACATCAAGGCTTCCCTACTGACAGAATGTGTCCCTAAAGGTCATAATTGGCTTCAACCATAAGAAGGACGTTGACAGTGTCAGATTGTATGAGCATAACGCATCAATATAGTTTTGACTTTATATGTATATAGGCATCAATATAGTGTGGACTTTATATGTATATAGGCATCAATATAGTGTGGACTTTATATGTATATAGGCATCAATATAGTGTGGACTTTATATGTATATAGGCATCAATATAGTGTGGACTTTATATGTATATAGGCATCAATATAGTGTGGACTTTATATGTATATAGGCATCAATATAGTGTGGACTTTATATGTTTATGGGCATCAATATAGTGTGGACTTTATATGTATATAGGCATCAATATAGTGTGGACTTTATATGTTTATAGGCATCAATATAGTGTGGACTTTATATGTATATAGGCATCAATATAGTGTGGACTTTATATGTATATAGGCATCAATATAGTGTGGACTTTATATGTATATAGGCATCAATATAGTTTTGACTTTATATGTATATAGGCATCAATATAGTTTTGACTTTTTATGTTTATAGGCAACATGGTCTAGCAAATTACAGATTGCCTTATATGATGATTAAACTGATTTTGATCTCCCAATTTTACTGTAAGCGCCACTAAATAAAAAACAGCCAATATGAAAACCATATGGATCAGCTACACAGTAACATACACTTAATATGTAACGTTTATACGTATATATGCTCTCTACATACACTTAATGTGTAACGCTTCTACATATATATGCTCTCTACATACACTTAATGTGTAACGCTTATACATATATATGCTCTCTACATACACTTAATATGTAACGTTTATACATATATATGCTCTCTACATACACTTAATATGTAACGCTTATACGTATATATGCTATCTACATACACTTAATGTGTAACGCTTATACGTATATATGCTCTCTACATACACTTAATGTGTAACGCTTCTACATATATATGCTCTCTACATACACTTAATGTGTAACGCTTATACATATATATGCTCTCTACATACACTTAATGTGTAACGCTTATACGTATATATGCTCTCTACATACACTTAATATGTAACGCTTATACATATATATGCTCTCTACATACACTTAATGTGCAACCCTTATGCATATATATGCTCTCTTGCTTATTAACTACCTTTCGTTCCTCGTAATAGAAAGAACAGAGTCTTCGAGAGAAATTTTTTATTCTAAACATGAACCACGAAATTCTCAAAATGTTTTACATCGATTTTGCAAAGATTATACATCTCAATTGCTCTTTTACCATGTCCATGTGGCTCTCTCCAACTGGTGCTTTTGTCTCACGTACTAGTATATCGGGTAATTAATTCAGTCATCATTGTATTGATGTGTGCTTGACTAAACAGCCATTATTAAGGTCAAAATGGTAAATGACCTGGTAGTAATAGCAACAGTAGATCCCATTTGTGAAGCTGAATAAACAGTTACTGACACAGTATTTATTATGTCGTCCAGACCTAGAAATTTACTTAAAACGTGTCAATTATGTTTGACATTCAAGACCTGCGAGACAAAAGGCCCAGATCTAGATTTAAAACACTCTAATTATCTTCATATTGTTCTTTTGACCTCAAGTGGTCATGGTTGTAATGCAACCAAACTGGAGAGAGAGAGAGACAGATAGATAGACATACAGACAGACAGACAGAGAGAGACAGATGATTTTGTCGTTAATGTGTAATGAAAACGTGGTTGATCAGTAAAGCATTATTTTACTAGCCTAGAGATTGATATATGTATTGGATGACCTTAAACCTCTTCACTAAAACTATAACATTACACGTACAAAACAAAGAAGACGGAAACCTATGAAGTTTCTCTAGGATTCAAGAACATAATGACCACTTTCCATTTTGAAGTCCTCTGTAACATATATACCATAAATTGCGGTGTTTTATGAAGAAAAATAAAACACCAAACAAAAACAAACAACGCACACAAGCGCAAGTGTTTATTTCTTTCTGAAAAACACCTCAAAATATGTTATATGGTATTTATCACACAGCTTCAAAGTTTCCCTACTGACAGGATGTTGGCTTATGATTGGCTCCAGCTTAGACAAGAGTGTTGACAGAGAACTTGTTATTAAAAGCTGCTAACCTTACTCTCGGGCACTCAGTCATTCTAAAATTTAGATCCAAGATGGAAAGGTCTTTGCTGGGGATGGTTGCAACTAATCCAACTTTGTGTCGTATGGGCTGGATATGGACCTGAACTAGAGGTTATTTGGTAAAGCTCGTACTGAATAAATTCCCTGTAGGATGAGAATGTTTCTATGCAAGCTAACACACGTAGATTTTGTTGTGTCTTGAACCTTTCAACTGGTTCATGTAGCACTGATATTACATGATTTTTCTTATATGAAAAGAAAATCAACTCTATCAAGATTTGAGCACCTTTTCTTTTACATGCATACAAAAACAGGCTTTAGTAAATGAGTTACTTTATATTTGGATGATAATTCATACAAAATCATATCTGATTTTAACATTACTTTTTCTTACTTTGAACTTTACTGCTGAGAAACAATAATACGAAAAAATAACTGTTGTATGGGACCATTTAAAAAATGATTTATTATATCTCCATATAATTATTTAATACAATATGTGTTTTGTTTTTCTTTTTGGGGGAATTTGCTTTTGTGACGATATAGCAAATCTAACTAAAGGAGATTTTAATTTGTGTTCTCTCTTATAATTTAAAAGCATTTTTTACCCACACTCTATTTTTTCTTTCCATATGCATTTGAGTGATGTGTTTACTGTCAAACTAGATCAACTAGTTTGTGAAAATGAGCGAGAGCCGTAAAATGGGAGTTATGTTCGAAGGTCAGCAAATCATAGCAGGAGAGGATTGATATCAGACTCACTCATGCTTTAAGTAGCTTAACCATGCTTTCTAAAACTTATTGAATGGTTTGGTCAGAACAGTCTCCTGGTAGCATTAAAAAGCATCCTTTATAAAAAAAAAAACGTCAATTGAGATTCTTAACTCTGATCATCTGAGATCCTTGAACTCTATAACGAGCTTCTATTGCGCTAGGCTACACAAAATTTCTTTCTGAACATCAACATTATTTTCAAAAAAGAACCATCACACTTGATTACCATCGGCAAATACTTCTAATCATCTTGAATACAAAAAATAAGAAAAGAGTTGGAGATTAATTAGCCATCGACACAAGACTCATTGAGTCTTCTTATACGTGTTGCAAAAGTTGCATACAAGAAGACGCAACGTTTTTGGCGCCAACAAAAACAATTCTTTTTCTTCTTCTTTTGCAAGTACCACTACTACCACAACTACTTCAACATCGCATCTGTACTGCACCGTACTAACGGGGGGGGGGGGGGGGGGGGGGGGGCGGACAGGGCGGTTGCCACAGGCGCCAGAGGTCTTGAGGCGCCAAAACAGCTGATAAAAATTCGTGCCTTGTATTCTGGCCCTTTAGGCCATCATCGTCGCCCCGGGCGCCATTTACCCTTAGTACGCCACTGCATCTGTATTAGTATTTTAAATGTATTTATAAGTATTCCTCGTGTTTTCGTTTCTTTAAGCAAGAAGATAATTCGGTTTTTCGAGTGCAATGTATCCATATAAAAATCAATCTGACTATGTTGTATGGTTAAATGGACAGCAATGATTCCGGTAAACGTGATAAATAAATGTGTAATCTCAGGACCATGGGCAGTATTTCTAAGGACTTAGGCAGTTTTTCTAAGGCCTTGGGCAGTATTTCTAAGGACTTGGACAGTATTTCTAAGGACTTGGACAGTATTTCTAAGGCCTTGGGCAGTTTTTCTAAGGACTTGGACAGTATTTCCAAGGCCTTGGACAGTTTTTATAAGGCCTTGGGCAGTTTTTCTAAGGCCTTGGGCAGTATTTCTAAGGGCTTGGACAGTATTTCTAAGGCATTGGACAGTTTTCTAAGGCCTTGGACGGTATTTATAAGGCCTTGGACAGTTTTTTTGAGGACTTGGACAGTATTTCTAAGGACTTGGACAGTTTTTTAAGGACTTGGACAGTATTTCTAAGGCCTTGGGCAGTATTTCTAAGGACTTGCACAGTTTTTCTAGGGACTTGGACAGTTTTTCTAAGGCCTTGGGTAGTATTTCTAAGGACTTGGGCAGTATTTCTAAAGACTTGGACAGTTTTTCTAAGGACTTGGACAGTATTTCTAAGGACTTGGACAGTTTTTCTAAGGACTTGGACAGTTTTTCTAAGGCCTTGGGCAGTGTTTCTAAGGACTTGGGCAGTATTTCTAAGGACTTGGACAGTATTTCTAAGGCTATGAAATATACAGACGGACATTCAAGACGCAAAAGGTATCAACATTTGCAAAGCAGACAAGATAGGAATGTTCTAGTACTGTAATAAATATTAAAGATCATTGTTGTGATGGACATGATATATAGTAACCCGAATATAGCTAGATCTTCAAGTATCTTTAGAAAAGTTGGATACAAAAGGGTCTTCAAAGTTAAACGTATAATTTTTAAATTTGCAATTAAAGAACAGAAGACCAAAATGTGAGATTTAATTTACACCAATACATCTTCTCTGAGAAAGATTTATACTGGTATTCAAAAGGATCCAGATTCTGTTTTTTCTTCAAAAGGATATTTTTATATGAGAGAGAGAGCTCTGGTGTGTAAGGCAGTGTTTTGCTTTTGAAATTAGCGTACGTTAATTACTCCTTACCTCAGGACAGCGAAGAAAAGATTTGCATAATGTAATAAAACAATTTATAAATTATGCAAAAGAATATTAAAGGAAGAAACATATCATTCAACAATTAAATAAAGCCAGCGTTCGATTCGTGATCAACATGCAGGAGATTGCTTCATAAAAAAACAATGGGGCTTCTAAATATTTCGACAGAAAATAAATGAAACGTTGCACGACATTGGAATCTAGTACCAAATATCCAAAAATGATCAAATAAATTTCACGAGGAATGATATTAATAATATATATCGTCTGATTGGATTATTCACGTACTCCATAAGTTCAAATTGACTGCTAATGTAAAACAATAACCAGAATCTTTTACTGAGATAAATCATTTGGCCACAATATAAAAAATACTAGTCCGATTTTCAATGTTGAAACAAACTTGAGGCGATGAAACAAAGATTTGCAATTAAATTAGTCAGATTTCATTCCTGGATGGTGCATTTTGGATTTGATCTACACTATTATTATACACAAAACTGGGCTATGACTCTTAGACTGGTAGACATACTGTCATCAGCAAAGGATCTGAAGTACTTACTTCATAAACGGTAGCTTTGGAAAGGTTTTTCGAAACAGTATCCCCTCCTGACCGCCACCACACATGCGCGTAAATAATCGATTATTGCAGCGTAATGTCCGCCTCAAAATTTTATGACAAAGCAATATACAGAAACTAATACAGAACTGATGACTTGTTTGACATAGACTCTATCACGACCTTATGATACTAGTGTCAGCCTTGTGGGTCAAAGAGTCAACAAAAGATATAATAATAATAATAATAATAATAATAATAATAATAATAATAATAATAATAATAATAATAATAATAATAATAATAATAATAATAAAGTCTTTATTTTATGAGAGTGACAAAATTAGTACAAAAAGTAATCTCCCTTTTTGGACCTCAATTATTTACATAATTATGTACAATCCAATATACCAAATGCAGCTGAAAGACACGTATCATGCAATAGGTATTAAGGATTAGTATACACAAAAGCAACAGAATATGGATTCGGCACACAAGTAATTGTGTACACAAATCTGCACGATTGTATTCTCTCTCTCTCTCTCTCTCTCACACACACAGAGGTAAAAATCCAACGAGACTTTTATATATACATATGCAATCATACAACAAAGTTTGCCTTAACCTGTTTCACAAATCATCTGGATTGCATCAATTGCAAACATCTATGATGAAAGAAAGGCAGCTTTAACATCAGTAGGAATACAGTTCCCAATGACTGGACCAGAAAAAAATCAAACTATTTTTATACGATTCGCTTTTGGACTTATGAAGAAAAAAGTTATTAGATGACATATAGCGTAATATTGGTAAACTAGTATCCGTGTTAGCATTTTTTGTCTTGTTACTAAACTTCTAATTTATATAAGTTGGGTATAAATCCCTTAGAAAATTTAGAAATAAAGTTAGCATCTCTTTTACATATTCTTTCATAGATAAGCACATTGGTACACATTAACAACATTGTTGTCAAGGATAAGTATGATGGGTCATTTCTGGAGTCTTTTCACTTTTAACATGTGTTTGTTTTTAAACATTACCCTATGTGATGTTGCAGTGGCCAAGATGAGGTTGAATATAACTTTTATAAAACATTATCTTGTGCTAAACCATTAGGTATTCTTTGATTCTTTTTATAGTACGGTAACTATATATTCTTAGACATATTTGTTGTATAACTACGGATTTAATCATAGCATACCTTTGTTACCAAATTTAAACTCCTAAAAGTTTATCTTGTGCAACATTTTTCAGTTCAGCATCATTCAAATTTGTATTTAAAATATTATCTTTAAGTCTGTTACGTTTTTGATCTACATTTGTCAGCATCATTTTAGTTTTGTCTAAATTAATGATTATTCCATTATGTTTACATCATTTGGAGAGTTCAAAAAGAGCAATATATACAATTCTTTCACCAGTATTTTAGAAAAGCTAATATCATATAAGGTTGTGTCATCAGCATAGAGATCAGCTTTAATATTTCCTATATGTAAATGTAGATCATTTATGAATATAATAAATAGTAGCTGCCCTAACATAGATCCTTGAGGTACTCTCCAAGTTACACATATTTCTTTGTGACATTGTTTATGGCAACATTTTCTTTTCTACCCTTCAAATATGACTTAAACAAATTTAAATAGTTGTTACTGAGCTTGTCAAATTCTAATTTTTCGAGTAAAATATCATGATCAACTAAGTCAAAAGCGTTCAACAATACTCACACTAGATCTCTGTTATATAAAGCTTTGAGCCATTTTTCAATCATACTAAATTAACACGTATTTTGAAGTTGATTTAGTCAGGTGTGCGTTAACACTCCTTTCGTACGTTTTGGTAGTTATCAACTTTATGGTCTGCTCTTTTCATGCAGTTCGATTGGCAAGGCAAATATGATTGGCAAGGCATATACGTCGTCAGCAAACGGGCATACATATGTCAGAGAGACAAGCAATAGTGCACGTCGGTCTGAATTTTCCACATCAACAGTAAAAAATGTCATCATCAAAGTGGCAGCCTACAGGAAAATCTCCAATGTGTGCAGTACAACTTTTTATAAAGAGACAATAATAATCAAAGCGGACATATCTACAATATTTTAGAAATATCTTCTTTGAATCCTGATTTATAATTTTCATGAAAAATGTATCTCGTGAAGACGGGAAAATATTGACTGAAACGATTGATTATGCCCACTGTGGGCTTTAAATAAAATTGGAGATGAATTCGATTATATTTTTTATATTTTCAATGTACTTTCTTCAATGAACAACGTAATTTATATCTTCGAAAATATTTTCCTGTCAACCCTAAAATATACAAAATAAAAGAGTTGTTTACTTTTTATACATGTCTATCCTGAGAAGTGTATGTTTATCTGTTGACCACGTCCAGAAAATCGGTTCACGTGCAAATATTACGTGTTATTACTAAATAAATGTTCTTTTCTTTTCTGTTCTGAAGCATGTGGGATTGGAAATGTACAAACCAGAAATCAAACTTCAGCGTACGGCACTTTAAATTTACGACCTTGATGTTCATTATTTGTTTCTGTCGATGGACTTGCTCTAGAAGTATATAACGTCAAGGTTATTATTAAGAATTCTAACTGTAGTATTTTGTTACATAACAGATCTCCGACGAAACTATTACAATGCTCGAACGGTTCAATTGCAAAAGAAAAACGTTCTTTGCTTTTTATGGCAGTTTGATCATTATGAAAATGTCCATTTACAAAGCTTTTGTTGTGTATGTCTTCCAGAAAACATCTCCTTTCAGTAGCAATACGCATCTTGGCAGATAGATACTCTTTAATTTTAGAAACCAAATAAAATGTAAATTATGAAGAAAGGACCCAAGGATACCCATTATATTACACAAAAGTGCACTGTGCCATTAGCACGTAACTTTAATGAGAAAAAGTAGATTTATTGTTATGAGTTTATCAGTGTATTGAAGTAGAAGACAATTTCTTTAAAGCAAGACCTCAAGTATAACATTTCATAAACTTAAATGTCACTGAAGATGTTTTGTCTCTGAATCCATTGAAAACACTGAACAATAAGGATATTTTACAAAATAAATACACCAATGGTTTAAGTCACACATTTCATTCATAATATAATGTTTGTGAAATAGAATCACAGACAACACCAAAAATCAGTAATTATATTGTATGCTATAATAAGCCATCACCATCGGACATACCTTACGTGTGCGTCCCCTTGTAATCAGGCTAAGGGAGATAACTTTGCACGGCCGATTAAGGTAATCGTTAAGAAGAGTATTATAAGGTTATTTATAGGATGCGTTTGTAATATTCAAGATAGTAATTCTGGCCAATATTTTTGTTGAATCGACACGTGCTTTTAACTTCTTTCTATTTAGCAAAAGAATAATGTCTGTTTTGGTTTATCAAAATAGGAAACCTTTTAGAAATCAACATTCCTACATCGTTCTCGTTCTAAATAAACAACGTACACAATAAGGTTTGGAAATATTTGTGAAGAAAATTTACAAGTTCGTCTGGCAAAAAATAGAAGCTTTCTTTTTCTTCCTCTTCCTCCGCTCCTCCTTCATCACTACTACTACTGTTGCATCAGACACGACTCTGACTGTTTTATTTTTCTCCCTAAAATTGCTCTAAAATAGCACATATGACTAACCTACACAAATATGTACCATCTCTGACAGCATAACATGTTAGATTATTGTACAACATCAAACCCAAATCGCATTCTCATTCATCTCACTTCCAAAATCATGTCGTAAGCAATAAATGCAAATGTATTTGTTTCTTAAGCATCCTCTACGTTTCTGTTGAAAGAACATCAATTATTCGGCTGATGCAGTGAATAAAAAAGTAATTGTATGGTCAAGAACCTTATTTGTGGAGCTCAACAAGCAGAAGCTGTCACAATATTTATTACATTTTATGGTGCGAAAGATTTACATTACACCTATTGATCATCTCTGAGAATGGTTAAATCCGCATCAAAAGGCCGTCAATCTTAACTTTCGATTAATGGTTGCAATGGCAACCGGACGCTTTTGGTGTAAAAGAGAGAAATCAAATTGAGACGGGGGGAAGAGGGGTATCGGCTCGAAATTGTCTCTTAATGCTGTTCATACATAATGATTCCTCGTAAATTTGCATTAAATCTTACTATTTTTTCAAGAATGTATATATTCGCATAATTGAAAAAAAAGAAAAACAATCCATTATATCTAAAACAAAGTTATCATAGCAAAGGGTAAACAAAGTTTAAGTGTTCCCACTATTATTTTAACCTATACTATTGCAGAGGCTTCAAAGGGATATTTATGGATCGATGTATTAGAGACGAGTAGGGCCGGAAAATTCAGAAAACTTTTAAACTATCGGAAAATTTAATGAACGAAACGTATATATATATATATATATATATATATATATATATGATACATTCTTTAGAAGAATGATACTTAGTACGGAAAAGACTAAACATTTCTCCAAGAATACTCTTCCGTACACATATCGTGTATCTCAACTATTTTGTAACTCTATATAGATCTATTGGCTTCAGAAAGATCTTCATTTGTTCTAGAGGTCTAAGTTCAACGAAAATAAGATGAAAATAAGATGATACAATTATAACCTTAGCTTGATTTTGTGGAAAGTTTATCTTGTTCTTCATTTACTTGACCGAATCTTATTATTAGTCTTATTAAAGTAAGAATGACATCATCAATTCTTCTTGAATTTTTTTATTTAGATAGCTACATCCATTTATTGGTAAATATAATGAAAATCGATTAAAAATAAAAGTATTTCGATACACTTATATTAAAAAGGTATAATGAAGAAAGTTGGCAAACACTTTGTACGTGTTTACGCAATTGTCAGTAATCGCAAGTTCAATTGAGAATCTATTGCAAATTGTATTTCCACCCCAACGCCTTCTAGCCAACATTTAATCAGATAAGGGAATCATACTGCAATTGATATATTGTAACATATCGTAATCTGCTATTAAATACTTGGGAAAATGTCAAATGTGTAAACGAAATCGGTGACTCCTTTGAGACTGACTTAAATTGGCACCTAAGACAACATGGTTCATGATACCACTGAGCGAGTCTATTGATCGATATTAAATTCATACCCGGACTTCAATAATAGACCGGTTTAGTGGTCAGTCAAACCCTTTGACGCTAATGCAGATGGCTACTTTTATCTATCTAAACAAATGAGCGGTAATGACATGAGAATTTGGATAATCAGCTTTCATTTAAAATTACTGTAGTCGTGATTGCTGGATATATTAAAAATGCTTTGCCGAAAATTAAAGGAAACAATACGAGTTGGAGCTAATTATACAATACAACCGAAAGCGGTTTAGTTCTAACTTTACTTAACCATAAATATTATGAAACGTTAAAGGTTACAATGCTACGTGTGGCTGCACGAGAAGTCGATTTTTAAAAAGCAGTGCAATTTATGTTGACAAATATACAATGGAAAGAAAGGATCATTAGCGTGAAATAGTAAAGAGGGTCCAGACTTCTAGTTAACACTCCCAGGTCCGTTAAGAGTAATCGTGTATTTCATAAAATGATAAATAGAAATCTACAAATTTACCGTGTTTTGACCCCACAATATTTCCGATTTTATCCAAACAATGCCACGTATACTCAGCATTAATGTTGAAGTATCTATGCCAGTGTTCACAAAATGCGAAGACAAATATTGAGTGGTTTCTAGAAGGTCCGCGAAGCGTAATATGTTTGCGCAGGAACAAAAAAATCGGTGACACGAATATTTGTTTAACCATTTCTGTCTTAAGAAAGTACAGGTTCTATATCATTATTAACAACATTAACGAACATATACTGATATCGACATGATGAAATTACACCGTTCACAAGGATCATTACACATAATTGCTAAGCAGGCATGATTTCTTTCTGTAAAGAATAGAAGTAGTTTGGGATGATGATTGGGATTGAAATACATCGCTTCGGTTAATTACATTATCTGAAACAGATGCATGTATTAAATATACCTAACTGTAATTTGGAGTTAATACAAAACAAACATAGATTGACACTAGAATCACACAAGGGCAGGAATGACAGATTGTTCTTATTATACCTTGCATATATAACAAATTAAGTTAGACTAAGTAATTTTGTTAGTACCAGTTAAATAGCCTGGTACAAAGACCTTTTGCATTACCATAAAAAAGTATAGGGATAAAGATGGATATCCATAATAAAGATATTTGTCCCATCATCTTCTTCACCGCTTTTGTTGATTACCTTTTCAGAGTCTCTGTTTTACAGGCATATACATATCATTTGATAATTATATATATATATATATATATATACATACATAAATGTGTGTACGTGTGTATTTATATATATATATATATATATATATATATATATATATATATATATGTGTGTGTGTGTGTATATGTGTATGTATATATACATACATATACATATATATATATATATATATATATGTGTGTGTGTGTTTATGTGTATGTATATATACATACATATACATATATATATATATATATATATATATATATATATATATATATATATATATATATATATATATATATGTTACGTCAAATAAAAGAATAAGAACCCGTATTGTGTGTGAATCCCATTTGTCACGATTTTTTTTTGTATGGGTTTGGATAATACTGATCACTTTGTGGCATAATAACAACTGCTCGAATTTATTTATTGCAAAGTCTATTTTTTTAAAGATATTATTTTTTCATCACCTGTATAATATTATCTGTCATTTTTAGATTATGCATATTTGTGTCTCTATCTATATATCTATCTATTCGCTATTTGCATCTTTTTTCAGGAAACGACAGCGACCGTAATTGTAAACGGCAACAGGTGCAAATGAATTGTATTAATATATCTACTAACAGATTTTCTTACAGAGATTATTTCAATAGTACCATGGAAAATGCTACGTATACAAGAGTCATATAATGCACTAGCGCATTCTAATCTTTGGTACTCTACATTTTAATAATAATTTGAAGACTGTGTTGAAAAGTGTAGCCTTGACTTGTAACTTTCAACTGTATGCCTATATAAGTAGTATCCTGGGGGTACTGGGGGACAATGGGACATCCTATGTTAAAACACGGAAAAGTTTATAGGGACAAGGGGAATTTAACATGGAGACATGGAGATGGCACTTGAGGGACAAGGGGAATTGAACATGGAGAGGGTAGTTGGGGTCATACGAGAAAGATGAACAGGCGTGGGGCACTTGGGGTCATACGAGAAATTAACATGGCGGGGGGCAGTATAGGTACAATGGGAAATTAACATTGGGGCCTCTACAGGTACAATGGGATTTTTAACATGGCGGGGACACTATGGGGTCGTACGAGAAATTAACATGGCGGGGACACTACGGGGTCTTACGGGAATTTTAACATTTTGGGTTGGTACTACGGGGTCGTACGGGAAGTTTAACAGGGTAGGCAATCGTTGGAAAATGACCTTCTGCCTAGTGGCGATATCTATATAGCCTAGAGTTATATATAAAGCATTACCTATACCTCAGATCATGTTGGAGGTGTCAGTAAATTTGCATATATTGTACCTATGTTATAAATAGCTTTGATCAAGGGAACTAACTTATAATAACACTAAAATGGACGTGACTAAATGTTGTATTAAACTTCGGGAACCGTCACGGACTTTAGCGTTGACTAGAAAAAATCCGGAACATTAGATTATAATGGCCTAGACTAAAAGTAACACTAAAATTCCGAAATTGTACCGGACGTTAGCGGAGACTGAAATTAATCCGGAAAAAAAATGGAAAAAAATTGGCTGAGACTAAAAGTAACACTAAACTTCCGAAATTGTACCGGACGTTAGCGAAGACTGAAAATAATCCGGAAAAAAATGGAAAAAATTGACTGAGACTAAAAAATAGTACTAAAATTTCGTAACTCATTTTAAATTTTTTTTGTTATTTTATATTTTTTTATATACAAACCCAAATAAACCCAAAACCCAAAACCCAAACCTAACACACTATGCCAAATTTTTTATTTTATAAATTTTGTTTATATCAAAACACTCACCACACTATCCATTTTTTTACTTTTTTAAAATTTTTTTATCAAAACACACACACACACCACACAACCATTTTTTTACTTTTTTAAAATTTTTTTATATATCAAACACAAAACTTACACACACTACACAACCATTTTTAAATTTTTTAAATTTTGTTTATATCAAAACACACAACCATTTTTTTTACTTTTTAAATTTTTTATATCAAAACACACACCACAAATATACAATCCATTTTTAAAAAAAAAAAATTTATTTGATGGACTGCAAAAGTTGTTGTTGCTGTTGTTGTTGTTGTTGTCTTTGCTGCTGCTGCTGTTGGTGCTGTAGTCTATTTCTTTCCTCCCAATTTTAGATCGATAGAAAGAGAGGGAAAGTGTTTTTTTGGTTTGGTGGGTAAAAAACAAATCACACAACACCATTCAGATATATACATCAATAATAATAATTATATTTTATTCAATGTATATACATTATGTTACTCGTGGTAATAAAACAATTTCATATAAGTCCAATACAGTTCAATACACTTCCATATTTACAATTTCATTCTCTTATTGTTCTGACACTTCAGGAAGATTCTTGTCTACAATTCTCTCATAACTTTCGTCTGGACTCTCATTGATAAACTCCAACTTAATAAAATGTCCATTATCATCTCGAATCCACTTCCTTTTTTGACAAATCCTTTTTTTTATTTTTTAAATTTTTTTTATATCAAAACACACACAACCATTTTTTTTACTTTTTAAATTTTTTTTATATCAAAACACACACCACACTATCCATTTTTTTACTTTTTAAATTTTTTTTTATATCAAACACAAACTTACACACACCACAAAGTCATTTCTCGATTTTTAAGGTATGCTTACTTCCAAACTGTCAGAAGAAAGATTCTGGAGAAAACCTTTCATTGTAGAATCCCGGGAATAGTCTATCACAAAAGAACCTGGATATAAAAACCCACCACCAAAGATACCCACCTTAGTAACCTCACCCTATAAAAGCTCACCATGCCTGATCTGTGGTCTTCACTTGTGAAACGTATTCCGTAGAAGGAAGTCAACGATCGTGTTCAGACCTTAGAGGATTATAAAGACTTGATACAAGAACTGTTTCCATTGAATTTTGGACGCTATGCAGTGTGTGTCTTAGTGACTACCTTTCTTGGATTTCGTTTTCCAGGACATTCGTTGTGGAGTATTTTTGAGGACAAGTGTTTGCCTTGGATTATTTTGGAGGACCCGTGGTTGTTTTGGACTATTTTGATAAACCATCAAAAAAAAAAAAAAAAACAACAACATGAGCATTCATGCTTTATCGGTACACGAAAGACAAATTATACTCAAAGTGTTGAGAGTGGTGATGAACATCACAAGTGGGGTACCTCCGTGTGAAGAAGACATTAGTCAAAATTTATCTTGCCTTGACACGTTTGAAGAAGTGTGCCTTGTTAGTTGGATGCACCAACAACTTACCGGTTGGAAAGATGTACGTGACTGGAAAAGTGTTGGTTTCGATGTTTGGCTACAAGAAGTACCACAGTTTACCAAAGATCTGGCCCGTCACCACGAAGTGTCCAAAAGTGAAATGGGAACCTAAGTCACACAAAAAAATGACCTTAGAAACCATCCTGGAAGAAGAACCTGACACAGCAGAGAAAGACCACACCGTTGTCGTCGTCCAAATACAACCCTCTGAGGAACACACACCCTCCTTACCGTCAGAGACATTTCATTCTTCTACCACCACCACAGAGACCAGAAGAATACTACCACCAGTGCCTGGACCTTCCATTCCTAGCACACCAGAATGTTGTACATTGACTTGTTTATACAGAACTTTCATTCTTTTAGTGGTAGCCTTAATCTTGTACCTGACCATTTTTTCGGTCTGCATTTTTGTCCTTCATGACTTGTAAAAAAATGTTTTTGTTTGTTGTGTTGGTTTGTTTTTTTAAAAAAAAATAAATAAACGTGTATGAAACGTATAAAATGTCTTGAGTCTTTTGTCTTCTTCTCAAAAATCTTCCTACCTCAGTCATGGCTACATCATCTTCTGCCTCGTCTGCCTCTTCTGCTTCTGTAGTCAAAGTGATTGACGAAAAGTTAGATCGTCCCAGTTGGAATGCTTTGTATCTGTGCCATCCATTTAACATGTTGATTGCTGGACCGAGTGGTTCAGGTAAAACCGAATTTGTCAAACGTTTGATTGAACACAAAGCTGATTTGTTTGATCATCCACCTCAACGTATCGTGTGGTGTTACAAAGAGTGGCAACCTTCTTACACGTTATTGAAAGAAAGTCAAGGAGAAACCATTTTGTTTGTGGATGGTATTCCTCATGAAGACGATGGAATTGTGTCTGACGTGAGTCAAACCCATTTGGTTATTTTTGATGACATGTTAGGAGAAGACGAAGAAGAAATTAAACTTTGGTTTACACGAAAAGGACACCATCGTAATGCTAGTATTGTCTACATTACTCAAAATTTATTTCAACAAAGTAAAGCCCATCGGACCATCAGTCTGAATGCTCATTACGTGGTCTTGTTTAAAAGCCCCAGAGACAAATCTCAAGTACAAGTGTTAGCCAAACAGTTAGGGGCTCCTTGGCTCAATTATGCGTACGACAATGCCACTCAAACCCCTCACGAGTATTTACTCATTGACTTAAAACCCACCACTCCTGACAATTTGAGATTTCGTGCCCAATTGTTTCACCCTTGGGGTCAAGAAGGTGGTCCTGTCATTTACACGTCCCCTTCAGCCCATTTTTGAAAAAAAAAAAAACTATAAAAATAACCTACTACGTCATTTCTGTCTCACACTCTTTTGAGAGATGACTTCCTTTCAACCTCATCCTTCGGCTAAATTGATTCGTGCCTTGTATGGCATCAGTCGTGAAAAAAATGCACAAGTCCGTGCACATTTGTTAGAAGCGAGTCTTAAAGAAGTATTACGATGGTTTACTTTGACGGCACGTCAATTACTGCAAGGCATCATTCACATCCCTCATCAAACTCAACGTTTTTTTCAAAACATAAAGGAGCATTGTCACAACTGGCTGATCCTAGAATCGATTCACGGACTAAAAAACAAATCATTTTAACTCCTGGTGGAAGTGGTTCTTTAGGAGGGGTTATGATTCGTTCCCTTTTGAAATGGGACCCTAATGCCCAAACCAAAAAACCCAAATCACCCAAAAAGAAGAAAAAAAGTCCAAAGAAGAAGAAAGCCAGCCCCCCAAAAAAGAACAAGAAAGGCAGCCCTCAGAAAAAGAAAAGTCGTGCCAAGAAGAAGAAAACAACACCTACCACTAGCACCCGCCGTAAGAGAGGAACTGCTGCAGCCAGGAAAACGTACACCCGCAAGACACCACGACAAACAACCGTGACGAGGTCTCCTTCTCCTTCGTCCCCATCATCTTCACCACCCTTAACGATGATGCCTGCCAAAACAGACTTAAGTCCCGTGTTTCCTAATTTGATGCAAAAATGGAAACCTATTTCAAAACTCACCACTTCGGGACCCTCGACGACATCGGCTGATTTGGCCATGGCAGCAGCCACCAACAAGGTACCTTCCCCTAACACCAAAGTCCAAGAAAGAACTGGTATCTTACAAAGTTTACTGGATTTATCCAAAGAAGAATTGACTCGATTTAGTCCTTTGAAAACACCTCAACGTCGAGTGAGGCCTGTCATTAAGTTGGTACGTCGTGCAGACAATCAGTGGAGACGTATTCCAGTATAAAATAGAAGGGTACCCTGCCAGAGACTTCAGACTTACTCCTCACCTCTAAGATGGCTCCCAAACGTGCACACCACCACCACCAAAAAAAGAAGAAAAGTAAAACCACCAAAAAAGGACGACTTCCCCCTCGTCTAGCCAAACATTGGGATGTCTTGTCTTTCTTGACCAAATCCAATCCTCCCATGCGAAAACAACTCATTCAAACAGCTCCCAAAGAAATCATCGATACCGTGTGTGAATGTTGTTTGAACGTGTTGAAAGGAACGGTACCTTTGTCCAAGACACAGAAACAAAAATTAGGGAAACATCGGAATGTTCTTCGTCAAATGGTGAAAAAGAAAATACCTCTTCAACAAAAGAAAAAAATGTTGGTGCAACGAGGAGGATTTCTACCTATGCTGTTAGGACCGCTGTTAAAAATAGCAGCTCCTTTGTTAGGAACGATTGCTGGACCGCTTTTAGGAGGTGTCATGCGATAACCAAAAAAAAAGAAGATAAAAAGGACCACCCTTCTCTGAAAAGACCACACCTTTTTGGTACCTTTGGATGAAATGGAAGGACGAAAACTGACTTTAGTACCTTACAAACGATGGATGGAATTTCATCGTTGGAACGAACAACGGATACCTCATTTACCACCCAATCCTAATCTCAACGAGATGTCCCAGTTACAACAAGAATTGCAAACCCTGATGGAACGAAGCGATTTGTCAGAAACAGAAAAATCGCAACGGTACGGTCAACTTTTACAACGTCTACAACTCTTTCACCAAAAAGCTGTTTGTGAAACAGCTCCACCCACTCTGAGAGATTTTAAGACGATGATGAAAAGCGAACCTAAAGTGACCACCACTAAAACAGACACCGGTACGGGGACGACAGAAGACAACGAGCTTCGAGAAGTTTTTCAAACTCCGTCTGCTGGCATACCTAGTCAAATTGCAGCTTCCTTCTTGACACCCTCCCCTACTCCACATCGAGAAGCCATGAAAGCTTGGGTTCATAAGAAGATGTCCACTCCTTCTTCAGCAGAAGAAAAAAAGAAAGACAGCAAGACTGAAGTGAAAAAAGACACCACCATGAAGAAACCTACCATCATTACCCCTTCTTCACTACCCACTCCTGTGGCTCGTCGAACGCGTCAAGCCGCTTCGTCCAAACCTCACGACACTCAAAGTAGTAGCATCGAACAGTGGGTAACTTATTGAGGAATCATGGAGAAACTTTTAGCTACCATTTATTACAATCCTGATCATGCTGCTGGTTACGGAGGAGTTCAAAAATTATATCGAGCTGCTAAAAGTAAATTGAAAAGTGTACGTTTACCCGAAGTACGACGATGGTTACAAGAACAATCGACGTACACGTTACACAAACCCATTCGACGTAAATTTTCTAGAAGTACCACTCAAGTGGAAGGCATCGATCATCAATGGCAAGCCGATTTAGCCGACGTCTCTCATTTAGCCACTTACAATCGTGGTCACAAACATTTGTTTTGTGTCATCGATGTGTTTTCCAAATTTGCTTGGGTCGTGCCTTTGACCTCTAAAAGCAGTACCGAATTGGTACGGGCCTTAAAATTGGTCTTGAAACAAAGTGGACGTGAACCTTTACGATGGCAAACTGACAAAGGCACCGAATTTCTAAACCAAGCTTTTCAAAAAGAATTGAAACAAAGACAAATTCATTTTTTTACTACCGAAAATCCTGAAAGCAAAGCCAGTATCGTGGAACGTTTTCAAAGAACTTTGAAAGAACGCATGTGGAAATATTTTACACATCAACATACTCTCAAGTACATCAACGTGTTACCTCGTTTGGTCAAAGCGTACAATCAATCGTACCATCGTAGCATCGGATGTGCCCCCGAAGAGGTCAGCCCTGAAAACGAAGTGTCCGTATTTGATAAATTATTTGGTTCACCCCAGAAAAAAAAAAGAAGAAGAAGACACCCTTGTTGGAGTTAAAGACAGGAGATTGGGTTCGCATCGGAAAAACCAAACGCACTTTTGACAAAGGTTATTTACCCAACTGGACTACCGAATTGTTTCGTGTCACTACCCTCGTCCGTGGACGTGATCCTCCCGTCTATAAATTGGAAGACATGCACGGTGAAGTACTCAAAGGAACATTTTACTTGCCTGAGTTACAACGAGTGACCAAAAAAGAGGACGTCTTGTACGACATCGAAAGCATTCTCGAACAAAGAACACGGAAAGTAGGTAAACGTCGAATAGAAGAAGTCAAAGCACGTTGGAAAGGATATCCCCCTAGTTTTGATTCTTGGATTGCGGCTTCTCAAGTCGTCGACTATAAAAAGAAAAAGAAGTAAACTAACAACATGCCATTCAACACAGCAGCAACCCAGACTTCAACGACTCCTTCACAGAGTTCTCCTCTTCAAGAATTACAAAAACAACCACTTTGGGTGTTTTTGTGGAGAACGTGTGCCTAAAAATCAAATCGTCTTTTTCTGCCAAATTTTTGTAGTGTATTGTGTCATCGGAGCAGCTATTACCAATTTGAGTTTACAACAAGGAGACAAACAATTGTGGACCATTTTACTTAGCAGTTGCATCGGTTATCTTTTACCCAGTCCCTCTTTGAAATTTATGACGGACAACAGCAGCCATAGCAACAACCACGCTAGTTCGACCAACGCCAGTTCACCTTCTTCTTCGTCCAGTCACCACCACAATACCAATTCTCTTTTGGAACCTTTTGAACATCATTCTTCTGTTCACTTGAGTGACTCCTCGGACACCAGAACAACCTTAGAACTATGAATGACCAATTTTATTTAACTTTACCCAGTGACAGTTCCATGGATGTGTTTCCCAACAACAAATTATGTTGTTTCACGGCCAAATTACCTCAGGCCTTCCAATTGGATCACGACGCTCATTGGGAAGTGGCTTTGGTAGAAATCATTCATCTTACGCAAATCAAGAATGTGTCTGGAAATCAAACCATTTTTGACGTAGCAATCTATAACGAAAAAGTGCAAAAAGAGTTGGACGCTCATGATCCTGAAATTGGGAAAAAAATTAGTTCAAAAACTGACAATACTCCCTACTCGACCTATCGCATGAGAATTCCTGAAGGGTATTATTTTAGTGCTCAACATTTGGTGGAGACGATTGCGGCCGTCTTCGAAGCCCAATTTGGCAAAGCCTTGGAAAAAAACCAAAAATGGGTAGAGATCAAATTCCATCCTGTGGCACGCCGTTTCCTCTTGCAATTTTTGAAAGGGCATGAGGGAAAGCCATTCGACGAGAAAGAAGACAAACATTTACCCGCGCACGAAAGAAAATTCATGACCATCGGTTTTTCTGCTGGGTTGTTTGATATTTTGGGTGGAAATAAAAAGTATCATGGTGAACGAACAATCCACACCAACACAGATTTCGGAGAGGCTTTTCGCACCCCTATCGAATTAAACGTTGGACTGAATTTAATGTTTGTGTACTCCGATGTGGTGGAGTACAACGTGGTGGGCCACACAGCTGCTCCCTTACTGAGAGTCATTCCTTTCAAAGTGGATACTGCTGCTGGTGCGTACGAAGAAGGTGGAAACACGTTTCACGTTCACCGTGAATTTGTACATCCTCATTATCTTCCAGTGAGTGAATCGTATTTTGACAGTGTCCACATTAGTATAAAAGGAGATTTGGGACAAGATGTGCCATTCATTGACAAAGGAAAAGTCACGGTGAAACTACATTTTCGAAAAAAACAAGTTCTCTAACGAATTGTAACTAACCTCCCAAACAAAAAAAATGTATCCAGTGTACCAAGGAGTGGCTCGACAACGAGGACATGGTTTAGGAGATATGTTAAAATCGGGTTTTCGGACGGTGGCTCCTATTTTGAAACCGATGGTGACTCGAGGATTTCATGCCTTAAAAGATGCCGCTTTGACGCAAGGAAAAGAATTTTTGCAAAATGTCCTCATTGACAAACAAAATCCTAAAGAAGCTTTTATGAGAGCAGGCAAAAATGTGTTGATGACCACTGGTAAAGATCTTTTAGGTCTCCAAGAAAATCCTATAAATACGCTTCACGCTTCAGACCCTGGCATTACTTCTTCCTCCACTTCACAGCAAGGACAAGGTAGAAAGAGACGACGACATCGAAATCCCTTCAAAGTTCATAAAAGAACACACGGCAGTAGTTCCAGAAAGAATAAGAAAAGAAGAAGAACCGTCAGAGAATTAGACGTGTTTGATTATTAACTGTGAAAAAAAAATGATGCACTGAGATTCTTGCGAATTTACCAAGTCAGAACTGGAACTGTTTTCTATGCCTCCCACCATGATGACGATGCAAGAATCGCAATGGGTGGAATTTCATCCTGTATCGTCTTTGACGGAATCAGCTCCTATTATATTTGAAATCAAAGGACAAACCGAAGATTACATCGATCTGAATAACAGTTACTTGTACCTGAAACTTCAAGTACAACAAAATGACAACACCCTTCCTGGGGAAGCTGCCCGAGTGGCACCCGTCAATAATTTCATGCATTCTTTGTTCAGTGGAGTAGATTTGTACTTGAATAACAAACTGGTCAGCAGCAGTTTGGATACTTACCCTTACCGTGCTTATTTGGAAAATCTCTTGACGTACGGAAAAGAAGCCAAGAACACTCATCTGGATGCTTCGGTGGTCTGGAAACCTGACACCTCGGAAAAGTTCAACGACACAGAGCTGTCAGTACCGGCGAAGACTTCTGCTAATGATGGTGATCCTATAATTCCAGCAGTCCCGCACAATGTGGGATTTAACGACCGTCGAAAGAAAATCAGGCAAAGTTTAGAACTGATGGATCGTTTGCATTTGGATATGTGGTTGCAAGACAAGTATTTGCTCAATGGAGTGGATGTACGCCTGAGACTGAATCGCAGTAGTGCCGCCTTCCATTTGATGGCTCATGCAAACGAGTGGAAAACCAAAATCCAAGAAGCCAAACTTTACGTGCGACGTGTAGAAATCTTACCAAAAGTAGCTAACGACATCAGTCAATCCTTGAGCAGAACCACTGCTAAGTATCCTGTACGACGCGTGGAAGTGAAAACCTTTACCATAGCCGCTGGACTCCGATCCAAAGTCGAAGATCACGTCTTCCAAGGACAGCTCCCCAAACGTTTGCTTATTGGCATCGTCAGTAATGCAGCCCTCAACGGAGTCCACGATCAGAATCCGTTTGAGTTTAAACACTACAACGTCTCCAAGATAGAAGTCAGTCGAGATGGCAAGACCTTGTGTACCAGACCTTTTGAACCTAACTTTGGTGTCCAGAAAAATTACTTACGATCTTACCTGAGCCTGTTTGAAGCCACGGGACAGTTAGGGCGCGACACCAGCCACGGCATTTCGTACGAGGATTATGCAGGAGGGTATGCCTTGTGGGGATTTGATTTCACTCCTGACAAAGGCAGCGATGAAGGACATTTCCACCCTATAAAATCAGGCCCACTTCGTGTGGAACTTCAGTTTGCAGATCCTCTACCCGACACAGTGAACGTCGTCTTGTATGCAGAATTTGATAACACTCTAGAAATCAACAGTTTGAGAGAAGTAATTCTAGACTATTAGAAGAAGAAAAAAAGATGTAACACGTAGAAGAAGAACCTATGGAGATAGATGAGGGATTTTGTGAGAAGTCACAAACTACCACAAATGATGATGATGACGAAGTCATTCATTCAGAACCTAAAACCGAGTTTACTGGATTTATTTCTCGATGGCCAGAACAAGAAAAACAGTTAGTGACCTGTTATGCTCAGGAATTGAGTAAAATCATTAACAGTCTAGTCCAAGAACAATGTCATGGATGTCAAAACGATCATCCCAGTCAGATACAACACGACCAATGTATGATGATGACAGGCGAAGAACAATTGGATGAATATTTGGAAACGGCTTGGTCCCAGAACTCGGACGAAAAAGTGTTGAAACAGTGGTATAAAGTCTTGGTGAATTCTTCTTTTCCTCCACTCACTCCTCTGGAGATCAGACGCATCGAAGGGCTCATTCAGCAGAGTACAGAAACTATCCGCCGTGAATATTCGTGGAATTACAAGACAGATCCATTCAAGTTTAAAGTCAGGTGTGAATTGGTGACTCATTATTTCCATTGAAGACAAAAAAAAAAAAGAAGAAGAAAGAAAAAAATGGATACTAGAGAACTTTATTACCTATTGACTCGTAGTTCCTACACTTCTTCTTGGAATCCTGTGGTATGTGCTAAAGATGAACTACCTCATCGTAAACCGAAAAACGTTCATGCCTATATCATCAATACCGACGACAGTCATCTACCAGGAACCCATTGGGTTGCCGTGTACTTTCCCAACACTCACTGTGTGGAATATTTTGATTCTTATGGATTACCTCCTTTGGAAGACGACATCATCGAGTTTATGAGAAGAAATGCCGTCTCGACTCGATTCAATAATGTTAGATTACAGGGATCGGATTCCATGGTGTGTGGACAATATTGTGTACATTATCTTCATCAACGCAGTCTTGGATATTCCTTAGAACATTTACTGACTTGGTTTGATAGAAACTATGCTCGAAACGATGCTAAAGTACAACGATGGTTTTGTGAACATTTTGGTTATCTCTTGTCTTTAGCTCAGAAGCGTAGTGTGCATCAGAATGATGTCGATGTAGAAAGGTGGAGGTTTAGTTTACCACCCCAACGTTGTCAACCTTGTAAATATGTTCCTGTTTAATATCTTGTTCATTGTTAGTTTTTTATGTTAGAATGGTTATTGTTGATTAAAAAAAATGGTTATTGTTGAAAAAAATATATGGTGTTGTGTGGTTTTTTATTGAATTTGAAATAATAATGATTACGTTCTCTCTCTCTCTTTCTATCGATCTGAAGTCACCCCCCCCCCCTCTATCTATTATCTCACTATCGATCTGAACCCTATTTTTAGGTCCGCGTAATAGATGGTGTGGTGTATGTGTTGGATAAAAAAAAAAATTAAAATAAAAAATGGGTGTGTGGAGTGTGTTTGTATAGAGTGTGTTTGTGTTTTGTTTTTTTTAAAAAAAAAAAATAAAATAAAAAAAAGGATTTGTCAAAAAAGGAAGTGGATTCGAGATGATAATGGACGTTTTATTAAGTTGGAGTTTATCAATGAGAGTCCAGAAGAAAGTTATGAGAGAATTGTAGACAAGAATCTTCCTGAAGTGTCAGAACAATAAGAGAATGAAATGGTAAATATGGAAGTGTATTGAACTGTATTGGACTTATATGAAATTGTTTTATTACCACGAGTAAAATAATGTATATACATTGAATAAAATATAATTATTATTATTGATGTATATATCTGAATGGTGTTGTGTGGTTTGTTTTTTACCCACCAAACCAAAAAAACACTTTCCCTCTCTTTCTATCGATCTAAAATTGAGAGGAAAGAAATAGACTACAGCACCAACAGCAGCAGCAGCAAAGACAACAACAACAACAACAACAACAACAACAACAATAACTTTTGCAGTCCATCAAATAGAAATTTTTTTTTAAAAAATGGATTGTATATTTGTGGTGTGTGTTTTGATATAAAAAATTTAAAAAGTAAAAAAAATGGTTGTGTGTTTTGATATAAACAAAATTTAAAAAATTTAAAAATGGTTGTGTAGTGTGTGTAAGTTTTGTGTTTGATATATAAAAAAATTTTAAAAAAGTAAAAAAATGGTTGTGTGGTGTGTGTGTGTGTTTTGATAAAAAAATTTTAAAAAAGTAAAAAAATGGAGAGTGTGGTGAGTGTTTTGATATAAACAAAATTTATAAAATAAAAAATTTGGCATAGTGTGTTAGGTTTGGGTTTTGGGTTTTGGGTTTATTTGGGTTTGTATATAAAAAAATATAAAATAACAAAAAAAATTTAAAATGAGTTACGAAATTTTAGTACTATTTTTTAGTCTCAGTCAATTTTTTCCATTTTTTTCCGGATTATTTTCAGTCTTCGCTAACGTCCGGTACAATTTCGGAAGTTTAGTGTTACTTTTAGTCTCAGCCAATTTTTTTCCATTTTTTTTCCGGATTAATTTCAGTCTCCGCTAACGTCCGGTACAATTTCGGAATTTTAGTGTTACTTTTAGTCTAGGCCATTATAATCTAATGTTCCGGATTTTTTCTAGTCAACGCTAAAGTCCGTGACGGTTCCCGAAGTTTAATACAACATTTAGTCACGTCCATTTTAGTGTTATTATAAGTTAGTTCCCTTGATCAAAGCTATTTATAACATAGGTACAATATATGCAAATTTACTGACACCTCCAACATGATCTGAGGTATAGGTAATGCTTTATATATAACTCTAGGCTATATAGATATCGCCACTAGGCAGAAGGTCATTTTCCAACGATTGCCTACCCTGTTAAACTTCCCGTACGACCCCGTAGTACCAACCCAAAATGTTAAAATTCCCGTAAGACCCCGTAGTGTCCCCGCCATGTTAATTTCTCGTACGACCCCATAGTGTCCCCGCCATGTTAAAAATCCCATTGTACCTGTAGAGGCCCCAATGTTAATTTCCCATTGTACCTATACTGCCCCCCGCCATGTTAATTTCTCGTATGACCCCAAGTGCCCCACGCCTGTTCATCTTTCTCGTATGACCCCAACTACCCTCTCCATGTTCAATTCCCCTTGTCCCTCAAGTGCCATCTCCATGTCTCCATGTTAAATTCCCCTTGTCCCTATAAACTTTTCCGTGTTTTAACATAGGATGTCCCATTGTCCCCCAGTACCCCCAGGATACTACTTATATATTATACATAATTCTGATGTGGATTTAGTAGAAAAAAAGGGATTAGACATTCAGAAGTGACTCATAAACTATTGTCTCTGTTTTAATTAAGAGACCATAGGAAGCAAGAGAGTAGCAAATTGAAACAAAATATGTAAAAGCAAATGATTCCGTTCTGTATACTCGCTGTGTACAGTGCGATAATTAGCTGATATATTCCCAACAGGTTTCTAATTCCGGATTTATGTGAAGATAACAAATTAAGAACTCACAAGGCTTGTAGAATAACTGCGCTGTATGTTTATCGATGAGTTCACAGCAAGTAACTGTTTGGAAAAATATGTCTAGTATCAGATTATTTAGGTCAAAAGTACTGCAAAAATAACTTACAGTCCCTTCATGAAGATGACTGATTTTCGAATTATCCCAACATAAATAAATATCGTCTTTGCTACGCTCGCGATATTGCGTCATTAAGTGTAACACGTCATTAAGTGTAACACGTCTAAAATCGTAATATTTATGAAGTGGAACTAGAGAATGACGTATATAAACATAAGAGTCTGATATATGATTTCATAACAGGCAGTCTGACGGAGTATATGTTTCAATAGTTACGTTAAATGTCATTGAATTTTGTTCTTTTTAATTAAAAGGAAAGTTCGGAATTTGGCAATGGTGTTCAATTTTAAATTGGCGATGTTATTTTTTATAATTTGTGAAACTTCGAAAATTTTAATTCCAAGAATAAGATGTATTAACTTAAATAATGGATTACAGTGTGTCGCCATCTTGCCTGACAATGCGGTATTAGGTAAGCGTTGAAGCAGCATGACGTCAAATATCACTGTGATATTCGTCATTGTCTTAAAATCAGACTTATATAATGACTTTCTGTATACACAGAATGAGAACAGAGATTGAGAGATTTAATAAAGCAAATCGTCCAGGGGTGGTCAAATGCCTTAGGAAAACACATTATTTTAACTGAACGTCCTCAATTCCCTAAACAATGATTTTTTTTTTTTTTTTTAGATATGACAATTTTACTGGATCGTAGATTGTGAATGAAGTCTTTTTGGACTCGAAGTTTAACAGTTAAAATTCTAGCTTTGGTCTCTGGCATTGTCAGGAAGTAATTAACACTAACCTTGTCAATAATTCCGACAGCCACAGACTGTACAGGCACCTGTAACAGTTTTCATTAGCTTATCTAGGGAATAAATGACGGTATATTTATCATGTAAAATTATGTATAGTGTATTTCTAGATATGCTATATACATACCATGAATATAGAGAGTTACTGTACCTCAAATTAATTTTAATAGCTATAAATGCCCGTAGCAGACTGTTGCTAAGGAGAAAGGGCCGCGACGACGTCAATACTCGCTTGCCCTCTGTGCAAAATGTGACATACCCCAATGCCTTCTAGTTTCGAATACCTTCAACTCAAAATACCTAGTACCGTGCCTCGTCCGCACATGTTATTTTATGGAGAATTTTCATATCTGAATATATATATATATATATATATATATATATATATATATATATATATATATATATATATATATATATATATATACATGTTTAAGATGAGTGTAGTAAAAATTAATTTCAGATAGCTGTTACTTATGATAATCATATTTAAGAAAATAAAAAGTATTCTGTGAAGAGTTTCTATTCTTACACTTTTAATATATGAAATATTATTTCTAATTTAACTTTCACATCTGAAATTTACTCTACAATTTATTACACCACACAAATTACCAACTGTAACTATCATTGGCAAATGTCTTTTGATGCATTAGGCATTTTAAAACTGATAACACGAAACCATTATGGCTATTCGTAGCAAACGCTTTATTCTGGTACCTCACATCTAATAATGCATGACATCGGAAAGCGGAAAACACGTGATTTAGACATTTTAGCTAGAGATATAAATTCTAGACTGCTATGCAGAATAAATTACTCAAAGTTTATAAGTTATACATTTCAAATACAAAATAGCAGTAACTATCTATCCAAGTAAAATATTCCGATTTATTATAATTTTTTATGAGAAAATTCTGACCTTTAGGATATTACGACCACATAAGCAAAATAAAATGCAAACGTAAGACATCATGTTTAGACATATTTTTGACGTAGTTTAATGAATATGCTGAATCTTATGAAATACTGTCCTTCATGAACTAGTTTTACTTAAGAAAAACTTCATTCTGACCTGACTTTTAACACTTACAAGTTTTCCTTCCCGTCAACGCCCTTCCACAAGTTTTGATTGCATTCATGTAATTATGAGTTTGGACACACAAAGACCGCTTCACTTCCGTAACGCTTGTCTCAGATTTTTGAACCGATTATGGTTTTGAACTACGTCACAGAAAAAGCGTCAAGTACTATCACTGACACAAAATCTGTGATATCTGTAGTAAGGTGAACAGAAATAGCGTCAAGTACTATCACTGACACAAAATCCATGATATTTGTAGTAAGGTGAACAGAAATAGCGTCAAGAATTATCACTGACACAAAATCCGTGATATCTGTAGTAAGGTGAACAGAAATAGCGTCAAGAATTATCACTGAGACAAAATCCATGATATTTGTAGTAAGGTGAACAGAAATAGCGTCAAGAATTATCACTGAGACAAAATCCATGATATCTGTAGTAAGGTGAACAGAAAAAAGGCAAATAAAAAGTCATAACAACTGAACGCGGCGTTACGTCAGACATGCGACAAAGCATACAGGTAATCTTATGTTATAAACAAATCTGATTGATCAGAAAATGAATACAATAACAAATCTTCCTGTTTCGTCCAAATTGATGTATATATTTTGCCACAAATATTTGCATACGCAGAAATATACTAATAATGCCAAAACACTTGCGTACCACTAGAAACGCAATAGCGCTAGCTACGTCGTTGAGTTCTTTAACCTTTGCTTTATCGGTTTAAAAAATATATATTCTTGTGTTACTATATGACAGTTGATATTGCTGTGCATAACAAGATTGTTTTTTGTTTTTAGTTAAATGCAAATTAGGCTTGTTGTTTATTATTTTTGCTTTTATTTGTTTGAAACATATTTTACTGTCCAGGTCCTTTCACAGAACACACAAAGATGCTTGAAAGATGACATTCAATTGACAAAGATACAAAATAAAATAAAAAAAATAAAATAAACTGAGCACATCTGAAAACTAGGTGAAAATTACATATATTAAAACACATAACGTTTAAAATCATTATATATATATATATATATATATACCTATTTTATTAAGTATATCAGCAATTAAAAGAAGAGAAATATGGAAGAGAGGTAGAGAAATAAAGACACAAAGAGAGGGAGAGGAAAAAATGGAGGGAGAGGAAGAAAGACATTTCACTGGTCACTGTTGTCCATTTCGCTAACTTTATAGATTTATTACTAAGGCTATATATGTAAGTACTAAAAGCGACATATTGCTGAACATTGGTGAATTTTACAGAGTTTGTAACATTATTTGGTTTACATTCTTTACGAATCTTCCTTTGAGCAAATATCCTAGACTTCACAATCATATTCTAAAATGCAGTGTATGAATAGTGTTTATAGTTTAGCTTGAGTTAGCCTGTTACAAGATTTTTTAAGCCAGGGAAAATGTGACAGTACATGGCTGATTTACTCAAAATGAGTCATGCGAAACAGTTCTTATGAGTGAGTTTGTTTGGAAGAATATATTTATAATCTTCGGGCCTGTTGTGGAAGGTTACTTCGTTCAAACTGAACATCTACATGATCAAGGATTTCTACTGCATTTATATATGATTAAAGTCATGATGTCTTTGTTTCTAAGGGCGTCTCTTGGATATAAATAGTCCGAATACAAACATTACATGTGTTTTATTACATTTGCAAGTACAAATACGTATATTTTGGTAAACATTGGAATATACATGTTTCAGCATTGAAATAGTCAGGATAGATATATATCCTCAAGAATTAAGTGCATAGTCAAAAAGACGGACCTAAACTATAATATATCTCATAAGTCGACTAATTGCAACATGTTAAATTTAAAAAAACAAAACAATTTCTTTAGACATATTCTTTTTTCTCAAACTACCTCATACAAGTGCTATGAGTATTTACCGCATATACTCGCGTATAAGTCGAACCCAACTGTAAGCAGGGTAGACCCAGACCTGCTGTCTCATAATGCTCTGGCAGATCTGGGTCTATGCATTTGTTTAACATTAATACTAAACAGTAGAACAAACAACATAGACTCTGACATGCCGGCGCATTGTGTGACGGAATATCAGTGTATATGTTCTTTTTAGTTTGATACGCGAGTGTATACGGTATATTTTCTAGACAAAGCTTAAATACAATTTTTTTTATCTATGTGCAAGTCGTAAATTTTCCCATCGTTTCTAGTTGCAATGGAGGACTCGTTCTGAATGTGTCAGCTTCTATATTATTGTTTCAAACCTTGACCTCAACATATCCTAGGAAGTACCTTGAGATGGGAACTTTTGGGATGACATGCGGGAGGTGGGCAATGGAAATAAAATATGAAAGAATAATATCCTCATTGAAAAGCTTTAATGAAATTGCGAAGAATGGTAATGAGGTATAGATATTAGCAAACTTGAACAGTTTTCTGAAAGTATCTGCCATGTGTAACAGAACAAATGAAATGAGGGAAAAATTAAAATCAACAGGATGACAACGGTCTAAATCCGTCATCACACACAGGGATGTGTCTATGCATGATTTTGTATTAAATTCTTGTCCGTCTGTCTGTATGTTTGAATGGATGGATTGATACATGCATACCCTCATATATATATATATATATATATATATATATATATATATATATATATAGAGAGAGAGAGAGAGAGACAGAGAGACAGACAGACAGAGAGAGAGAGAGAGAGAGAGAGAGATAATATTAACATATGTCCAGTTATATGTAGATATATCGGATAAGCACACTTTGAAGAAACATAGGTGTCATGTATGTTTCAAACGTAAAAGCGTAACAGATTATTTCTATCTGATTTTATAGCACATATAGACCCCCCCCCCCTCCAAAAATTAGTATTATACTTTATTTTACTGTATTCAGACATTGATTCAAAAACTGCCAGGACTACTAACAAACCGATTTACATAGTCCTTGGTTTCTATAGAGAAAAGGGAATATGTGATAGATATGTAAATGAAGGTGTTTACGATGTGGACAAAATTAAGTTTAAAATAAAAACAACAGGAAACACTGTGTTATATAAAAAATGTAGTGTACTGTAAGAAAGTTTGATTTCACATGACAAGAGCTAGTAATTAAAAACTGCTGAGAAATTCGTGTGTTATATCTATTTTCTTACACATGGATATTCGTTTCTTCGTGTGTGTGTGTTTTTTTTTTTTTTTTCATTTTATTTATAGCCCATTTGCTCTACTAGATACTCTCTTGTTTCATACTGATATTCGATTTTTTTTAATTGATACTCGCTTAATTTGACTCAATTCTCCTTTTTCTTAACTCGATACTTTCTACTAAAATGTAAGTAAGCCTCGCAAAGCGCCCTAGTGCCCTATTTGGTATTCAGCAGTGCCCTATTGGGTATCCAGCAGTGCCCTATTGGGTATTCAACAATACACTGCAGTTTCATATAAGTTAGCTGACTTGTACCATGGGATTACAATACATATGCACAGATAGGCATTTAAAAATGAAGAAATATCATTAATATTATTGAAATTCATTCAGTCTTAGGATCATAATGTGTTCTTGCAACTTTTCTAAACTCTAGGCATGCCCCATTTGTGACCTTGAGTGAGAAGACAAACAAGCGCGCGCTTTAGCATGCTTCGCTGATAAGAACATTTGAAAGTCTTGAGTTCATCATTTAAAGAAACTAATATTGTATGTACTTTCACAACCTTTGATTATAAAGTTGTACATTTGCAACATTACGAGCTAGAAAGAAAAGACAATTTACAAAAACAGAACTTTAAAATATCGCGGTATTTTAGATACAAAATAGTATGAAAAAAACAACAACAAAAAAAAACACACAAAAAACAAACAATACAAAAAAAAAAACAAACAAAAAAATCTACTCTAACCTCGTCAAAGTACGGTTTCTGTTTTAATTTCATGTTACTAGATTCGTTCCGCATTTTCCAACAAGAAAGTAAATGTCCGGAAATGATTTACTTTGATATAATACATACTACTACTATAAATTATTTGCACGCGTAGTTGCAAGTGAATTATTCGTTCAGGATAGTGACATAATAAAAAGTAATACGACTTTACCAGAATCATAGTGGTATGAAGGTGCGAAAGAATGAATATACGAAAATATGATGCATGATGTATTTACTGTGAAGTATGTGAGGTATGAAGTATAAAATGTGAGGTACGAATTATGAGGTAGTAAATTATGAAGTGTATGATGTGTGAAGTGTATGATGTATGAAGTGTGAGGATGTGTACTGATACGGTGAAGTGTATGAAGTATGAAGTGTGAGGATGTGTGAAGTGTATGATGTATGAAGTGTGAGGATGTGCAATGATACGGTGAAGTGTATGAAGTATGAAGTGCGAGGATGTGTGAAGTGTATGATGTATGAAGTGTGAGGATGTGCAATGATGCGGTGAAGTGTATGAAGTGTGAGGATGTGTGAAGTGTATGAAGTATGAAGTGTGAGGATGTGCAATTATAGGGTGGAGCCGTACCCTTATTTACTATACTACTGAACTCTTTAATCAAGAGGAAACTTTGAAAATAACCAATATATAAAAGGATATATATTTACCCAGTCCTAAAGACAACATGGATGGTAGCCTCTCTCTCTCTCTCTCTCTCTCTCTCTCTCTCTCTCTCTCTCTCTCTCTCTATATATATATATATATATATATATATATATATATATATATATATAGTTACAGAGAATACATTTTGTAGTGGGGCATCAGAATTGCTCGTCTGATTTAAATAACAACTCTTACATAAATGACAAAAATGAGAGTAAGATTATCTCTATTGCAGATGGTCTATACAATCTAGACATGTATATGAAGAGAGTTGGAGAGCAAATGACTGCTAATGGTAACAATGAAGAAAACATATACATTGAATGTCTGAAACATAGCTCTAAAGTAGGGGTTACCCTTTCTAATATGTACACCGTGTATAATACAGACAATAATTACAATAATGCTATGTTGTTGGGCTTTAATACAACGAAATACATACACAAAACTACAAAATCAAATACATTGTGTGGATTTCTGAGACCCAAGAATGTTCACCTCTTCCTTGATTAAGTGAACCACACTACTAATTAGTGTAATGGCTCAACTCTATTAGATTCTCTACCGGTGAAGAATGTATTTCATGGTGCCTTTATATCATATGATGCACATAACCCATACAAGCCATCGCAATGAGTATACATATCTTGAATATCACCACTAAAGATGAAGAATTGAAAGTGATAGACTTTCATTCTCCGAACTCCAGAAACAGATAGAGCAAAGCAAGACTAAGATTTCAGCAGTGCAACAGATATTTCTTGGTAGATTAGTTGCTATATTGATGCTTTATAAGCTTTACGAGCGACAATAGATATTCGTTGCTATTTTGCGTTCCATCTTATCCAGCTGTTTCTGGGTTAATGTCTTTACCAGTTATCCCTTTGTACGTTCCATTGGCTCAGCTAACCTTCAACTCTTGGCGATACTCCTCACACAGATATATGAATCCTGACTGCTCTTTTAATTTGCTGTCCATTTAAATATCTATAATCAAAGCTTATGGCTGGCCCCATGGTTAGCTGAATGTCAAATTAGTCGATGGAAATTATCATCGATTTGTTTGTACAAAGGTATGCTGCATTAAATGGGTTCTTTTCGAGCTTTAAATCTGGATCGTCAATATATGTATATTGTTCATTGATGCAATTAGCGTATTAGGGGATGTAGGAAAAGGGTAGGGGTGGCATTTGTTCTGTAACAAACTATGAGAAACATATCGAAAGTTTCATTGTCCATGTGGTAATTAATCGAAAAATTCTCTCTCTCTCTCTCTCTCTCTCTCTCTCTCTCTCTCTCTCTCTCTCTCTCTCTATATATATATATATATATATATATATATATATATACATATATATATATATGTATATAATTATATAATGGCATAAATTCGTTCATTAATAAACAGTTAAATCACCTTGTATAACGTTTACCTGTATATAAATACTACTTAAATTAGACCCATTTACTGATCATTTACAGAATTATAAAGCTCACCTTCTCACGAATGTTAGTTTCTTTAAATCCCTTTGGTAGCTTTTATAGACAGCTTTTACTGTCAGTTTCTTTAAATCCCTTTAGTAGCTTTTATAGACAGGTTTTACTGTCAGTTTCTTTAAATCCCTTTGGTAGCTTTTATAGACAGGTTTTACTGTCAGTTTCTTTAAATCCCTTTAGTAGCTTTTATAGATAAGTTTGACTGTGTTTTTTCCCTAAAGCTAATCTGTAAGAATGATAATATTTACTTCTCTGTGAACAGTACATTTGACTACAGTAGGCTACCTTCCAACTTAAAATGAATACAGAAATGTATGAGGACAACGTGTAAGATTTTTCATATGCATATTTTGGAATGCTCAGGTGAATAAGTCAAAATAGTAAATGTGCCATTTTAGTTCACTATATTAAAAAAATCAAATATTACAGTATTTTTCTGAGAAATATCCAGATTCCATTCCAGCCAGTACACATATCTCTTCCTCATATATACCTGTTTGTCCACCCCCAAAACTAAGGCCAGTGTCCAAGCCACCAAGAAAGAAAAGAAAGATTGTGGCAGATATTACATTGTGTGTTAAACCTCCTCACTTCCTCTTTAATGATCTGTACAGCATAGTAACCCGACTCTTTTATTTTGGTTGCTTGGTGATTTACCGCACAAAAGCAGTTGAAGGTTATATCATTCCGAGGCTATTGGAGTAAAGTACCTTGCCCAAGGATACACAGAGGCAGCCCGCCCAAGCTGGATCAGGTGGGTATCAAACCCACGACCCTTGTATTACCAGCCCGACCCCCTGTAGAGATCTTTTTACTTAAAACCAATTTGACATAAAACAATTAGGTCTGAGTATTTGAAGAATATGGTATATTGGAAACAACAGATCATGTACTCGTTCCAAAATTAGCTTTCCATTTGGAAAAAAACAAACAAACAAACAAACAACAAAAAAAAAAAAAAAAAACCCAACAACAACAGTTACGACAGATTAGTTTACAAACAACAACAACAACAACAACAATCAGGCAGAACTATGCTGGCACTGCATAGTCCATTTTCCTTCATTTAGTATAAAAAAAAGTCAGAACATCAGACAAGTAAACGTTCTATTTCCTTTATTGATGTCATTTTTATTTATATATCTACATGAATTCTATGTATTTCATTTTCAGCTTAGAACATACAGATATTGCGGCCTCTTTCAGAGCAGCACCTGAAGACTGTGCAGAAAATTCTCCAACTGAGAAGTATGCTGAAATGCTGTGTACATCTCAGTGATGTTTGATGAAAGATGATTTCTGAGCAATAAATATAGGCTATCAATTAAAAAAGGTCACTTTTAGAAAAGGTTACTCACTCCTCTTGAAACAATTATTTTAATTTAAAGCTTCTGTGGCTGTTACTATATATACATTTCTATAATGAAAAGTCGATACATTCGATTTTAAAAGAGTTGCTGCTCTTCAGCGTCTTTGACATACACGACTGAGGTTCCCGAGCTCAATTGTCTTCTCAAGTCAGGTACTTCCTTAAATGGTTATCATTCACATCAGCCATCTTGACACGAATGTTTTCCATGGTGTTCATGTCCGGAAAGATTCTCTCTGTGTTCATGTCCTGCCTTGTGTCAATGATAAAACCACAATAAGGTCCTCCTGCCACAAGCAACTACCCTTGAACTTAGTACCAGAAGGTATGGTTCCGTTTTAGGCGCACAGTTTCCCCTTCGATCTCAACGAACAGCATATGTCTTGTTTTCTCGCCTTCAAACGTCTCTGTTATAGTCATATCTCTGATTGTGTAGGGACACTTTATTTCCATGATACCAAACACACCACTGTCGCAGACTTTACCATCTGGCGTTGCGCCAAGAAAGTGGAAATCAATCTCATGTCGCTTTGCTTGTTTTAAATACATTTACATTACAACTTTTTCCTTGCAAGATCCATAGCTGCCTGAGGTTTACTTGCAGGGTTTATATGTGAATATGCTGTCTAAAAACTTGTCTGTTGTGACTGTCACCTTTCGTGTCATAAACCTCCCAAAGTTGGATGTTGTAAACCTCTGATGTCTGTTAGTGTGCCAGTGTTTTGCATTTCCTTGTTCGTTTGTATCCCTTTCTAGTTCTCAAGTTTCACACTGTGTCAGTGCCAGCTGTGACCAGTTGCCTTTTTGGCCCTACACTGATGGAAGAATGGTTATCAGGGGGCTTCGTGGAAAATTTAGGTCCTCACACTCAGTCCATTCATTGGTTGGGCCAGCAACTGCTTCCATAAGAGGAATCTGCAAATGAACAGGATTTGAATCACTTTACAACTAAAAAAATTTCCATATACAAATATATATATATATATATATATATATATATATATATATATATATATATATATAGAGAGAGAGAGAGAGAGAGAGAGAGAGAGAGAGAGAGAGAGAGAGAGAGAGAGAGCGCACTCACACACACAGTCCACCAATCATGTTTATATGATGCAAGGAAAGGAAGCATTTATCAAAGTCATTTATGAATTGTCTTCTTGTAATTCACAATCGCTTTTATCCAATGTTTATGGTCGCTTATGATTTCTATTGAATAAACGAGGAAGGACGGTGCATATATATATATATTTCCGATAGGGTCAAGTCATAACAATATTCTGTACATTCTGTTACAGATCCCTCTCCTATCAACTTGCTGGCGTTAGCAGCAGAAAAGAGGAAGTTACACCAGGATCTTGTTGCACAGGTACTATAGAATAAAAACTTAAAGAGATGCAGTGAAGAACTTTAGTTAGCCATCGAGACAGAAACCACTGTTCATGGCAATTGTAAGTAATACACCCGGTTTGAATAGCAATAGTTATGTAATATTTTCAAATTTCTGGTACCAAATAAGTATAAAGTTCCTTTTAATTTTCAGCGGAATATCAAAAGTGCACGGGGAATGAAATAAGAAGACCAGCTTTTGTTGACGTAGACTGAGCACATAGCAAATTAATTTTCCATTTCATTGCAAGACTCTGGTGCGGCTTATAGGCAACGGATAAATGACATGTTGTACAGTTTTGGTTCTGTCCCTATGTCAGCACATGGTGGTTATTGTATCCAAGATGCCATCGAAATTGAAAGAGGATTTTCCAACAGTTATAGTCACTATAGATGGGTCGGAAATCAATGTTGAGAAACCAAGTGTATTGTGAAGCCAAAGTCAGTTTTATTAGGACTACAGGTCTGCAAACACATTGTTTGATGATCCCAAAGGGGCGTTCATCTTCATTTCTATGTTATGCCCTGGTTCAATATCTGACAATGAAATCACAGACGAGAGTAGCTTGTTGGAATTGCCGAGGCAATGGCTTGGATGTGGGAAACTTGAGAAAGGAGTCGGTGTGATGGTGGATAAAGGTTTCCATATTCAAGCGGAAATAGAAGAACTGGGACTTAAACTATTGATCCCGCTATTTATTTTCACCGATAAAGAGATATCTGCTGGAGATGTAGCACTCTCTAAAAAAATAGCACGTCACCGTGTCGATGTGGAGAGTGCACTATCCAGAGGAAAACAAAATAACATCTTTGAACACAAAGTTGATTTGTTTTTATTTCCATGAATCAATTAGATTTGGTTTGTATGTCGTTTTTTGATACATTTATTGCCTTACTGCGTATGAGACGGAATTATCATGATAGCTAGTTTGCTTCCTTTAACCTGTGGTCTATGGTTAGTCCGCAATGTATTTGTGGAATCCTGAGCCAAGTAGGATATGGGAAAATTTGAGAGGCTATGCAGGGACTGCATATCAGATTGAGTAACGTGGATGTTCCTGAAATACACAAAGTACAATTGATTCAGTTTGAACTTACAAGATTTATTTGTAAATAATAAATTTAGAACAAACAGTATGGCAGCGATTTATTTTGAAGAGACTGGTATTTTGTTGTAATAAGTAAAACGGTTTAATCGTCAATTTTGAGTTTAATTAATATTTTAATGTGCTTTTTTGGCTTTGCTATAACCGTTGTATATATTAGTTAAGCTTGTATCTTCCGTCCTCACAGCTTGTCCCACTGTTGTGGGAAACTGGTACAAGACAGACCACTTGGGACTTCCTTTAATCCGTTGAGAATCCAGTCCTGGAGAGTCATAAACAGGGCAAGATGTGGACAATCTCCTGTCAGCCTGGAATGTTTTTTTTATCTCTCTCTCTTTCTAAAGTTAATGGTCCATTCAAAAGAACATAGAGAAATGTATTTATATTAATCTTTAAACATGCATTTTGACCTAATTAGTTAGGGCTATTTTTACTCTTTGGGTCGTTTAGTGGTTAACAACAAATCAAGACATACAAGTTTAATGCTGAGTTAATGAGACTCCATTGCCTAGCCCTGGGACACGCCCTGTCAGCCGACCCATGCTGAATACATTTTTTTTTTTTTTTTTTTTTTTTTTTTTTTAACTTAATATTTCCTAATGCCTCACACATAGCTTTAAGCATAAGTGTGTACTCAAATGTTTAGTGTATCTTATGCTTGGAGATAAAGCCACATTTACTATAAGTAAATATGTGTAAAAAAAATAAATACTAAGTTCTCAATCAATGAATCAATAGAAAATTAAATAAAATTAAAATTGCAGAGCAAACTCAGACAAACAAGAATAAATTCGAGCAATCATGTTTAGGCGGGCGCATGTTTTCAAATGTAAGCCTACAAATCTAAACACAGGCTTCGATACATTTTAGAATACAAAATCACTACATATATATAGACACACATATATACCTACCCAGATTTGCAACTGCAATAAGCTTCTGTTACTTTTCTGCTCGATACTTGTACGGCCGTGTGTATTCAATGCCGTTCCTCGGTCTTGCGCTGACTGCGAGATATTCTGGCAGAAACATCGACCTGGTTATCACCAACTTTAGAAATAATGACAGAGTTAACATATATACCCTTTCTAATACCTCTTTCTTTCTGGCGTTGTCGAAGGGTGGCTTTGGTACAATAGGAAAGTTTCAGACAATTCGCCTGGAAAAGTGCGTCGCGTCCAGCTAGTGTTGCCATGTTTGTCGAGTAGCTTGTAGGATGTTTCAATTGAACCGGACTACGTCATTAGTGTCCGGAGTTATCCTTGGTTTTGCGTCTAGTCAATTGGGTGAAGACGTTATAGATTTTTCAAAGAGAAGGGTCTAACTATTGCGACAATTGCTGCATCTAAAGGATTGATCATTATCTCTACTGCATTGACAATTGCAAACCTTGTAATGAACGTAATTACTCCTATACGTAGTCCTACACCTGGTACACCTACTCATACTCATTGTCCACCTATTCCTCCTATTCGTTGAAAATTGCAACACTTGTAAAGAACGTAATTACTCCTACACATAGTCCAACACCTGGTCCACCTACACATACTCCTTGTCCACCTATTCCACCTATTCCTCCCAGTCCACCTATTCCACCTAGTCCACCTATTCATTGCAAATTGCAAACCTTGTAAAGAACGTAATTACTCCTACACATAGTCCTACACCTGGTCCACCTACTCATACTCCTTGTCCACCTACTCATACTCCTAGTCCACCTATTCCAACTATTCATTGACAAGATTAATCAAGGTTTTAAAAATATTACAGACTATTTAAAGATGTTAGCTGATAAACCGATGACAGCCATACCTGGTGATATTCGTGGCATCATAAGTTGTCTATTTAGACTGAATCAACGATAGTCTCATTCATGTCATACTACTCGTTCTAGCATTAGTTGGGTTGTTATTTGCAACAGCTATAAAGGATGTGGAAACTTCAACTAAATGAGTTAGGATGTAGTATTTTAGTTTCCTGATAGAGGTCTCAGGAAAAGATACTACTCTTATTTGACAAATCAAAGCAATTCAATTCCTGCTATAATAATAACATCTCTCGTGATCTCTATTAGATCTGTTATTTAAATGACCTAGACGACTTATACCATTCATTTACTCCTGCTCTATATAATTCTTACTCACGTTATATTTTTCTGGTTGATGTGGTTCATCTGGTTCATTTTCAACCTTTTCACGAATTGTTACAATTTGTTTATCAGCTGCTGGAATAAATGATTTCACTAAATCGGTATTTTTGTTATTTTATTCCAAAGTGAGGTTATTTTACGACTTTTCCAGATTGTTATTGTACCCTACATTGCCACCTATTCTCATAATCATATCACCAAGTAAGTGAAAATTACAATCACCACCAATAGCATAATCCAATTAAAATTTTGAATCTGTATTTTGGAAACGACTAGGTTCGCTTTACACTCTGACGGCCCTAAAATCTGGTAAAAAATACATTTTCATGGATAGACTTATCTCGATCATAAAATGCTACTATATCGATAAGAGTTCAAATTGATAGATCTGTAACGCCACAGGCACTTTCATCAGAATCATAACTTTGCTGACATAATAATAACTTTGAAGTGTGTGCGAGGTATGATGTATGAAGCATGAAGACTGAAGTGAGAGGTATGAGGCATTGAGTGTGAGGTTTGAAAGTATGAAGTGTGTGATGTGTGAAGTGTATGCGGTATGAAGTGTATGACGTACGAAGAGTGAGGACGTACAATGAAATCGCTATTTACTATACAACTGAGGATCATTTAATAGTGTATTTGCTATTTAAATATTTTGTCGATGAAACAGAAAAGAAAATGAGATTCCGAGTCTATGTTTATTAAAGTTGAAACGATAGTCATCGTGGGCGTGGCTTCACGTGTCTTTTCGATAGATCGTTGCATGATAACTTTTGTGATAACTTTCGTTCTTGGTATACTAGCTTTTTGATTAAACAAACTCTCTCTCTCTGTGACTCGCACTAGATAATGATCCGAAACGTAATATGCTATTATCGTTCAGTGCCACTTAGAACTGTAACCCTTAAAGATCGAACAGCAGCAAAAGATTACACTTCTTGTCCGAGATTTACAAAAAGTAATTCGACATTACATGACATTTAACAAGATAATTATGTGGAAAATCAACACTACTCCCGAGATAAAAGTTAAGATATATGTTATGTCTGTGAAGAGAAAGGGCATCAGGCCCCAATTTGTTCACAGTGTCAAAGAAAAGGAACCTGTTATCCTAAGAATGGAGAAACCATGTCCTGAGACAAAAGCCAAGACGAATGTTTCGGGTGTCTTGAGCATAGACATTGGTCTTCAAATTTTCCTCCACACAAAAGGTATGTAAAAACAGAGAAAAAGGAGAAGAACGAGAATTGAGAAGAAGCCGAAGAACCAAGCAAGGACAAATGGACTTTTGCGATATAATGTAATTCAAATTTCATTGTGATTCCTTTTCACGAGAATATACCAAACATAAGTGAAAATAAAAAAATGTGGCTTGATTTGTCTATAGGGACACACACACACACACGTACCTATATAACATCACACATGCCATTACACAGGACCACAGAGAGTTAGGAAGGATGGGTTTACATTTCTTAAATGTAATTTTTACATTTTTAAATCTTATTTTACATGTTTTATTTCTTACAATTTCTTCAATTTTTATTTTTTAAAATTTGTTACAGTTATTGGCTTTTGTAAATTATTAAGTTTCTTTCACATTTTATAACTTTTTAAATAAAAAATATAAATTTTACTGCAATTTTTTTAGTTTTTAGTTAATTGTAAAAGTTGAAAAGCTTAAAATTAAAAAACTGACATTTAAAAAAAAAAAAATATTTAATCTTATACTGTTTTTCAATTTTTTAAATTTTTCAAATTTGTTACAATCTTTTTAACATATTTTGAATTTTGTTAAATTTTTAAATATTTTAACAATGTTTAAATTTTACATTTTTCTTCAATTTTGTTGAAGGTTATTTTTTAAATATAATTTTTTACATTTTTAAAAATTTATTATAAAAAAAAAAATCCGGATTCTTTTAGTCCCAGCTAAAATCCGTTTTAGTTTTGGAATTTAGTACAAGTTTTAGTCATGGCGGTATTTTGTTAACATAATATTCTTGATTTTTTTTGGAGTCTCTTCTAAATTCCGTTTAAGTTTCGGATTTTGGTATTACTTTTAGTCTCGGGGAATTTAATGTAATATTAAGGATTCTTTTTAGTCTCCGCTAAATTCCGTGTGAGTTTCAGATTTCAAAAAGGTCAATGAAACTGTGTGTAGGTCAGAATGTTTAAGTGTGTTAAGTAGGTGTGGGTGCTAGTCAGTAAGAATGTGTGTTAGATTCAATGCTAAATTCCCATAGATCTCCAGGGTGGCCGACAGTGTTAAATTCTCATCGGGTCCCAAAGTGTCCCCAATGTTACATTCTCATAGTGCACCAAAGTGTCTCCCAATGTTAAATTCCTTCTTCTCCTCATACCATCCCACAATGTTAAATGTCCATTTACGCCATGCTGTCCCACAATGTTAAATATTCACATAGATCCTTACCGGTCCACATATTAAATCCCCATTTGTCTCCATGGGTCAAACTCCATGTTAAATTTCCACTTATCCACATACTGGATCACAATGTTAACCCTGCTGACCTTTTGAACATTAAATTCCCCTTTGCCACCATAATGGGCCCACCTCAAGACGGCACAAGAGTGTTTTCCCGTTGGTTTCCATACCGGCCCATTTGTCCATATACCACCCATAACTACAACCATATTATGTCATAGAAAGCTACCAATATAAAGACATTCTTAACAAAAAAATGGTCTAAGACATGCATGCATGTTCCCAGGGTGTATTTTCGCATGAAGCAAAATATTTGTTGTAAGAATGATATTATTTATTTCTGTTAGCCTTGACATCTATATAAATGTCACTATCACGGAAGGATTTGCATATGTTGATTAAACATTAATTTATTGAGTGCCTGAAGTGATCGACCAGCTAAATATTTATAGAGTATATTCGAGGAAGAGATGATGAGAGTCCTCTTTCTATCTTTTTCTCTCTCACTTTGTAGAGATTCCGGAGATTCATACTAAAATACAAACTAGTTATATTTGCATTGGGTATTTTATACTACATTCCTCTATATGTATTGCGTGAAACAATTTATGGCAATGCTTTTTTATCCTTGTTCTTCCCTGTGAGCTTAATTTTGCTGTTTCTAGGAAACGTGACTATTTGGACGTTTAGGTTGTTGTTTACATGTAATTTTTGTCTTTCCTTTATGCTTTCCCACGTAATTTGTGGCTTAAAATCGTAATTTTATTTTTTCTGACATGACATTGACAATATTTTTTTCTCCCAGCCTTGTGATGTACAAGGTAAAATCTGACATTAACAAAGAGAATAATTATATATTAGTCATGGTAATGTTAAGTGATGGTAGTAGTTAATGTAGAAAGGAATTTAGTAGTAGTCGTAGATGTAGTAACAGTAGCGGTAGAGATGGTACAATAGTAACATGAGTAGTAGTTCAATAATGTAGTAGTGGAACACTAGTAGTATTAGTAGTAGTAGTGGTAGTGGTTGCAGTAGTAGTAGTAGTAATTGTAGTGGTAGTAGTAGTTGTAGTAGTTCAGTAGTATTTGTAGTTGTTCTTGTTCTTGTAGTAGCAGTAGTAGTTTAGTAGCAGTGATAGTGGTACAATAGTACTACTACTACTACTAGTAGTAGTAGTAGTAGTAGTAGTAGTAGTAGTTCAGTGGTGTTTGTAGTTGTAATTCTTGCTATTATTCTTATAGGTAAAGTAGTAAAAGCAGTAGTAGTATGACACTAAATCATTAAATGTTGTATATCCACGAAATGGCTCTAAATCATTAGGGAAATGGCGTTGTATATCCACGAAATGGCACTAAATCATTAGGGGAATGGCGTTGTATATCCACGAAATGGCGCTAAATCATTATGGGGAATGGCGTTGCATATCCACGAAATGGCACTAAATCATTAGGGGAATGGCGTTGTATATCCACGAAATGGCACTAAATCATTATTGGAATGGCATTGCAGAGATATAAAATATGTTCATCCTTCTCGTATCACCATGGACTTAATCCTTGTTCCTCGGATTCAACATACAAAGGACAAGCCGATTGTGGTACGATAATGATCATATATATATATAACTCAGTTGCAAAAATATTAATTTTAACTGAAACAAATACATCCTTTCGTTTTTCTTGTTTTTTGTTTTAGCTATGTTATTTTCAGAAGTCTCCCACTGAAAGTATCATGGTTGTCCGTTAAAATCATCTATGAGTTTGAACTATGTGTAGATTTTACTTCGGAAAATTTCCCAATGAGATACTAAGCACAGTGCATTTTTGCCGACTGTAACAGGTTCAATAGTTCTATTAGAACCGAGCTGCCCAGATTCTGATGAGTGAACAGTATCCATAGTGCATGTGCAATAGTTTGAGTTTGCCTACCATTGGCAATTCAATGTGTTTACACCAACCATGTGATTAGTTTACAATGCAAAAAGAGAATATTGCATCAGAATAAATATTAGCACCAGATATGTAAGCACAATTTGATTGATGCGGCATCGGTCTATCCGCACAATTATATACATTTGGTTGATTAAATCAGAACTTTAATGCATAAAGCCCTAACTAACGCTGAGGATCTTGTTTTTTTTTGTTTTTGTTTTTTTATATTCACGTTGTTCTTAACATAAAATAATTAGGAAAATGTCAAAACACATACTTAAATTGTATGAAAGAATGACATATTGAATAAAGCCGCGTTTAATAATGAAGTATACTTTCCACCATGGTCTGCTAAATGTGCTTAGTGCGAGATTAATTCATCCTATCTTCAACGAAGTACACTTCTAAACATATACATAGAAGGTAAAACATTGTCTTTCGTGTGTCATTTCTATTATAGCTACATATGTCTATAATAAAACTTTTAAATGTAGCCCAAAGAAGTAGCATCCGATTTGAGATAAACCCCAACTTAGAATGAAAGACTGAGGTGAACGTTTTGTGGAATCTAGTCACTCAAAAATCTCCATTTGACACAAAAGCAATTCGAAATTTTATTTCAGTTATTAATGTGTACTTGGATGGATTCAAAGTATGGTAATTTCAGGAAACTGAAGCGTTATCTCATAAAGTGAATATTGCTTGATATTATGTATATAATTCTAAATCGTTCAATCCTTGAGCATTTCAAACTAAAATATTTTTTAGCTGTTGACGAAAAAAAAATTCCCCAAACAACATGCTTCCTTTTCATATGATATATGGTGACAATATTTAATTGCATTGTTGTCCACTTATGTTAATGTCGCTTCTATCCTATATATAATTTGACATTCAAGGCGTAAAATTAAAATGGCTATAAAAAGGAAAGCTGAAGCTAGACAACCCACGGTCACCCATCAGTACGAATTTTCACATTAATTTGCTTATGAACCAAATGTCATACGAAGTGTACCGTATGCTTTTGTAGTGATATGCATTTACCAATGGAAACATCCTCGGCCTTTTCCATCGCATGCCAGAAAAAAATAATGACCATTTTTAACTGCCCTGAAGATCGTGGTTGTTGTTACGTTCTAATAATTTAAAAACGTCACAATCAATAGATGACGTGACATGACAAACAGCAACCTAAGCAATAGTTGCAAACAATTTAAATCGAATGATTTGTTCAGTTTTTTTCATTACAAAGTTTCAGGAATAACATTACAAAGTAATGTGCAGGTATTTCATTGATTGTTAAAACGACGTCGAGTGTTATTTTCAAGACCTATCATGCTATACGACTCTGTTCTTCTCACATCCAGCCGGATGTTCGTTAGCCAAAAACTTACCAATTTGAGAATATCAATACAATTACCGCTGAGTCTGTTTCAGAGAGTCGAAGTTATTCGCATCGGAAAGAGACGAGGACGTATCGAATGATGCTTTTACATCAAGTAGAAATTTGCAGCAAAGAAGCCATAAGCCCCTCATATCAGACGTTGACCCTACCTCCCACTTCTGCGTCCTCAAGAAATTAATTAGATTTCCCAAACATAGGTGCACAATAATAAATTTCAGCCAAAAGGTTAGCCATTTTAAAAGAAGGAACCAGGAGCTGCAGAACACCATGCACATACATTAACTAACGCAAAGAAGCAAGAAAAAAGCGAAGAAATAGTTATACAATATTTACCATGTACTTATTTATTTTAAAAAAATTGCTCAGTGAAAGTTGCATAAAATTCCTTCGTCCTTTGGATAGTTTTAAGCATATACAATTATAAATAATGATTCACGGAAATATTAGTTACAGTAACCTAGTTGATTTGTGTTCACTACAGCGCTGTATATACACTGCAGTTAAGAACTCCCATCGAGTGAAATAGTTTCTTAAAATCAAAAGTTTAACTACGTTAGACACCGAGTTATGTTTGCATTTAATTCAACCGCGTCTTTCTTTATCCACGAAGACTTAAATTTTATATATATATCTGGATCTCTCACTTAAAAACAGACTAATCATGCTTCATCATTGCCGAAATTTCAAGAATCGGTTCCTATTATAAGAAATTCAGCTCTCATAGTAAACCTATGGAAACACCATGATATTAAATATTCAATAACTTTAAATTTCTGAATGCTCATGATCAAACCTATATTTCTCAGTATGGACCCTTCCTTGATGCAAGCTTATGTGTCGAGAAAACCATATGTCATGCGGCATTTTGCTGATCTGCATGTGTTTTGAAACATGTGTTTTCGATTCCACACCTAAAGAATTAGTTGCTAATTTTAGTCATGAGTGTTCCAAATTCAAGTCTGTGAAAGGACTGAAATTCCATAAATAAAACATTGTCTTTGTTTTTTTCAATTTCAAACAGGATAGACTCTCAAAAGATTATTTTCTCTAAAAGTTTACTTTTCATTATTAACCAATCATGGCCCTCCAAACCAATATATACTCTATTTTTTTCTTCGCCCATTTTAAGACTGGTTCCAATTTTACTATATAATTAGTACCTCGAGTCCTTTAGCTGCAGCATCAGAAATGGCTGACTAGTAACTTAATAGTTTGTTATGTTCGGCGTGGAAGTACTGTAATCACGAGTTTCAATTGCGCTGTACATTTAGCCATCGTAAAACAGGCCGACTGTGTGACGTCACTGACAGTCTCTGCCATAGCCGACAATGACATTATAATACGGTACTGTTAAAGATATTTGATTCATATAAATGCAAGAAACATTCCGTTTTGGTGTGAAGATATGTATCCTACACACTCTATAAAATAAATAAAATACAACATGGACTGTCCCTTTAATGCATGTACGCAATATTGATAAGACATTTATGAAAAACTCCATATTTGGAAGCCTTTGGTACCAACATTTTCTCTTGAAGCGGTTACATACATAAAACACGTTCTTGGGGTTTAGCTTATTATGTTAAATATTTCTAGCTCAAACGCAGTTCTGATTTTTTAATATCCGCTACATTTTGTACAAACGACACCAACTCTCCTCGCACACGAAAAGTGTTCTTTTAAGTCATAAATCTGTCACAGAAATCATAAAGGATGACTCTCCTATATCGGGGTTGATTCTGAATGTAGTATTCACAATAGAGGAGATTCATCCCTTATGACGGATATCATATACACTTTGAAAAAGTTTATTTGTGCAATGATACAGAAATCTGACCCAGGTTTCACTAAACATTTCAAATATTTTCCTCACATTGAGATTGTTCAATTTATTTCTTATTGCTTGATTTCGAATGAGATTTTCCTTGAACATTAATCAGGCATTATGTATTGAAATACGGTTGTAATATCTTATATTTTATTGAAATTAGTCGTGTTTTATCTCTGAGGAAAATTTGAGGATTTCCTAAAATGTTTGAAATTCCTCAACTCTTTTCCTAAGAATAAAAGGACTCAAAGAAATATACAATTTAAAACTAAAGAGTTATGTCTCATCCATTCTATTTCGTCTACCTCTCATAAAGACTCCAGTATTGTCACAAATATGATAACAGTAGCGTAGCAACCGCTCAAGCAACCCCTGCAACTGGTCGGGGAGTGGGGGGGGGGGGGCAGGTTCAGTGGAGACCCTAAAAACCCATTAAGCAACCTTTTGTATTTTCTTATGTATTTATTTTTTTTTTTTTTTTTTTTTTGGGGGGGGAGGCTCAGTAGTACGTTTTGCGGGAGAGGGGGCATAATTTATTGCTACGCCACTGTATTATAAACAGGATAATGCAAAAGCTCAGTCTCAGAAAAAATTTGTAGAAATGTAGTGAAACTGAAGCCTGAACATCTAGCATGAAAACACAACTTTCCTCATCATTGTAATTATTAACGGAGAAACGTAAATTAGATATGAATATTACCATCGTAGATCAAGTAATAACATCCAGAATTGAGATCTTGGGCAATAATTTGTCCATTTCATTTATTTTCATATTTACCCTCTCCTCCCATTTTTTTTCCGACACAAAAAATATTTAAATTCTTGATTGTCTTATTATAGCAACATAGATTTGAAATGTTGTGCAATTTTGTATTCAAAAAGACTTACCATAATGTTATGTATGATGTTTATATAATTTTAAAAATATTTTAGGAAATTATAAATGTTTCTAGACTTAAATATTTGCACAGACTTAATGTTATCCATACGGTTTACATGTTTAGCTATTGTCTGTGAATTAAGTTGTTTACTTAGTATTTAAGTACAAGAACGGTTTTGGTAAACAAGTTGCTTATTCCATTTGAGGTCAGGGTTGATTTTGTTTACAGATAAAACTAGAATTTCCTTTAAAATTATGTGTTAAAAGTCACATGCACCATATAATTTTCTAGAACATTCTGTCATGTGACCTATCTTTATATATATCATATTTAGTGGACAGTTTTCAGTTTCGACTTGAACATCAGTCTATAAAGAGTCATTACAGTTGTGAAAAACTCGTTCCAAATTCAGAGAGAGGAATTATTTAAAGTATTCTTTGGATTATAGTGCTCATAGACTTTTGGATTTTGGATTTTGAATTGATGATTTAGTGATTTATGTGAAGTTATTCAAGGATATTCTGGAGTACTTCATTTTGGCACATCAGCACATTAAATAGTACTGGCACATCAGTACATTCAAGGATACAGTAATTTCACTCGGAACATTCTATATTTAGAACTTGTGATTCAGACACTTACGGTTATTGGATTATTTGGATTTTAATTCACATTACTGTAATTGTATTTTGATTTTCATTTTAATTATCTAAAAATAAATTGCTTGTTGATTTTTACTTGATTTGTTGGTTTTACTTTCTTTCTGTTTCATTTTTCTTAGACCATAGAGTCGTAACAATAAGGTAACTACAGCAATACCTTAACAAATCTAAAATCTTACATTAGAGTATTAAGGCACAGACAATTTTAAAAAGAAAATAATACAAGACAGAAAGATAAATAATTTTGTGCTTAGAAATTTTTTAAATATGCGAAAATATACCAAGTAAAAAGAAAAATATATTGCAAAATTTCACTGCCTGTCGTTCATCTATGTTTTTCTCAGATATTTCACAACTCAATACAGTCCGACATATAATGTAAGAATGAATGGCATTATATAACATTTTTGATGTAATGGTATATACAAATTTGAGACATTTATTCTTTCTATTGCAATTGTTGACATCAGCGATTTTGCTACACACTTTAGCCTCATTGTGTAACTTTTTGTTTGAAGATCTTTTAATTTCTTGAAAACCTTGCTATTTTTTGAAAATGTTCTCAGTACCTGTAGATTTTGTATCAATCTTGTCAATTTATTCAGCAAAGTTTTCAGACAAGTATATTAGACGCTATTTGTCGGAAATATTATGTGATATAACCATACTCGTCATTGAGGAGGGTTCTATTCTAGAACTGTTAATTTGTTTGTTTCAAGCTTACCTTTCTACATATGTACACCCACGCTAGAGTTTGTTTTAGAACTGTTAATCTATTTCAGCTACTTCTTCACGTAATTAATGATAAGTGTGATGACAGAATAGTTGTGTCTTTCAGAACACGATATTTATGAGTGTCACTTACATGACAAATATAATGTGAATGTAACGGTGCAAAAAACACAAAAAGAAAGAACGAAAGCTATGTCAACGCTTGAAAAGCTTATGTCGCCGGACTGGGAAACACTATTATTCATTTTCGCATGAATATTATTGTTTTGTATAAGGTCTATCCGTACGTCAGCACAATACAGGCTATATGATGCCGATTACAAAGTAAGTTCAAAACATGTAAAGATAAAAGAATTATTAAACAAATCTTTAGGAAAGTTAAACATTAACCAATTAGCACAAAGCCTAGGGTTTATACACAATATAAACCTGAGGGTTACTTTGCCACCAATGTATTGTTCTATACTACAAAATAGTAATAATATCTAGACTTAGTACTGTATATTAACAGGCATTACAATCTTGTGAGTTACGCATTTGTAGGAGAGTAAAACCTAGGACGGAGAACGTCAGGTTCACATAACTAAGAAAGTATCCCGAAGAAAGATACCCTGGAGAGCCTAGCGGGTAGAGAAGACGATACAACTGTAGGCTTTATGACGTAATACAATAGAAACATTAACATCAACCTGGGAATGAGCCCGGCAGTTTGACGTTGCACCTGAGGTTGAGCCCGGCAGGTAGACAATATATAAATCACATATCAAATCATTTAAATATTCACTAAGACTCAAGAGAAATTAATGCTGTATCTCTGTATCTGGATTGAAAGTTAATCTCATACCCCAACCATCTTTAACCCTTTCTATATGGGATTCTCTTAAGGTCAGTGCTAGAGTTTTGGGTCAGAAGTGAACTTAAAACGGGATGACAGCGGGTGATTGAGACCAGCTGTAAGAAATCAACGGGCGAATTAATTGCAGAATGAAATACTGACATTGGCACATGTCAAATGGAGAACATGAGAGTCCAACCGAAAAATTGCCAATGGAAAGGTCCATATGACGGGTAGCAAAAGAACACTCCGATATGGGCCATATTAGCTTACCGTTTTCAATGTCGTGGGAAGAAAGTGACACTGAAATCATTGTGCTGAAAATATATTATTTTTTACAGACAGGAAATAGACATGTGCTAAATCGGATGGTATATGTTTGGAGAACCGCGTTATGTCGTACCTCACTGAAGCTCATCGCCAAATCGATTGGTATTTTCCAGACATATGCCATACAATACACTGTACAACTGACCTCTCGACGCCCAAAAATACGTTCGATCTGGAATGCTAACTAGCAAGATTGATGATGAGAGGTCAACATAGTTCTTGCATAAAGATCTTGTGAGAAGCATTCGTGTTAGAACACTTTAGATTGTTTATACACCCTCGATCTTCGTAAAACAAAATATAGAATGAATACAAGTTATGTTGTCTGAGAAAGAGAAATAAAGTAATTGTTGTGTATAAACTTAAATTAAATCTTTACATCTTAAGTGAATATACAATGATATGTATTCGCTTTAACCAGAAATTTGCTGCAGAGCAGCGGCGGAGCTATCTTGCCCTTAGACGTTTGTTCTATCCACGCTCATCTCTCTTTTTGAACGCCAACTTGAAATCAATCAACATTCTCCAACTTGTGTGTACATCTTCAAAGCTCCAGGAATTTACACCAAAGAGTCACGTTTCCATTTTAGAAAGATCTGTTAGGAGTTGAACAACTCTGTGACTGTATTTATTATTCTTGAGCCAATTCCAAGAAGATAAAAAAGCAAGAAACAATCGCCCTTTATTGACTTAACAAACTATTTGAGAAACAGCTGAGAGAAATCCACAAGACCACTGACATATATACAACGCTAACAAGAGAAATCCATTGTTTCCCAAAATGTATCTTACTACCGCCTGTACTCGCTTATACGTTGAGTCAAGTTGTAAACCGCACAGACCTCAGTTCTGATGTCGCATAATGCGCCGGCAGATCTTGGTCTATGCAGTTTGTTAAGAATAATCAGTAGAACAAATAACATAGACCCTGATATGCCAGCGCATTATGCGACGACAGATCAGGGTCTATGTTGTTTGCAGTTGGACTCAACTAATAAGCGAGTATATACGGTAATAAATCTGCTGAATCAGTTACAGTGGTAACGTTTCTGCATAATTAAAGAGGGCGATTGGACAGTGCTGTAATTTAAAATAGCTAAATTCATGCAGCAAAATGAAACTGAACAAATGTCATAAAAAACACATAAATTGTCACGGCGGCCTTCCTCTGAGATTCAATTATCTTTTCTCTGTATTTATTCATTACATTTGGAATCCCTATACACATAAGTTGCAGGAGTGTATCAGAATATTGAAATCACGATATATTGTATCTGTGCTTTGGGATTGACACGGGCATATACAAAAACGTAGAGTGGAGTGGTAGATCAGAGTTGTGGAGTAGAGTTCCTGAGTGGAGTTGTAGATAACTTAGTCCCGCTGAGGTCAGTATGATGATGATATCAGTAAACAATTTCAAGTAACTTTTTTCCAGACTTCCTTCATGACAGTATTATGACACAGAGACAAGTCTTCAAATCTGCTACATTTAGAAGAATATCATTAGTAAATTACTGTAAGAATACTATTAGAAAATCCCAGCCCCCCCCCCCCCCCCCAACAAAAAAAAAAAAAAATTAAATTGAATGGTTGGTCCCTAAAATCATACCATCATTCCAAAGTTCAAACTTATTGTGCACCCGTGAAAGTGCAAAGCAACGAAGAAACATATATAAATGTATTCAATGTACTCTGTACGCGATATGAAGTTGGTCACAATAACCAGTATACTGTACTTATTGCATATATACATGGAGATAAACTTTTCAGCTCGAAGTTGACAACTGTCTGGTGAAACTGACCTGTAGGAACAGTTAGTGTGAAACAGGCCAGCAGGAACAGTTAGATTATCCATAATCACATTTCTAATAACCCATTTTCGCCATTTGAGACTCTTAGAATGCCACTATCCATGCAGAATACACTGTCGTGTATATTGTGATAAGAATCGGTTTGTGTGTGTGTGTGTGTGTGTTTCAGATGTTGTCATAGACAGGATAAAGTGCTGATAGAAAATATAGTATTTATCGTTTGCCTATTAATAGCTGTCTTTTTCATACATCAGTTACATGCACTTAATGTATCTCATGTTTACCGAAATACAATGATGTTCTTAATAATTTATTTTTAGGAGGTAATTTGCATTTTTCAATCTCTCTCTCTCTCTCTCTCTCTCTCTCTCTCTCTCTCTCTCTCTCTCTCTATATATATATATATATATATATATATATATATATATATATATATATATATATACGGTACATCTATCATAAAGAGATAATAAATGGTAAAGACAGCTGCTGTATCTTTGTGACCTCCTAACATGTGAACACTAGCCATTAGGAACAATGATGCGGTCAACATTTCTGCTAAGTCTGAACATTTATAATGGTCTAATGTAATTAGTTAACATTCATTTCCTTACATTTCTTTATTTTTGTTAAGGAATGCAGGTGTACTATGCTGAACTAACGGTCAAGCCAGTAACAATGGTTTTGGAACCAGACGAGTTCTGATGAATGTTTTAGTATGCCCTTTGGTGTACACATAGAGGTCTTGGGGCGCAAAAACAGCTGCTAACAATTTGGGCCTCGTATTCTGGCCCTTTGGGCCATCATTGTCACCCCGGGAGCCATTTACCATTAGTACGCCACTGAGGTCTCAAATTGCAATGTAGAACCACGGCGGTTAGCGTGATGAAAGGGCGCCGACTCCTGCCATCAGTTCAGTCCAGGTCAGCTACTGTGGTGTGTCGATAAGGCACATTACTTGACTCAGCGTATTGTAAACTTCATGTGTTGCTGTGCCGCGAAACACCAAAATTAAAAACATCACGTTGCAATGTGAGAAAAAAGCAAAAAGAAACACATCAAATTTGAACATTTTCTTATATTTTCCCTGTCAGCCCACTATTCAGCTTTTGCTAGATATCATTTCAGATTTGTAACACCATTGATTTTTTTCTGGGGATTTGCTAACCATTGAAGAAGTTTACTTGCATTTAATAGAAGCAGCATTAACGCCTAAATAGAAAACAAAATGTTTATTGAGTTCAGATTCTTGGTTTTTGCGTTGGATGACATAGCAAACATGTCTGATTTGGCCTGCTTCGGAAAGGTCACTTGCATTAAAACTTCCACTCATCCATTCAAATGCAAATCGTTTTGGAAAATGCAACATAACCTCTGCAGATATTTTGATATGTTGTGTCCAAATGAGTGCTTAACATAAGTAAGATAGTCTTGGTGCATCTGTACTTATAATTATTGCACTGAATTTTATCAGAAAGGAAGAAAACTGAAGGAAATAAATGATGAACTTAATTAGCGTTGTAATACCTATTAGACCTATCACACGTATACACAGAATCTACAAAATTTAGCGTTGTAATACCTATTTGACCTATCACACGTATACACAGAATCTACAAAATTAGCGTTGTAATACCTATTTGACCTATTACACGTATACACAGAATCTACAAAATTAGAGCTGTAATACCTATTAGATCTATCACACGTATACACAGAATCTACAAAATTAGCGTTGTAATACCTATTTGACCTATCACACGTATACACAGAATCTACAAAATTAGAGTTGTAATACCTATTAGACCTATCACACGTATACACAGAATCTACAAAATTAGCGTTGTAATACATATTAGACCTATCACACGTGTACACAGAATCTACAAAATTAGCGTTGTAATACATATTAGACCTATCGCACGTATACACAGAATCTACAAGAAGCAATTGTTTAAATATATTTGATTCAAACATGGCAATAGGGTTAGGTTACAAGTTCTACCAATTTATAAAGCAATAAAATATATTCAAATTTAGGAAAGACATGGAACACATATATCACAGCTGATGTGTTTTTACATGAACGGCGCTATTGTAGGCATACAGTATGAGTTGACCTACACCATTATCAATTAGAGTCTCCAGAAAATAAGCGTATATCTGTACAACTTAATGGATATTTATATTTTTCATGTCATCACAAAGATTTTTCGATTCTTGTTTTTCCTTTGACACAAAAATGATTAGATTTCTACTCTGCTTTCAAGATTCATTAACGGTTTGGAATCGAGATACTTAAACTCTCTCTCTCTCTCCCTCTCTCTCTCTCTCTCTCTGTCTCTGTCTCTGTCTCTGTCTGTCTGTCTCTCTCTCTCTCTCTCTCTCTCTCGCTTTCTCGCTCTCTCTCTCTGTGCCATTCACAATACTATTGGGCGTGTAGGTATCCAGCTATTAGTGGATACGTGCTCTGATGCGTTAATCAAGCGCCCCTCAAACCCCCCCCCCCAAAAAAAAAAACAAAAAAAAAACAACAATACAAACAAAACAAACAAAAAACAAAACAAAACAAAAACAAATCCCCAAAACCCAAACAAAAACAAACAAAAAACAATTGAGACATAAAAAATAACAAACAATTATGTACTTTATTTCAGAACGTAACAACGATTTAAGCTCCGTAAGCGTTATTTATGAATGATGGAACCATAGGCGTCCGCAAGGATTTTTCCAGAGGGGGGGGGGGGGTGGGAATCCAAAGTTAAAGATAAATATTTATATACTGCATAATGGATTTTTAAAAAACAGTGGGATGCTCAGTTCCATCTTATTTTATCAACCGTGTCAGTATGTGTATATGTGTTCTTGTGTGTTAATATATAGATAGATACATCTACGATTGGTTGCATGGAAACAAGGGTACGTAAATACCGTGGTGCGTCTTATGAGAGCTCCGACTTTTATGCTAATCGTGCTCTGTATACAGCGTGGCGATAAGGGTAAGCAATACGTAAGACGGAGATTACAGAAACAATGTTACATTTTTAGTATATAAGGATTAGTGTGTGTAATATCCAGTGCGGTCATGGAGTGTGCTACCGTTTCAGCAAGAGAATAAGTAAATTATAAAGAAATATACAAGTATAAAGAAAGTTTACGCGGCCACAAAACTATCAGAGGAATTCAACTTACCGTCAGTGTGAACCGTTGAGATGTATGTCCAATTGTATCTCAGAACTATATCTACCATAGCCTGCGCCTGGTACTTGTCTGAAGGCACAACTCGTACGAAATACTTGTATAAAATTTTCGAGCTTAGATCCATACTGGTCGCCGAATACCCTATCTGGGGTATATGAAACATCTGTAGCATATTCTGGACTTGTATAGTGTTCTGACTTGACCCTGGTCCAATCAAACCGGCAATCGGCTTTTCCTCTTTTTTTCGGCACGCGGACCCCCTCGTGTCGTTTCCCTCAGACTTGTCCAGACTGGCTATGGAAGTTTTAATGAAATCTATACTCTGTTCCATTGCAATAGGCGCATACCAACATGAATCCCTTATGTCCCATCCCAGGGTAACATTTGGCAAGATATCCGGATTTTTATTGATTTCCTCTATAATCAGGAAAAAGATTTCGACTCTATGAATCCCATACTGCTCCCAGATTTCGCCGCATGTACGAGTATATTTGCTGGTATCCGAGGGAGCACGGTGTACTGGAAATAGAGCTCCGATTATGATGTCTCCGTCTTTCTTTGCAAACCTTTGCTTGCACGCAATTCTTAGTGTAAATATGGTAAGCATGAATATCAGCACTTTCAAGAATCCTTGAATAAAATGGGAGTTTCTACGAGACATGACACTATGTTCCTAGACTAGACCTAGAATGAAAATAATACCTTTAAGTTAGTACGTTAGTTATAAACCAGGGTCATACAAGTTTTCATGTGTTGAAAATACGAGATCCATTACAACCACTTTGACTGGATTTATATTTCATTAATCAATAAATCACGGAATGGGCTCGAACACTTGATAGAACATAGTCATATAATGTATCCATCACCTTTGTTAATGGATATCCTGTGCGATCAGATGCAGTCAATTCTTCCTTATGAATTCCTTTTGTGCATGTCTACGTACTTTCTACTGGCAGCTCTGCAAATGACACCATCTGAAGAAAGTTTCCTGGGGGAATGATACTGTGACACTTCCGCTGACGATTATCATCGTGTGAAGTCAATTGTATTTGAATCTTACTAGACAGTGGAGTCAACTGTGTGTATCACTCGTCAATCCTTTCAAAGCAATGGGGATAGATGCTTCCGATCATTTTTTTCAGAGGTCGTACAACAGACGGTTTTATATTTAATCTACCATAAATAGAAGTACCTAAATACCATTGCCTATGGTAAGCAAGAGCGCGAAGCTTAAGTGTCAGTTTTGTGTAAATCATTAAAGATTAACGATGTTGGAGACTTATTATTATCGAAATCTTTGTCCAGCGTTTGACGCAACCCTGACGCCAACTGGTCTGTTGTATGTATTTTCATCCATTCCAATCAATAATATTTTTTTTTACAGTAATTCAATTAGCTATACTCCCAGTTATTTTATGTCTTATTCCACTGGCCCCTTAATCTCTAGCAGAGGCATAAATTGACACATAAACAGTTCGATTTGAATGAACCATGTTCTTAAACCGTACTAATAATTTAGGATGCCTCGACTAGATGAAGTGAAAATTATAGTAATCTCGTGTCTCTAATGTGCCAGTCATTCCATACCTATTTAGGTAATACACATTCAGAACTCCAAGCAAACGTCCAAAATTAATGGTTAACTTGGATTTGTGTTACTAGTATCATAATTTGTGTTTCTTCTCCCCTCATAAATCAAATCCTTATTTAAGTCTGGTATCACTCCTTAGATCCCTTGGAATAAAAAGCACACACAACGTCATAATCCCTATTTACACAACGTCATAATCCCTATTTCTAATACGAGACATAATAATCTTGTCTAGGACAAAACATTTGTGAAGTCATAACACCATTGGAAATATCAGACGCTTATGACAGTGTATCGTATTCTGCTCCTAAATTTAGTCCTCAAATAATATAAAATGTCATCTCCAATTTATCAAGGACTGTCATGGGTGTGTTGTGTCATCACAGGCATTGCAAATGACCGATGTCACAGGGTTTCTCTGGCCTGCTCTAATATATGCAAACAGTGTCGTGTCATACGGCTTAATGCTGCAAAACAACAAAATACATCTTTTAAGTAAGGTAATATTTCATTTTGAGAATTAAATTAATATTTGTTGTAGCATAAATAACACAAGATGCTAATAGTATATTCGCTTCGATAATACTGACACTTAAAGCGTCATTATTGTGTTAGGAACATGGAGGTTTTTGCGACAACACTGCAGGCTAGGCAAAAGCTATTTGATATCTCAAAACATATATATGTCTTCATTTCAACTAACTAATGTACATAAATTTAAACATATAGAGGAGCTTACGTGAATGCTTATAATTATGTGAAATACATGAAATTAGTTGAATAATTTCTATATTTTACGAGCCTTTGGAAGCAGAGTATTACAATTAATCCAGTTTCAAAAATCCATTTGAAATGGGCAAAAATGTCAGATTATATTTATCACATTACAATAAGATAAAAATGTATTAATTAAACAAACCACATAAAAGTGTAGTGAAATGACTATCAAGTACACCGGATGCGTTTGTTTTGTATGATATCATGATGTTATTTGCAACGTGATGAGATGCTGGAAATTGGCTGAATATAAAATTTAAAATGATACTATAATATCTGATAATATCTGATTGACACAAATATTTAGGGAAATACGGAGAACAATTATTAAAGAGTGTAATATGTGATTTATGTATACAAATTAAACGGACCTTTCTTGCCCTGCTTGATGCTTGTATGTGTGAATTTATTTAAGATTAAAAAATAATCTTTTGCTACTAGAGACACTCTTGTATAAAGACTGTAGTTTTGTCCGCCTATGAGTGCAAGGCTATGTAAATAAATGAGTGCAAGGCAATGTAAATAAATGAGTGCAAGGCTATGTGAATAAATGAGTGCAAGGTTATGTGAATAAATGTGAAAAGTTGATCTGTATTCCACATCTATATTCAAAGAATAGGAAAATACGTCAATTCGCACTGGTGTAGGTATGGAGTCACACCATCCAATCTGTGATATCCTTTTTGCGTCGCTTAGAAAGTGGTCAAAATATATATTATTTTGTATTCTACCATACTTCTTGAGAAAGTACAAACAGAATAAATCAACAGAGCTAATTTTTCGTGCCAAATCATTCTTATGAATCACTAGTCAAATGCATTTAGCCATTATTCCACGCGTGTCTGTGTCGAGGAGTGCCGAATATTCTAGTACGATAAGCATTCAGAAACTTAACCTTTGTTACAATCAAGTATCTTCACCAATACTTTTTCCTCAACTTGCTTAGTGAATTACACGTCACGACCCATTACGCTTGCATCAATCCATACAGTAGTCGTGTTCGATACCGTGCTGTAGTAATCACATCCTTACCTGCTGAAATCGAAGCACCGGCCAGTAGCATGGCAGAATATTAACTGATTTACAAGTACCTAATGAACTAAAATAGACACACTCTGGTCATACCTCCATTGTCTGGAGAGCTAAAACCGACATTCTCCAACAATCTACCAGATAGGAGTGCTGTACTAGTAGCAACGTCACCTGCTTAAACTGAAGAACCGGTCAATAGCGTGGCAGAATACTAACCCATTTTACAAGTACATGAAGAGCTAAAATAGACACTCTCTGATTATACCTCCACTATCTGAAGAGTCAAAATTGACACTCTGATTATACCTCCACTATCTGAAGAGTCAAAATTGACACTCTCCAGTAATCTACCAGAGACCATATGGACATTTCTGATAATCTATTTGAGAGCGAGTTAAAGATTGTAACAATGTAAGCACTTAACTGCTGGATATGTACACACTGGAAGGCAAGGAGAGACATTGTGCATTTGTGTTTAAATAACGATAACTAATGATCACATTAACTTAGAGAACCAAGAGTATTAATTAATCATTGATAGTCAGGAATTAAGTATGGGAATTTGCTATCATTCAGTACGATTTGCATTTCAGCACTGGGCACATATATCAGTGTGTTCTCATACTCTCTGCCATAATATGTTCATATAATAAAATACTTCAAACTCTTTTTAATATAAGAGCTCTGATTCAGATCCGTACATCTACATCATCTCTGAAAGGTTCATAAAATATGTTGGGGTAAAATATCCATCACTATCACTACAAGTAAGACTCTAATAACACTTTTTATTCTTTCGAGGTAAGTATGGAAAACAAGACATTTTTTTAGAATGTATATGCCATACGATTCATGCAAGACATGTATTTAGAATGTATATGCCATACCATTCATGCAAGACATTTTTTTAGAATGTATATGCCATACCATTCATGCAGGACATTATTTTTAGAATATATATGCCATACCATTCATGCAGGACATTATTTTTAGAATGTATATGCCATACCATTCATGCAATACATTTTTTAAAATGTATATGTCATACCATTCATGCAAACATTATTTTTAAAATGTATATGCCATACCATTCATGCAAGAAATTGTTTAAAATGTATATGCCATACCATTCACGCAGGACATTATTTTTAAAATGTATATGCCATACCATTCATGCAGGACATTATTTTTAAAATGTATATGCCATACCATTCATTATACTTTGTAATTTTGCTTAAGTAGTAAAACTGTTCTGTTCTTGCTATCTCTAGATAGTTGAACGTTTTACATACATAGACGAGCCGCGGTTGCTTAATGGCTAGCGTGTATGAGTCGGAACAGAAAGGATGCGGGTTCGAATCCTACCATTGGACCAACCTGGGTCGAGTACCGTCATGTGTCCTTGGGCAAGGCACTTTACTCCAATTGCTTCGGTGCTAAATAAACTGCTTATGTTCTTGTGCCATAAAGCACCAACCAAACCAAATGTACATATTTAGTAAAAATGTTTCGAAATTGCTTCGAATTGACCTTTTAAATTAGCTCAATATCTTGATTTGTAAATTTGAAAAATCTGACGTCGTGTGATAAACATTTCAATCAATGATTTGAAAACTACTGTATGGCCTCTTTTTCTTCCAGTAGGGTAAAATGGGGCGTTTTATTTCTATAGCAAGTATATTTTGTTGTTTAATTTCCCAGATGACTTAGATACTAGGGACATGCTTCCTACAAACATCAAGTTCTTTATGTCTCAAGATATATACGTCTGACTAATATTTCTGCATTTTATCATCATTATTACGTTATGAAGTTTTTCCTTTCTATGGAAAAGGAATATTTTTGTACTTTGTTCCGTTGTTCTTCTGCTGTCCTTTCGTTTATGAAGGAAAATATCACGCGATATGATAAATTTATCATTCAAGGTGAAATTCTGAGTTTTTTGTTTTTCTTTATTATTTCACAACTAGCAACTAATCATCTCGAAAGAATAATCATCTGGACTATATAATCATCTGGACTATATAATCATCTGGACTATTTAATCATCTGGACTATATAATCATCTGAACTATATAATCATCTGGACTATATTACATGCGATATATTTAAGCCCATATAGCTCATTTTTAGGCTTCATCAAATATCTTATGCAATATATGTAACACACCAAATACAATGTTTGGTCCATGAATGCAAGGCTTTCAAACAAATTAACTCCTGTTGCCGCTTTTTCATCGCGATATTGCAATTTCAGCGTTCTAAAGTGATTGTAAACTTATCTGATCTGCTGTTCATGTCCGTTTATCAATTAAGCCTTGATAAACGTTACACAGCAATTACTGAAGACAAAAAGATATTAGAACCGTGGCATAAAATTGTCGTTATTAATGAAGCTTTGAAACAGCTTCGCAAATTGTCATTTAAAAATTATGGATAAAACATTTTTTAAAAAGCGGATTTAACAGTCTAATCTTATTTCACCCAGCCCATAAATAAAACTATATAAATATTTTTAGGCATGTCCTGCGTCATCTCAGCTACCTTAACTTACCACCTGAAGTTAATTTACTAAACTGCCGCATGGTGAAAACAGGCTGCTTGAGTTCTCTGAATCTTTGATGATTGAATACATCAATGTCTTACTTTATTTCAATATCCACTGTCTTAGGAATAATTTTCTACTCAGCGTGCAATGAGCAATGGTACTTTTTAGTAAAAGCTGTCATCCACGCTTGTTCTAATCCTCAGGGGGTACCGATAATAGCGGGTGTAGATGCCACTCTCGATCTTGCCTATTAAAGACAAAAGTTGGTGTCTAAGGTCATATGAGTGCAAAAGTCCATTACTTCAAGCCTTATAGCATTATTTGAAGATTAGCCATTACCTAATTTGTTCAAGACTGACTAAAAGTGAATCAAATTTGCAGAGGGAGACTTTATCATGTTTACAGATTATTTATCGAAGCTTAATGATAACTGATTATTGGCAGTAGGCGATATTTACGGCATAGATATTACTCAGAATTCTGGGAATAGATGAATTTGTATTATGTGCATTCTAAATATTATCCAGGTTATATTATTGGAATGCAAACACTTTGTGATTAGTTTGAAAGTAGAACTACATCTGAATTATTCAAAGCGGTATACCTTAGAGGCTTCAGCGGGCGAAAAAAAAAAGAAAAAAAAATCTAAGTACTGACACTACGGAAGTAAGGACATTTTATTACAGTGAACATACTAACCACTCATCTGTATAAAAAAACGAATAGTGCATGCTTCATTTAGCAGGAAACTGGCACGTTGTTAAAGCCATAGCATAGTGTAGATAGAGGATACTTCGAGCGTAAGCGTCACTTTTGCGTATTGATTATGGTACAAAAGATGTATCTTCAAAAATTTAAAGCGAATGTAACATCAATTGGTCAATTTTAATGGATTCAACTGCTTAAATGTTATCAAACGTGGCAAAAGAATGAAGAAACTTTGTTAAAAGAGACTGTCATATCTACCCATTATCATATATACTGATCACCATAGTGGTGTGCTGGATAGGAGCACTTGTATTGCACCATGAAGGAGTGATAGCATGGCAAACCATCCCTAATGTATTTATTGATCCTTACTTCATTTTATTTTACAGCTGCGTGAAATAATTTCCAATTACACAAATGCAATTGCGTGTAGTATGTTTCATACCATATACCATTATTTAGCTTTAGTTTCTAAGGTTGTTCCTTTTCTGATGTTCATATCGAATGTCGCCAATGTCAGTCTGTATAAATTATTTGCTTTAAAACGGAATCATGATACATGGAATTTAACATTATATCTGGTTTTAGGAGGAGGTATAAAGCTTTTATTATTGTAATACAGAAGTTATACCGAACGGGATAATTTCATGCGGCACCCCTTTAAGGAATCCCATACAAACGACATAAAATGTAAATATTGGTGTCGTCCCCAGGACTGTGATACAATTTCGCGCGGGGAGTGCGAGGAGAATCATGGTGTAGTCAGGCATTTTCTCCGTCCCTATCCATATGTTTCCGCGTTGCAAGATCCAATTTTTATTAGTTGTGTATAGAATCAGTTCATCTGAGGGTATGGAATAGGTAAGGGTATCCGAAAATTGAGGTAGCGCTGAAAAACAATGCGGTATTGTAATAGGAACAACAAGCGTGGCCAGTGTAACAACCTCTGTTTTTCATCACGTTTCATTTACCATCGAAAGAAATTGGATTATTTGTAAGTATATCTATAAGAGATTGTGTTCCATTGCAAGACAAGTATGCTTGGCTTACGAGGGAGTAAAGAGCTGTATGGAAAAACTGTTTGAAAGAGTATTGTGGCATACATATGGAACATTTTAAAAAACGATGTATCGTTTACCAATGCCGGAAGTGTGTCACTGGAACATGGACCAACTACAAGATATGTGCCAGCTGTGGTGGTCCACATGTGGTAAGAGGCATGAAGAGGCTTGACAACTGGACACGGAAGCATTTTAATAAAGTTTTATGTGAACCGCAAGCAAAACATAACTCATTTAGACGATAGGGTGTCAATGTGATAAGCTTAATATATCTATGTATGTCTACCATCACACGTGTGAATGAGTTGCTTCGCAGAGGGATAATACCCCATACGATGCTGAGCTGGACGCACTACTGGAGAGTGGGGCTAGTCAGACATTTCCTGCTTCTGTAACTTTGTCAAAACAACAGACTGCTCCAAGTGACCTTGCAACATTTCACCTCAAGGTGCAGTAAGTTTAAGGCTCACCCCTGTTCTCACTATTGAGCAGCAGCAGCAGCCCTACACAATACAAATTGAGATTAAAATCTTCTGGATAGAAAAGGAGGCAAGGAGAGGCTTTGGGACCAAACTTTAAGAAGCTTACACAAAGGGAACCCAAACTCTTTCGCAGGGCCCGCCTCGAGCGACAGAAAGACTGTTATTGATCTTTTTACAAAGATTGACGATGAAGCCTGGTTGGAGAATGATCAAAAAAGGAGCTACGCGAAGGTGACAGAGACTAACCCTCTATCTTCTCTCAGTGGGTGGACAACTCACAGCCGCTATAGAATAACCCAGACGTTTGTACGAATTATTGCTTTCTCAGTGTGTAACTCGGCCGGTACAAGCAGGCTCTTGAAAAGCGCCACTTAAAGGCTAATCCCAGCCTTACATATGAAGGTTTATGAAAGCTAGTCCGCCCCAACCAATCTTTCCCTGCTCGTGACAAGCACTATGAATGTGCTGGACTGACTCTGATATTTGGTTGCGTAAGTGGCTTTTACCAGGTGCTGCTATTGACATTCATGGCAGAGTGGTGTGTTGGTTTGAGCCAGAGCGGCCCAACATACATTGTTAAGACGCCATTTGCACGTTTCCTGCATAGTAAATATGTTTGGTTTGTAAATAAGGATGTCAAGGCTTTCGAGTAACTTTACGATAGCAGGCATGTTCTGGTACAGCCTCCATCACCAAAGACCAGCGACCAGATTAGCGACAAATGACCTCACCCTAGCAACTCCAAACAGACAATTATTCCAGTAGACTATGCCAACAATGTTATGGAAGCCCTCCTGTTTATAGAAAACCTCTGTCTTAAAGAAGCCTTTTTCTGTCTCCCATTGCTTGCTTCCAGAGAGCAAGAGCAAGCTTGCTTGCAGCAGCAAGAAGAGACAAAAGAGGTTTGTATTACAAAGAGCCTGAGAATCTCATTCGCGAGATGTAGCAGCTTGCAACATCGAGCCGGGCGGTCTGGTGTGCCGCAACGATGTGGTCGTTGACTTTTCTGTTAAGGTAGGCCAAATATTTGTCTGAGTTCGACGTCCTTTACCTGGTGACATTGTGGACGAGCCGCCAGACGACCGTAAGAGATGGACCGAAAAGCGCTACCAACAGGTCATGGGGTGGACTGAAAAGCTGTCCAACGAAGTAACCCCTTGAGCTGCACTTTCACACTACAGCAAAGACGCGCTTGCACGATTTGGATGTTACCATCGACATCCGCGCCGCGGTCTCATTCATGAGCAAGCGCTGCCACAAGACACCAAGGTAAATGGTATCGATGTGGTCAGCGCATATACTACTATGACGGTTAGACTGCCATTTTTGCCTGTACTATCCAAGTTTAACTACCTGCAGAAGCCCAGAGGTGGTCCAATTTAACCCACCAGCTTTTACCTGGCAGAGGTTACCAACACTGATATTATTTTATTTCCTACAAGGCATGACTTTATCACGGGCATGGTCCTATTGTATGCAGAGGAGCAGTCAATAGGCTCTACGATTGTTGGAGAGCTTGTGCCGCACAAAAACGTGCCCCACGACGCAACCAAAGTATTGGGTAAGCCGTACAGCTGTGTTAGCACTGAGTTCAGTGACTAAGATAAAGAGTGCGTAGCAAACCTTGTTTACGGACGTGTTGGCAGACGCTGTAACAAAGCAGCATGAGCACAGCTCTATCAAGACAAGAGCAAGGCCTTAGCATACAGTAACGGCCGCCAGCGTACAGAACTTGACGCAGACCTCCACCTAGTTACTGACCAGGTACAGTGAAAGTGATCGGCCGATATCACACCTCATTCTCAACTGCATACGCATTCTGCTCCACAGTCTTGTTAGCGCACTGAGCGAAACAGCAGTTGTAATGCGTACAGATAGTGTCTACACAACTTTGGCGGAGCAGAATACAGATCAGCGTTTACAAGAAGCAGGTTATCAGTTTACAGAAACAAACTTCTGTAGGTGGCAGGATGTTGGGCCCCTCCGCATCGACGCCAACTCTGAAAGCCTGTTGGACGACCTGGAGGATGGCTCTATGTCCATGTATATTTGCTCTCAAAAACCAGCAGCAAATTACTATGGACGACTAATGGGACAAAAAAGAGGCTGCCAGACAGATAGCAGCAAATGCACAGCGGAAGTTGAAATAGACGACTACCTGGCTGAACTGCTATATAATGAAATAGAGGCACTCATAGACAAACTTTCTGGTACACAGCTGCAAGCTGACATACCGCCACCAAAGGCCGGCCCTCTCCTGGTAGTTAGAGGCTATCCAGGAACTGGTAAAAGCGTCATGGAGCTTCGCTGGGGAAAATCTTGGGCGTAGCACACGTGTGAAAGTACTTTTTGTCTGTCCAACAAGCTCCTGGTGCGACAGGGCTGCCAAGGAATACGGGCTGAAGGCCATCGCCCTACATAGCCTGATTGGCCGCAGCCCAGAAGGTGCAGAGAATGATGACACCTGTAACCCCCCCCCCCCACACACACACACATACGCATATACACAATGTCAGTACTTACAGCACAGCACTATTATGTTTTAGGAGGACTTCTTCTACACCGTGTTGCAGCTTGAGTGGATCTTTGATTTCATTAAAAGGAGGAAAAAGGACAAAAGCATGCATATTATTCATGGCAACAGCGATCCGTTCCAAAATTATCCTGTTTCACAGAACCTTGATATCAACTTCGACAACTACTATGTCGAAGTCCTCGTGCAGATTTTTTGCGGCGTCTTTGCCTTTACAACTCCAAACCATACTCTGAGGAAGAATGCCCCAGAATGAGGCTCTTTGGGACGAACTGTTGACATGCAAAGAGGATGAAGTCTTTGAGGTAGTCGTGTGCCATGGCCTGAAGACTATGCCATGGTCCAAGCTACAGCAGCGGGAAGCTGTTACCTTTGTCCCCCATATAGCGTTTAACAGCTACAAGCAAGCCGTGCCCGCGTCAGACAGCTTACAGTCAGAACGACGTGTAGTACAGACGCAATCAGCAATCGCGACGAGGCAACAAGTATAAAGCCGGCGGCAGTTTGAGCGAGAAATGACCCATGAAGGTTTGACACCTCGCGATTCCTCTCCGGATCGATTAAGCAGCGGCTCCAGCCATTAGATTCACAGCGCTTGCGAGGTTCGGAACAACGATATACAGATGCACACAAACTAGCTGTCGTTTGTTTACGTTCCGCAACGCAACGCTGACATGGGTTATACATATTTATAGGCATTATAACCGACGGTGGCGAGTCACCCGACAACAAAACATCATTTCTTATATTTGCTGCTCGAGCGAGGCCGTGTAAAAGTCAGAAAGCTTTGGCTCATTGCGAGTGTCTGCAATGTCGTCTGTTTTTCCGCCGGTTACTACGTAGTACTCGCACATAGCGGCATCGACATTATTATAAGTCTTTTAGCCATGCTGCTCGACGCGCAGCGCTCATAGAGGTAATCGAGACGCTCGTCGCGCTTGTAGAAGTAGTCAGCCTGAGCAATTTGAGAGTCTTCCATCAACTTGTCGTGTCGAGTGCGTTCGATGTCAGCTTCTTCTGAGTTTAGCGTAGAAAACGGCAGTTTGAGCCTGCGAATGCTAAGGCGTTGACGATTGCCCCGCCAACCATCATTCCAATGGCGGGCATTATATAGACGTAATTAATTATGTTAGCTGGAATTATGCCTTGTTTAATTAGCACGTGCTGCGTCCAGAGATTTAGTTCTACCGTGCCAACATGCTTTACACCGTCTTCAAGGTCGAGTCGACCAAGGTCGGTAGGTTTCATTTATAGCTTAGCAATCATTGAATATCCCACTGATAGACCACCGAGTACGGCCCCATGGTAGACTAGCAATCGTCTCTCTTTTTTTAAAAATTGACATGGCTATATGCGATCATGCCGTCTACAAGTGGCGCTAGTATGGCACCGTATCTAATGTAAAGGTAGCAGCTAATGTTGAACAAAGAGGCATGAATAATATGATATTTTTCAAGGTCAGCTGCAAACTATTCACTATTGGCTAAGGGCAGAACGTGGCTGACAAGTGACATGTAAAGGCCAAGCAAGGATAATTCTATAGAAACTGTCATATTACTTCCCATTTTAGCCTCATATAAGGCGTGAGCCTCTGAAACAACTTTCTCGCTCATTTCAGCAGCACTCCGAAGTGTTACATTTCGTCCAGTATATTATTTGGCCATACCGGAAGTGGCTAGCTGGGATAGCCTTTCGCGCTGCAAGATTATTTGTGAAGAAGGACATCATATGTCTCGTTCTTTAACTTCCTTAATCTGTACGTTATCATACTGTTCATCCAGTACTGCATCAAGATCCATGTTGTTTCTTGTAAGCTGTTCTGACATGGTTCTTATTAGATTTCGATTACTGGCCGAGCGCTTAACTCTAAGTGACCTATAAATAACATATGTTAAGACCACGAAGTGACAAAGCATGGCTAATAATGTACAAGACATGGAGCCACCACATCGCACCTGCGGAACGCGAGCTAACAAAGCTGGTAAGATATGGGTGGGTCAGTTTGTAGAAACAGCTTACCGAGACGTTTCTGCTTGAGAAATTCATTGATCTCTCGTGCTACACAATATTGTTCTCATCTAGTGGATCCTTAATTGAGTCTTTGTATTTATAGTAAAATAGTGCCACTCACTGTACAATTTAGATCATGGTTCATAGGGTTGATCAAAAACACTTTTGCGTCTTTATTGCTTTGGGACATTGGTTTAGGAGTACTGTTGTGCAGATGACAACAATAGAATCAAATTGGCTCTTAAATGCTGATTCGAGACGCACGCATGCAAACACGCTCTTGCCGCTGCCGCTGTAAGCTATAAAAGATTGCGTGCACTAGCTGCCTTTCGTTGTTCTCGCTGGCTAGTAGATGGCTGACACAAAGTGTGCATTTTGTATGTTGAGCTGTGAGTCCATACCAACATATATGTACGCATTTAACACGCCTGTCGCTTGGACCGTTTTTTTTTTTTTTTTTTTTGATCTGCAGCGTTACACTTAGTATGCGTTTTCTATGCGTCTTCCCAACCCGTGAACTGTGTGGTCTTCCGACGAACTCATGTTTTCGTAAAATGCGCCTACCTCGTGAAACAATACCTTCGCGTCCTGATAGACTCCCTCGTCATTATTTTTGGGGCCTACTGGAGCCTATTTCAACTTCTGATTGCTCCGCTGCCCATGGGAATAAATATGGTTTGGAACGCCCTGACGCCCTCGATCGTCACGAACACCTTGCTGATAAGAGGGTTGTAGAAATACATACTATCACGCACGAACTCAGAGCTCATTGTCGCATCATCTAAGAGCAAAACTATCGCCTTCATGAGTTATGCTAGCGCGTTCAGGTTGATCTACCACACGGGGTCGCTCTTGTTCAGTAACATTTTGCGATGGCTTATCATACGTACGAGTTCCGAGTGGGTTACAATGTCGAACTCTTGGGAGATACCGTCAGTAGTATAGCTCGCCCCATTGTTAGTGTTCTGGAGTACCCAGCGGAAGTCATAAAACGTCAGCTCAAAAGATAGACTGTATGAAAGGCCAGACCGGTAGTATGAAATGCGGTCGTTTAGCAGCTCAAAGTCGAGCCGCACATACAAGGAGTTCCCAACTGCGGCGGCGATAGATACATTGGGCGGGTAGCAGCGATGGCATTGTCAGAGCCAACACGTATGGCAACCATGTTGGAGTTCTGTATACCCTAATAGACTGCGTAAGTCCACTCTTTGTCCGTCAGCACGATATCCTTGTAGACACATCGATATCGTCAATACACGCAATTTCGTTTCCATCAAGCTTTATGCTGATCTTATTGACGATGGAGCGGCCAAGGTTTTTCACGATTGTACGGTTGGCGTCAATCGGCGCTGCTAAGCCGTCGCTCCAAAAAATGTTAAATGCCATCCTATTAGTGCAGGGCACAATAGCATCGTTGCTTATAAGGTTGGCAAATGTGACAATAAGCAGTTGATTTTGGTCTATGGTACTAGGGTTATGAGTCACATTGACGGTGCTTCGAGTTTGTTTCGGTATTGAGACATGTTGTGCTTGCCTAAATTTTATCAAGTTTTGTGCAATTGGATTTCACGTGTTCTTCCTTTAATATGCTAACTTACTAAAGCTAGTTGAGAATTGTTTGGTAGAAGAGACACTGATCTAAAAGATGAAACAGTAGAAACATCATTTATTGATTTTTCCACCAATATTATTAACAAATAAATGAATTGAAAGACTGCCTAAACAACTTTCATGGAGACGATCTAATAGAAGTTAAAAACGAAATTCGCAATAAAAATGTTGACGCCTTCTTTAAAGCCAATGGCTTAAATGAAACACATGTCTATGCCAGGCTTACTGTAGAAAATGGTATATTGAAGCTCTGGAGGTATGATATCCCTCTCTATTATGACAGTGTGGGAGCCGTTGGGCCGAACAAACTTTCCAAACTTGAACGTAATCACAAAAGAGGCATATATGCAAAACTATGGTATAGACAGACCGCCAGTTATCATTAGCAAAAATGACAGCATAAATCGTGTTTTTCTTACTAGATGAGCTTCCATCAGACATTAGTAGATTGATATATACCGAGCTACTATCAGCATCGGGATCCGAGGACACAGCACTAAAAGAAGTGGCGGCACAGGAACCCAACAGCCTCCGGATGCGAGAGATCCTTAGTCTCAACGTGGAACTTCAATTGACTTGTGGCGAGATTGTAAATAACCTCTCGAAGCTTACAGAACTCGATAACCGCATCGCCGTAGAAGACACAAAACTGACCGAAACGGAAAAGGAAACGTTGTGCCAGGAGATATGTTTGAGTTTGTATCCACGTTAAACACTTTACAAAAGATTCTGTAAGCGAACATATCGATGTCATTATTAAATGTGTTCGAACCGGTTTGACCCAGAATGAGGCACCGCATCTGGTTTAGGATTTGGAATCACTTGCAAGCAAATGGCCTTGAATGCTGACACCACAGCCTATTGTTTCACACCAGAAGACAAAGTTCACCTGATTTTGCCAACACCGCATGGGGTTGCTATACCACTTGTTCTTTATATCCACAGATCTAGTATCAGAAAGTGCATACTTATCGGTTATGTCCATAAATTTGGTTTGGAACGAAAGGTTCTTACTCACAAACACTTTTTGATTGATTAACAGTTCTTCTATTTGTTCTCTCTCCTTAACAGCGTAGTTAAACACTCCACGAACGCCATATTTTCGTTATTATTAAGTAACATGACTCTGGTGGTACCATTTTCTGATAACGCATGTCGTGTTGACTACTCTTCACGTTGGACAGGTGGCTTTAGAACAGATGATACACACTTGTCCTGGCACCCGTGTAGGTTTCTGAGAGATTTCATTCAGACCAGGATGGTTCAGCGTTTCGGATGCCCATGGTAACAACAGATTTGTTGTGAAATCACTACCATTTCCGATGGGTATTATAACATGGATACACTCGAAAAAGAAATACAGGCTGCAATTTCTGGAATGACGGCGGCTACAACGCGGCGACTGGGCCGCTCAGCATCACGCTCATTGACCAAAAACTATTAGCTCTATCTCAACGCGCTTAGCTTACTCTTTGACTGCGAATCACATGAGTTGTACAGAGCTGGTACACACACGGCACCAAATGCCCCAGCATTTATCAATGTCAAGTCTCTTTATGTCCATCTCGATTAAATAAACACGATTTTGATTATTCTTGATGAAACAAAACAGTACCTGCTACAAATCATTCCTGCAGGTGGTGAATCCTATAGGGAGACGCGTATTGTCTTCTATGGGAAATCACGTTGGCGTAGACTACGTGAAGGCAGCACCTAAGCGCTCTCAATACGTATTTTAAATGAAAAACAATCGCCGGTTAATTTGTTGGCGTGCACTATGATCCCGAACTAGTGCCCGTGGAAACCATTAACGACATGTGCACTATGAGTCTACGTGGTCCTGGCTTTTTTAGTAACCGCGCTGCATGCGCCTTCGGGCCTTTGCCGCCGTTCAATGTCGCCCCAAATGTTAAAATATTTGTCGCGTGGTGTTCAGTGCTAGCAGAGCCAGCGCAACTGCAGGCATTGATGCTGCCTAAAAGGTCGTGTACTTAACGGCCGACAGTATCACGTCAGTAGTAGTGTGGGGCGATCGAGACCCAAACGGGAATCCTGTGTTAAATAGAGTCAAAAGATAATAACCTCTAACAGGAAATTAACATAGGCGGCCTCTTTGTTCATAGCTACATTCTAACAGTATAGGATGAGATGACGGTTTACACTCGAACGGAAATACTGTATGGCGTCAGGTGAGTCTGTCTGTTTGTGTAAAAGTGCAGCATGGGTTTGGCATGAAATGTGAGTCTGCTTGGCCTCTAAATAAAATGCTGTAGAGGAGTCCTGTGCTAAATAGAGTCGAAAGTTAAAAGGGACAAAAGGGAAATTAACATCGGCAAATTAATGGTCAACAGTTTATAGAAACAAAAGGTCGACTCCCGTTTGGCTCACAGTGTCATCCCCTTCTACTCACGTCAGTCAGCGGTAGTACCGCAATAAATGCGTCTTGTTACTATCGCTGGGAGTTAAAGCAAAACTTTCAAACCTTTTGTGGTTTTACCCTCAGCAACAACAACGACACTATCACCGTCCCTGGCGCCGGTTTTTACTTTATTAATCTCCATGGAAATCGTGGTGACGGAACGTGGGCAACGCTTTCAATTCGTGTAAACGGAGTCCTACGGGCACATAATGACAGGAGTAATCAGTATGTCGTTACTTTTAACGTCTCACACAAAAGCTTTACAACTAGCTTTCCGTCTATGTTTGGCGCTGGAGGCACCATTCGGTGCGAAGATCTCAACCTCATAGCGCAAGCGTCGGGATTATCACCCAATCTAACCATCGTCAACTTTTGCATTTAGAGCTCGTGCTATACTTAGCATTAGGGCAAAATAATAAAGCCATGGGGGAGCGAGCAGACATAGGCAAGGAACACGAATCATTGGTGCCGCCTGCCAATCCAGAAGTCGACAACGGATTATTGGAGCAGCTCGCACAACAAGTGCGTGACATCGAGAAGGAATACAACTCACTGGTGTGAGAGTATCACTGGTACAAGATTATCTGCGCGTCATTGGTATTTGTGACTCTTGGTGAGCGTGAAGACTGCGATATTTCCAGACCTAGTAATATCAAGCAAACAGACGCCTTATTTGACATCACCGCCGTCTTGCCAGTAAACCACGACGACAGGTTAGAAGTGCGTGTCCGTAGGAGAGCTACTCCACTCCAGCCTTCAGATCAATGAAGCTTTCATATTACGCTGCTTGTAGAGGAATTATAACGTTGCTATATATAAAATTCCAAGATCCACAAGATTTTCGCCTGAAAAAGATTTGCGAGGTTGAAATCTCCTTACAGAGCTCTCTGTACAAAGAGTATAAGCGCGCAGTAAATGTGGTGGATGGTGTTGAAAGCACACTGGCGGTTGTGTCTATTGGCACCTGTGTGGCGGTGTGGCGTTGTCAACAATCATTGCGGCTCCTCTGTCCATACTCTTACAACAGTGGGTTTTTGGAGTGATTTCTGTTTCTGTGATCACGAGTCCTACTAGTTAAGAACATTCTGCGTGTGTATATAGTAGTGTATTATTTCCACGTCTGTGACAATGTTTTGCTTGCGTCTGTTTGCTTTTTGTGACCAAATTATCGACGTGTGACTGAAAAGATCGCATTAGGAGTGAGAGACTTATCACTACGAGGTGGTCCCCCCCCCCCCCATTGCCTCCCCCATCCTCCGCACAGATTTGTCCTTCATTCGTCAACCAGACATACGATTTTTGTACAATAAATATTTTTACCACAGCTATTAAAGCGACCTATTTAAATGTAGTTATTCCTCAGTGTTATTTAATTTTTAAGTGATTGAGTGGCAGGGCTGCATTGTAAATCTAATAACCTGACAAACATCTTCACTATACTTCTAGTTACTATAGCGCATTTTTGTCCAGCGCTACCACAATTTTCGACTTCTCGTACTTTTTCCATATCCTACACAAGAGTTTGTTCTTGCAACGCAAAAACATACGGGATTGGGACGGTGAAAACCTTTAACTACACCATGATCATACGCACTCCCCAGGCGCGAAATTGGATCTCAGGTCTGGGCACGACGGAGTAGGTACCAAATGAACAGTTCTTACGCCAATTCTTTACGGCATAGAAAAAAATCCTGTTGAATCATATCATTCTAGGGCATGAAATCCAAAGATATTCTTCGTCACAGATGACTGAAATTTCCGTGATATAAAAGAAGGGGATAGTGTTGTTGTTTTTTATTTTGTTGTTGTTTTTTTGTTTTGTTTTTGTTTTGTTTTTCCTTTCCTTGGCTATTTCTTATAATCTCGAAACATCCAGAGTAAGAGAACAATTATAAATAATCGGAATTCAAAGTTAAGTTTGTATCCTGAAAAACTAGATTAAAATACACTCATAGCCATCGCTAATAGGATCCAGATCATGCAGGATAATGGTTGTATTGAGATCTCATTGGTTTACAGCTAATGTTAAGTGTTTAGTTCAAGTCCTTTTTGAAAAGAATGTGAAAAACCTCATCTCGTTTTCAATTCTTTTCGCTGTGCTACCTGCTTCCTATCAGAAATCAGCTTATGAGTCAGATCTAGCAGGCGCTGTCTTGTTTCCCTCATATTATGTGCTGCAATTCCAAACTTGTTGAAATGTATGCTATTAGGAATAGTAATAAACAAGGATTTATATCCTGTCCATGTTATACTACAATAAGTGCCATCATCAGTAATAACAAGCTATACTGGATGCAACGAAATAAAAGCAAAAAAAAGAAGGTTCACGATATTAAGTCTGTTAGCTTTCCGGATCATTTTTTCTTCTACAGGATGAAGTTTGTTTTTTTAGCTCCTTTGTATGTGAAGGTGTCGCTGAAATCAAACAGGCAAAGTAGCATCCGTTTTCCTTCAATCAAAAAGTCATTTTACTTCCAGGCAGTTTTATTAATTTCTTGCATCAAAAGTAACTTGCATACAAATGTTATATCATAGGCTAATATTTGTATTTTTTTCAATACGATCGCCACAGGGGCACTAGGGGGAACAACCAAAACAATTGACAGCTGTTTTTATTTGCGTGTGTATGTGTGTGTGTGTGTGTGTGTGTGTGTGTGTGTGTGTGTCTCTTTGCGTTTAACTTCTTACATAAGAATTAAAGGCAAAATGTATTAAGGCTCAGTGCACATGCCTTCGTTCCAAACTGCCATGTACAGGATCTGTCATTTGTCTGTTATGCAGTATAAATGTTCTTGTTTTGAATGACTTCGTGATGAATCGTTGATTTGACAAAGTGTTCACATGACATGATAAAGTGTTCACATGGCAGTCTTCCGTCAAAGAAGATTAGACATATGTTATATAGTTATGTTTCTCTTTTATTATATGATTTAGAAGCAAAAGTGACACCAACAGCTTAAACTAAATGTACACCCGGTTGTTCATTTAGCTGTGATGATTATCATCAATTATATCCATGCTTATACACATATTTGCCTAGAGACACTTTAAACATTGTGTTCAACACAGTACTGTCTGTACTTTTCATCCCCCCCCCCATTTTCGTCACAAAAATGTAGCTTTAAATCTTGAAATATCAGCAAATATGATACAGCTTTATTTGTTGCTGAATCGTGCAAAATGGTTTGCCAGGCAGTATTACAACCCGTAGAATTGTTAGGAACTCAAACTCATTCAAGTAATTATTTTGCATGATTATCAACATGATAAATGATGCCTAAGATGTAATAATGTCCACTAGCCATCCCATTTTCTCAGTTAGCTTTACGTGTTGCTAAAGACATATTTATAGGACAATCTAGGGTTATGGTATGCACTTCCTGTCAATTTAATAATACCCATTTGGTTTTAACTAATCTCAACAACAGCTCAATCAAAATGTAATAGGCTTTGCACTTATTTGACCATTGACATCATTTTTGTTATCCTAATGTGCATGATTCAGAGCGACATCCGCTTCTGTTCTTCATGATACCCTTTGAAGATATGATCAAGCATAAATGACAGGTTTTATTTTAAAGAGTCACAGAGAATAATCCCCCAGTCTAATATTAGCGGAGTATTTAGCTATAGTGTACACCAAATGACCTTTTTAGAGTAGAATATACGCCGACGGATGGACAAGCAAATGAGTTTGACTATCAGTAACCTATTCTTCTTGATTCATTCCAGATTCTTACTATAATCTTGTGAAAGTTTTGCTGTTAGATTGCCATGTTATTTGGAAGTCAAATTTTACGGTGCATATGCACTTCGTTGACTTCAGATCTAAATATGTCCCTTCAGGAACAAGATCAGAAGCGTAATCTACACGGAGCATAATCAGGACACTTCAAGCAAGAAAATAAGGGAATGTTTATGTTTCTACTGAAGAAAAAAAACACCCATCACAATTTGTCAACCCTTCGCAGGCTAACTATTCAGTAAAAACTTATTGTGTAACATATTGTATAAACTGTCATCAGTATTTCAGCACATTCTAATGAAAAAATATGTCCAGAAATTGATATTAACTGGTCAATGTCCAATTTTAGATTACTGGGAGTATATTTCTCTTTGAACTTGGAGGACATGGTAGAGCTTAATTATTCGACGAAGTTAAAGGAAGTAAAGAAACTGCTTGGCTGGTGGAGCAGAAGAAATTTATCCCTTATTGGAAAAATTACTTTGATAAAGTCCTTGATTTTGCCTAAATTCATTCATCTTTTTGCAGCTTTGCCAAATCCTCCACCCCATATAGAAAAGGAACTGAATACATTATTTTTCCACTTTATTTGGGGCGGTAAAACTGAGAGGGTTAAAAGAGACACTCTTATAGCTTCTTTTAAGGAAGGGGGATTAAATATGATTCACTTGCATTCATTTGTGTGTTACATAAAACTTTCCTGGATTAGGCGTCTCTTACTAAACGAAGATGGCTTATGGCAAAAACTGGTTTCTGAACAAATATTTGGAAAATTTGGAGGTACGCTGTTATTTACATTAGGAAAAACTAAATTAAAAGTAATTTCTAAATCAATTAAAAATATTTTTTGGCGTGATGTTATTTATGCTTTATCACAATGGAAAAATGAACCATCTACTGTCCATGAATACTTGTCTCAAGATATTCTTAATTTAGTGACTGTAGATAATTTTAAATCATACACAAGGTGGAGAACAAACGGTGTTGTACTTATTCAACATCTTTTTGATGCACAAGGATCTCTATTAAGTTTTGATGAAATAAAACAAAAAACAAAAACAAATAATTTCATACAGTACTTTGCTCTTATTTCAAAGATCTCGGTGCTGTGGAAAAAGAAAATTAAAAGGTTTTTTGAAAGTGGAAATAGTTTTCATGTAGTTTTGGACAAAACATCACTCCTTAGGGTAAGAGCAAAGAATAAATTTATCTATAAAGACCTGATAAGAACCAAGATACAAAAGCCAAATGGTAAACATGAAACTTGGTCCAGGCAGCTAGAGTGTGCAATTGGTGCAAATGAATGGACCAACTCTTTTGTTTTGGCTAAACTTTGTACAAAAGACACAAAACTGATTAGCTTTAATTTTAGATTTCTCCATAGAAACATTGCCACAAACCAGTTTCTAAAAAAGATTAATTTAAGTGATAATGATAAATGTACCTTTTGTAATGAGGGAATAGAACAAATTGAGCACTTATTTTATGACTGTTCAGTTACTGAACACTTTTGGAAACTGTTGGTGGAATGGATCCAAACTTATGACCCAAATTTTAGAATTACACGAAAAGACGTCTTTATAGGAAATAACAACTTTGATGATCTTATTAACTTCCTAATTTTGCTTGCAAAATATGTGATATACAGATCACGTTGTGCATCAAAAATTCCAAATCTATCATATTATAAAAATTGTGTTTTATCATACAAAACACTGGAAAAATATGTCGCCAAAGTGAATAACTTAAGTGACGAGTTTAAGAAAAAGTGGATCCTATTATCAACTTTTGGTACATGATTTTTTTTTTTTTTTTTTTTTTTTTTTTTTAAGGCAATTTAAAACATCTTGGGGTTTGTATGCGAGTATGACTTTGTGTACAATAATTGTGAATGTAAGTGTCTGTGTGTGCATGTGTGTGTGTGTGTGTTGTGTAGGGAACACATGTAAAAGATAAGGACGCAAAATAATTTAAGATAATGCCCCATACACCAGGTCAGGTGGTGATGTAGGGGAATATGTAAAATCCTGACACCTTGTGTTCAATAAAAAAAAAAAAAAAAAGAAAAAAATAAAAAGAAAATAAGGGAATGTTTATGCTTCTACTGAAGAAAAAAAACACCCATCACAATTTGTCAACCCTTCGCAGGCTAACTATTCAGTAAAAACTTATTGTGTAACATATTGTATAAACTGTCATCAGTATTTCAGCACATTCAGTGCAAGTACTCACGTCATCATCACGTTAATGTGTATGTCAAACGGACTAAATAGAGACACCGCCTGTGGTGTGTATAGCCATCCTCAAAGAGTCGATAATGTTGCTGCCTGCGTCAGGTTATGAACAAATAACGGTAACTGTGTTGTAGACATGATCGTGGATAATTAACCTTGGTGTGACGTGGTTAAAACTGCCCGTGTTTCGAAAACACTAAGTTTGACATATATATCTTTAAACTTGTTTTCGTCTATCTTATTTGGTTGTTCACCTCAATATAAAGGAAAGTCATGATGAATACACGATGGAGGATTCCTGGTGTATGATAGAAAAGATTTTCAGACCACTATTCAGTCATCAGTCTCTGAACAACTGGGCCTCTTAAAGCAGTGAGGACCACTATTCAGACCTTGCTGCTTTTTATAGCCGCGGTGGTTCAGTGATTAGCATATCGTTTTTATGTCATGTTTAGCTTGCTAATGATACCATCTACGTACTGACTAATTCTGCTGTCCCCTGCGGTTGCTTGCATTTACAAAATGTATTGACTTTTACGTTTCATCTTACTTTGCCAAAACATGAGCCGCGACTCAGGGATAAGGTTCCACCGAACACCAAATTGACATTGTGATATTTTCTATATTTTAAAACGTCCAATCTTTCCGGAATATAAATCAATTCATTTTACAAAAATATCAGGAATCATATAAGAGATCCAATGGTTTAAGTAAAATTATGCAACAACATTATGACTTTAGGAATTCTTTTATATAACGTCCATTATTACTAATAACATCATATTGTCCGAACGGACCTTTTCTCGCGTCGCAGAAATAAACCTTTGGTATTAACGTCTGAAACATTGCAATGAATACACCATTGACGTAGGATGTGACATTTTACATAAAATTACAACGACTACCCAAGCTTCAAACTATCATACCCTGTCAAACAAGGCTGCAGATTATCATATGCAACATTATTCTGTTCTCCTCAGCATTTTAAATGCAAGTGGATCAACATTGCACATTCTAGACTGGCTCACGCGTTCCCCAGTCAAGATGACTCCAGTTAGAACTTAACATTCTTTTTTAAGGCAAGGTATGTGAGTTTGCATTTTCTTACCAATGCTGGGAACTATGGTAAATATGGCCTAATATTTCTAGATCTCTAGCATAACAAAGAAAAACATATCCGAACATATACACTGCATTAGAGATAGAAAAAAAAATGGGGGGGGGGAGTAATAACAAGAAATTTTCAGCGCATTCAAGTATAACACTCATTAGAAGACGAATTCCACTTACAGTTTGTACTTCTGATTCATAGTGAAAGTTGTTGTTTTTTTCTTCAAATGTTCATGACAGTTCTAAGATTCAAATTATAAATCTATATCATATTGATGTGATATATTTAAATAATGTAAATCATGGTGTCTATATTAAAGTAAATGTACATACTAAGTTAAGAAAAGAATCGAGCATTAAAATGAAATAGAAAAAAATCGAATTTTAAAGTAATGGTTATACTATTATTATTATTATTATTTTGTAAAATTTTTCTCATTCTTAAATACCATTTTTAATTTATATTGTTTTCGTCGCTAGATTTTCACCATAATTGAAATCGATAGAGATCTAGTTTTGTATCTGATTTACACTTTCAGTACTTTATTTAGCAGACATTTGTAAATAATTTGACTTGGAAATATCAAAAGTCGTCAACAGAATTTGACTTGGAAATACAAAAAGTCGTCAACAGAATTTGAATTGGAAATACCCAAATTCGTCAGCAGACTTTGACTCGGAAATATCGCAAGTCATCAACAGAATTTGCAGTTTGGTTGATTCGATATGCGTTTTGTTTTTGTTCCTCTTTGCAAAGTGTGCAACTTAAATAATAACTTTGTTCGTGTATTTTCAATTTAAAATTCAACATCTTTCATGCAAAACATACGTTTATAAAAATCACCTTATCCTATTTATATATACCGATACAATGCCTCAGTCATCACTAAGAACTTAGCAGAGTAATGTAAAATATGTGACATGTTTACGTAGATTAGAAAATGTGTTCACTAGCTACATCACCTGCGCTAGATCTAAAGTGTAATGTGGTCATGTAGGCGCATTTATTAATCTTAAATTAAATATTAATTGTTGTTCTAATATTTAAAACTAATATAGTTTAACCAAAGTCTATTCAATCCTGATTATTGAATACTCTGCATCTTAACTGTCATCAAGAAATTTTTTGTCGAAAATCATTGATGGCTATGTAGTTTTACAATGGTGGCCAGGTACTAAACTGGGCCAAGAAAAGATCACGTCGAGTCTAATCGTCACAATACAGGTTACTATCAATTTTGTTTCAACATGCGTAGCTTTCATTGTGACATCATATAGCGCGACATTCAATCTGGTTTGTTCTGGATCACACCTTAATGACCTCGTCTAAAAATGCCGTATGTGTTTTTCGGGGCGTGTAAATAATGTCCTTCCAAAGGAATATATATGTATGAGGATCCCAATAAAGCGAATAATCGCGATTTAAAGGTATGTGTAATTAAATTACTAAAAAATACACCCATTACTGAAATTGTCGGTACTGAACGCATACGTGCCCTGTATGAATTTTGCTATTCCTGAAGACAGCTTGACGGGGAAACGTGGGGGATAGTCAAGAAGTTACGATGTATTTTCACTGGATTTGGAATTGCGGCTGTGGTGTCACACAAACGACAACCTTGACTGATAGGAAAACGTCCCGATTTAGGATTTTTTAGTTGATGTCATCACTGGCTGAGTGGCGTCATCTTTTTCTACGTCGTATAAGCATAATACAAATTTTCTTTCTTCATTACGATCTCCAGCAATCTGGTTGACCAGGTTCTTTTGAATTTCTTTAGCTTATACCTGTATGAACCGAAAAGAATATATATTAATTTAGCCCCTCCCATTGGCACTACTTTTTCCGACATTCGCATAGAATTATGTGTAAAATATTTGCAAGCTACACTGACGCAATGTTGGTTTACATCTACAACGAGGGCAATGTGACCATATCATGTTTACGGTGTATAATAAATAATGCTGTGAATGAAAAAACAAGAACAAATTCGACTTTTAAAAGACTCTGAAAATATAAAGCTGAAAGCTGGACAGATCTAAAGCGGATTATCCAGAGAGAGAGAGAGAGAGAGAGTCGCGGGCCATGACATTCCAAATGTTCTTTCAAGTTACATTCTGACATTTTAACATTATTACATCTAGTAAAGGCCAAGATGACCCGATTTTTCGTGCGGGACTGAATAGTTGATTTCGCCTCGCAATTAGAAGAGTTTGATATATAGGCCTGTAGTCGTATTTCCATGTTTTGAATGACATTGGACCTAGACGAAAAACTGAAAGAATATACCATTCACTTCACTTGTAATTCCAATTTAAATAAATAACTTCTTGTAGATTTTGATAGTTAGAACTTTAACATACTCACCCATGAAAACAGTGAAATTGTCCTTGACTGTTGGGGAGGGGGGGGGATCAGCAGACAGCAAAGCTATTGTCGGGATTTGTAGAGATGGTAAGCGTGTTTTTCGAAGGGATTGAATATGGATAGACCCTGATACAGCAAAGAAACAAAACATAAACTGAGTGAATCGAACTGATGAGTTATAAACCAGAGGTAAAGTCATGCTAGTTTCGAGTATGCTGCCTTGCAATCTCATCTCTCTCTCTCTCTCTCTCTCTCTGAAAAAAATATCCTGTTAAGCAGACATATTTTTGTAAGTTCTGGTAAAATTTAAACAATATTGCTAAATCTAAGGAATAAAAACTCATTTCTAAAATAGCGAATGTTATACACTATCTAGGTAAAGTAGGCGCTGCTGTATTCTAAACCATCTGATTCTCACCTGTATACACCCCCAACCAGCTGTCACCTCTAGCACGTAATAAAAAATCTTCCTTACGGTATGTGCGTTCGGACCAAACGCATATGCTCTGATCCGGCTACCTTTGAAAAGAGACTCGAAGAGCTCAAGGGACACCTTATAAGGAGAGAATACACATATAGCTATATCGAGGAGGCTATTAACAAAACTAGACTCCTTGATAGAGGAGCCCTCCTGAAATATCAAACCAAGAAAACCAACAAACGCGTTCCCTTCGTGGCTGAAATCAAAAGGTCCAACCTTCCTAATGCAATCTTATCAAAACGACAGCCATGCATCAGTTTATCAGACGTACACAATTTTTTTGCGATAATATTTACCCAAGTAAATATTCCATAACTCTTTACATGCATTATTTTATTCTTCTTATTATTATTATTATTGTTTTTGTTGTTGTTATTTATTATTATTATTGTATTATTATTATTATTATTATTATTATTATTATTATTCACAGCCACGTGAGCAGGGCCGGCTTAACGACTAGCAAACTATGTAGTCGCCTAAGGTGGCAAAATTTGGAGGGCGGCAAAAAACTGAATGAATAAAAAAAAAGAAAGAGAAATAGCGTAAAATAGAAGATAATAAACGTCTAAAAAAGAAAGAGAAAAACAGATGCAGAATTGTTGTTCATACTAATGCACAATATTCATTTTCGAAAGTTAATTGTGGGGAGGGGTGCGCAAGGCTGAAGTTTTGCCTAGGGCGCTAAAATACCCTTGCGCCGGCCCTGCACGTGAGATCTGTATCCTGAGATGGAATATCTTCCAATGGTTTTGTATTTTAAGGACTCAATAATACACTTTCTGCTTCAAGGAGTGGCGATTTCTGTATCAGATCTGGCTCTATTGTAATTTTTTCAGGCAAGACCTATCACTGCTTCACAATTATTATTATTATTCTTATTATTGTTGTTATTATTATTATTATTATTATTATTATTATTATTATTATTATTATTATTATTATTATTATTATTATTATTATTGTTCTTGTTGTTGTTATTATTATTATTATTATTATTATTATTATTATTATTATTATTGCTGTTGTCGTTTCGATGTTTGCTGAAAGTATGAATTGTATACCCTATTAAGTATATGTATTTTTGAACGACTAAATTCCATAAAATTATTCAAGTGCCTTAGTCATTCTGGTAATATTTCCAATACATAGTCATTCTGGCAATATTTCCAATACATAGTCATTCTGGCTATATTTCCAATACATAGTCATTCTGGCAATATTTCCAATATGTCGTTATTAATTCAGGAGGAACCTATATTATCCCCCTTAAAATATCCCAAAATCTATATATAATAAACAAATAACTAGCGGTATAAACTGAGAAATTGAAGAATTCGTGTTTATGAATGACGTTAGTTATCGATAATAACCCGAAAATAATCCGTGACCCTGATACCAGAGATACAATAATTTAATGAAAATTTGTGGAAATATCATGGGATTGCAGTTACTAAAGATGGCTAGACTATTGCTAACTAGTGTGTACGTGTATATATTGATAATTGTGAGGAAAATCAATGGGAAATAATAGGAGATAGTTATAAAAAAGTATATATATATATATATATATATATATATATATATATATATAGAGAGAGAGAGAGAGAGAGAGAGAGAGAGAGAGAGAAAGAGAGAGAGAGAGCGATAGAGAGAGGGGGGAGTTCAAGTCGTGGGTTTTAGAAAAGGTCATGAATAAGACAAACTCATGTTTTTGTTGAGCCAATCCACTTCAAGAGAAAACGTTTAAATATATTGATTATTACTCTACAGCAAAGGAATCATAGCTTTGTATTTTTAGTTTTTTGCATATATACTATGTATTTCCTCTTTAACTAATGATTAACTTAAATTTCATTGTCATTCATTTGTGAAACATTCTGGCAATAGTGTGGTAATTCGTGACCGTTTGCATTTTTATTTCACAATTCGATCCAGGACAGTAAATGTTTACATGTGATATATACATCTATTTTTAATTAGGAGGAGGAGCTTTTGTAAGTGTGTTCTATGATATGTCCTTTAAAAAAAACAGAAACAGGAATTGTTATATCGACACTTTCCAACTCTAGTTGAAATGGTGCCGTAACATTAAAATAAAAGTACTCGTGGTCTATAAAAATACTTTTTGCAACAGATTCTAACAATAAACACTAAGATACTAATCCCTATATATATTCTTCATTGGTTTCAATTCAATTAAAGGGCAAAACTTCTCAGTTTTCTCTACTTAAACAGTTTCAAAATGAAAGCAGAAATGCCACATGTTAAACATTTTTAATGGCGTTTCTTAAATGAAACCGCGAGAGAAAAATAAATTTTACAAGATCATCCAACCTGTATAGCAATATATATATATATATATATATATATATATATATATATATATATATATATATATATATATATATATATATATGTTGAAATTAAAGTGTATTTTTGGAGTATACTTGATTTTTGATTTCATGTCAAATTTTAAATATATAAATATATTTGTATGAAATTCTTGTGTCCATCTTAAACATAAGTTTTCATTTGAAGAACTGTAAGAATACATACTACATGGCATATGAACTTCTTAAACTAATTTTATAAGGAGATTTGCAATATATTCCGTAAATAATGGAGAACCTTTCATAATCATTTTTAAACTGCATATAATATGTTGTATTGTTTACCAAAACAATTACCTAAGATATGAGTGTTAAGTTTGCGGTGGCAATGTCTAAGAAAGAGCCAAGGAGGGAAAGAAACGGAAAGAGATGAGATAAATATAAAAAAATCATTTACGAAACATTTTCCGATAATGTGTCAAATTACGTAAAGTTGAGTTTTCTTATTTTTAAAATGGGACACTTTTGTATAAAGGTACCGTCCCTACTCGCGTATAATCCCCATCCAAATGCAAACAACATAGACCCTGATCTGCCCTCGCATAATGCGCCGGCAGATCTGGGTCTATGCAGTTTGCAATTGGTATCGGGTTATACGCGAGTATATACGGTATATGTATTGTATTAACATAAAAGTCTTCTTATGAATATAGAGTTGAGGAGTCCAACTGTCTCAAATCTGCATCCTATCCATTTTTTTAGATCTTAAAAGTAAACAGGGCAACAGCTGAAAATATTAAAAGAAAGGTCAAAGTCAACTGAATCCTTTACGAGGAAGTAACTTATACTTAGATTTCTTTTTTGAATAATTCCCAAAATATTTTTTTAAGTATGAGATACGAGGCTAAATATACACAGCTAAGATGATGTGGAAGAGCAACAAATTAGATTTTGTTTTTGTTTATATTTGTCTGCGACATTAATATGCATACAAATCCAAATAAGATTTATACAAATTAAGTCTGCGATTTAATTCAAAAGTAAAAGTAAAAGTTTTTGTTTATTGTGCGAAAATGGTTTGGGTTCACATACAGAGACCTCAAAATTACGTGGATGGAGTATGCACGTATGTTTGTATGTATGTATGAAGGTAGGTAGGTAGGTAGGTAGGCATGTAGGTAGGTAGGGAGGTACGTACGTATGTACATAGATACATATCATGTTGTTATATTCAGTTGTCAATATCTTGTTCTTTATCGGAATATACTAACAGTTAACTGTTGAATGACCTTTGACCTTAACCCAAGATGTTTAATATTCCATTTTAATTTATGAAACTATGGATTGAACGAGGCCAAGAAATTTCCATCATTCTTTAAGATAAGACATAACTAATCAATTGAACGCAAGATTTTTTGGGCATATACTATTGCGAAATAACTTCATGTATACGGTATGAATAAAGCTGATCATAACACTTTGTGGTTAATATTACTATTCAAGGTTGATGACAGTCTGCACGGACATTTTTTACATTGCATCTTGTCTGATTTATATAATTTTTATTCAGTGGGTTAAATAATTATGTCTTATTGCAAAAAAGTCACTGCCATATACCTGATGAGAATATATAGTCTGTTCTAAAGCATTGCTCCATTACATTGAAACAATGAAACAATAGTCTCCATTTCGCGTTAACTGTATAGCTATTTTAATTTAACAATTATTTAATTATGATAGGATAACACACATATTGACATTGTCTTATCATTGCATTCTTCTTGTAATCTACGACAATAAAATCTTCAGGAACTTAATGTTTTCAAATAGTTGTTTACTAATGTGTACTATTTCCTTTTCATCATGTGGTAAGTCCTTACATATTGGAGAACTTATAAAGTTCAAAGGTACATCCGAATTAAATCTCTCATTACTTATCTGGCCGAAATAATTTATAAGACTCGTAAAGCTTATGCATGCATGAAGAAATGAAAACATTGTAATCAAATGGGTATTAGAGATAAGTAGTTTAAAAAAGGAATATTGTATTTTGTGGTATATCATATACAAGGCTTATATAAGAGTTTGGTATCTGAAGCAGTCTGGTGAGAAACCACCCCCTCCTCTTCACACACACACACACACACACACACACACACACACACACACACACACACACACCAAAGCATTGCTTGAAAGGTCATTATGATTTGTGTTTATTGAAAAAGCACTATATCCTGTCTTCTGCTCTTTAAAACATGCTTTTCTTAACCAGTTTGTACAATACATTGAAGGAATAAGTGTGCCTCTGATTACTTTGTTAAAATCAGCAGTGTTGAAAAAGATGATAGATATATAGGTAAGGTGACTGAAAACTCAAGCTTTTTTTGTTTCAGTATTTTCTATATTCAAAATACACGTACAGCTGTTATTAAAATTGGCACATCAAAAAATCGCAAAAGAATAGTCCCTTAGTTACAACGAAAAGTACTCCTGATCGAAACAACATACCAAATCAAGTCTTCAAAATGTAGACTAGTTAGACATTGCAAAGAAATCTCTCTCTGGAGGAACCCTATGTCAAGCCTATCAAGCTCCTGATCAAGACTCGCGCAGCAAACCGTTATGAGCACCACAAGTCGGACTCTTTCTATTAAAAAAAAGAAAAAAAAAAACAAATTGCTGGCACAATTTCCAGCCAGTCACTTGTGGCAGCAACTGTTTTCTCTTTTGACTCTAATTGATATTAATGTCTCGTCCCCGGTGTATATATAATCATTCAAGAGCAATGACAATTAGACGGTTTGGCGTAAAACTCCCAATGTCCTGAACTACATGCACTTTTATAATCCCATTTTTTAGATTTAAATTCTTGAAGGACTCAAATTACTTGCGTTGAAGACAAGATCCTCAATATTTAGTATTAGTATGCGATAATATTGAACATGTTTGCGTTTCTATAAAACGTATATATATATATATATATATATATATATATATATATATATATATATATATATATATATATATATATATATATATAATGCTCTTCGTCAGGGGAAGAAACAATTTACATCCACAACACAAATACCAAACACAAAAGCCAAGAAAAATTCTTGACTCCAATATGTTTAAATGACGGGGAAATAAGCAAGTAAAGGATAAACAATAGAAGAAATAAATAAGAGAAAATTAAAAAACGGTCTGAAACCGGTAAACTACATATCTATGTTATGCTGCCATCAGCCCAACAAAATTGTGTAAAAATAATTCAAAGTGTTTATCGTGCGTATTATACATATATATATATATATATATATATATATATATATATATATATATATATATATATATATATATTCTACTATGTCTCCATGACCGAGTAATTTTATGTTATGCTGTGTATCTCAATTATAATATAATAACATTGTCATCCCTTCTGCTTTCTCGAATCAGAGAATATATTGGATTCCACATCTGGTTATACTTTACCACAGAATGTATAAGTTTTTTTTTCAACGGTCTAAATATATATAAAAATGTTGGAGCCTTCATGTTTCCAAGATATTTTCTTAGCTTGAAATTTGTCAATTTCATGTACACGCACCTTTTCAGATCCTTTGATGTGAGGGGTTTATACATCCGTTTGAATATTCTACAAAACTTTTTCATCAAAACATGCCAGTCAAATTCCTAGACTATGTAAAGCATAGTAATAATGGGGACATAGGCAACTCTATTTAATACAGCTTTTCTTATTAGTATTTTATTATATATGGGACCAACCACCATCTGTATAACTAAAATGAATAAAATCTGACAAAATATTAGCGACAGCTTCTTTTGCAGGTTTTTTTTTCTGCATGACAAGAAAGAATTAAATAGAATACCACATAAACTGCAAACGTGCAATATGAAACTAGCAATTGGCATACAAAGACAGAATGTCACAAAAGCAGGCCTTGTTACATGAAATGCACAATACCTTTTGAAGAATTTCTAGTTAGCTATAAGTGTAGGATATTTTGGAGATGAATGTTACAGGAATCATCCAGTCAAAAGGTAATTCTGGAACGAGAGGTACCTGTAGCCCTTTAAGGGGAATCAATACTTGACGAATAATCTCCACACGTACCAAAAACTCATCGGAGGTCAATGACCTGTGTTAATTACGTCTCACTGATATCTAGTCCCGTAAGAGTTGTCCACCATCAGAACTCTTTTTAGAGAAAAGCTGATACGGTTTTCTGCATGGAACTTAAACAATAAATGTATGTCAGTAGTGGCTATATTTTTTTAAAACTTTTTTATTTTAACATATCACTCACCCGGAATGCTTGAATGGAGAAAAGTCTCAGTAAAATAATTACATTTCTAGTTCTTAAAATCAAATTTTTCCACATTTTCGAAAATCTAATTTATTTTTCAAAAAAAAAAAATAAATAAATAAATGACACAAAAAGAAAAAAAGACATATCTGTTGTCAAATAAATGTTAATTTATTAAGTGGTGCAAACAGTATAATTTTGTTTGACTTTTCTAATGCTAAACGTGTATTAGAAGTTTTGTTAGTACTTTGCCTTTCTATGATAAGTATCGATTCCCCCTTCAAAAGAAAGAAGATCACATTTCATATCTACATAATCGATATCTTTTGTCAGAAAATGTACTGTTTAGGTCAATGGAAGATTTTATGGAAAAATCTAGTATAACTTCTTAAGTCTTTGGTAAGAGTTTTAAATTTCCAAAGTATAATTTTAATATTGTTTAAATATTATAACATAATGACGACATCTCATCACGTACGTCACGTTCAGAAAATGTTTTGTTTTTTTTTTAAAAAAAAGACTTGCTTTCTGAAATTAAATTGCAAATGTTATGAAACTCTTGTGTAGCTATCGTATTCTGAACGATCTATTCAGGAAGCTTTATTTAAGTCTTATTATAATACATACTCGCTTATAAGCCAACCCAAACTACAAACTGCACAGACAAAGATCTGCCGCCACATAATGCGTAGACAGATCTGGTCTCTGAAGTTTGTTATGAGTAATCAGTAGAACACACAATATATACCCTGATGTACCAGCGCATTATGGGACGGAAGATCAGAGTCTATTTTGTTTGAAGATGGACTCGATTTAATAGCGAGTATATACGATACTTCTCAATTACACCGATGTTTAATTACACGTATGTAGACACATCCATGCGATACTGTCCTTACAAAACGGTTTCGCATTCATAAGCATAATCTTTTAGTAAAGACTATTTTGCCGAAGATTCTGTATCAGAAATTATGTATATATATATATATATATATATATATATATATATATATATATATATATATATATATTTCTGACTCTTCTTTACACGCATTTGATTAGAAAAAATACATTGCATAGATGATTTCGTGCAAGATAGTGTTCAATAAAGATAATCTTTCCCTTTTACATAATCATCAGGTACAATTGTAATGTTTCGATTTTACTTTACGTTGTAGACTTCTGCCAAAGTAAGCATATTAAAGTCTCATCTTTCCAGCATTAGTTAAAGTTTGTATACGTATTAAGAAGATCACTTTGTAGCATTTATTTTATAATATCCGTTCTTCCTTGTGCATCTAATTTTAGGGAAAGTAGTATGTTCCGTGAAGAACATTTCAATGTATTTTAGAGTTCTGGGAAAAGTTTTATCATACTGTGTTTTTTATTCCCGAAACAACGCAATCAAAGCATAGCGATCAGATGCGTATAAAGCTTTCGCCTTACTCGCAGAAAATTGCAGTATGTACCAGTTGTTAATCTCTAAATATATAACCATAATTATTCCAAAACATCACGAAATGTGGATAATCATTATCAAAATGATCATAATCATTGAAAAGTGTATGAATATGCTAATGAAATTGATTATTGACGTAATTTGCCAATAATAAACCCAGCAGTAGTTTATGAACTTAAAAGTCAAAGGATGCTAGTAATTCATCCATTTTGTGCCGTGTTTGGACATACGTAAAAAATATAAATTTCGCCTGAAAATTGGTTCAGTACATGGGAACACTCAGCATAAATTCATAACGTGAATACTTACTTCGAATTAGCGTGAGTACCGATGAAGTAAGTCATTCCCGACATGCCGTAAAATGGTATGAAAGAAGACATTTGTTTAAAACGAACATGATGCTTGAAATGTATTTGACGAATTCCCTAGCTTCAACTTCAACTTTGTCCATTCGACATTTAAATGGACCGCTGCCCAGTCTCAAGACGGGGTCTGTTTTTTTATTACATAATAAGGTCATGCAATTTTCATGTGCAGACATCCTTAAATAAATATTTTCTAATAAAAGTCTAACTGTAGATTTTCAGCTGTGATAAATATCAAGATATTGTTTAAATTTATTTACGTAGGCGAGGAAACATTAATGCTTCTCCACTGGAACTCTTCAGATATGAACGCATACACTTTTAAACATAACATGTTTAAATATTTGTATGACGTTGTATCAAATGAGATTGCTGAATATAATGTGATTTTTTTTATATCAGTTTCAAATTTGCAAGGATGAGATATATCTTTATTGCATTCTGTTCCTTAATAATTCATCAACATGCTTATTGTTTGTCGGCAAATACAGAGAGCAGGACGATTGACCTTTAAAAATTCTCATAAAGCTATCAACACCAATCGAATAATATTCCATCATACGTTATAAAATTAACGTTTTAGCGATGTATCATACAAGCTGAGATTAATGAGGTGATTAATCGTTGCGAGTCACGATTCGCGGGATATACAGAAGAATGAACAAAGTATCTTCATTTATGCAAATAAACATGGCCTATATAATGTATCATCGATGCCATCAATTTAAAGTGAATTGCACTTTACATCTATATATATATATATATATATATATATATATATATATATATATATATATATATATATATATATATATATATATATATAAGAATTAACAAACTATCTGCATTTATGCAAATAAACACGGCCTATAGAATGTATCATCGATGCCATCTATTAAAGGTGAATTGCACTTTACATGTATATATATATATATATATATATATATATATATATATATATATATATATATATATATATATATATAATTATGTCGTATTGTCAATTTCTCTACATGTGACTTACCTTATGAGATATTTAATCTGACCTAGCTTTCACATACCGTATATAGTTGCTTATAGGTCGAGTCCAAATGCAAATGAACTAAACCATGATCTTCTGTCGCATAATGTGCTGGCAGATCAAGGTCCATGTTGTTTGTTTTACTGATTACTTCCAGCAAACTGCATAAACCCAGATCTGCAGGCCCATTATGTGATGGCAGATCTTCGCATGTGCAGTTTGACTCCATTTACCAGCAAGTATCCAAACAATTTGGAATTGGACACAAATAAGTATGACTCCATTTACCAGCAAGTATCCAAACAATTTGGAATTGGACACAAATAAGTTCAGCCATTAAGTCCTTTCCTAAAATATACGCAACATGCTTGTAAGATGGCAACAACTGCACATGACAGATATGTGTATGTATATATGAAAAAGATGAGGTAAATTCAAGAAAACAAATCGCTTCATTAACAAAAGTCAAGTATATAATAAGTGTCGGAATTATAATATGTCCCTTATTTGATGCTTCGGATGAAAGACAGATTAGATGTTGTAAAAGAGTTTTCGTTCATCTTTCAAATACAGCAAAATCTTTTAAATACACACTTAAATGCATAGCAATATTACCGAGGAACATAAAATTTTGAAATATTGCGCACAGCGCATCTGAAGTTTTCCAAAATAATTTCCCATATTCACTATTAGTGGGCATTAATGAAAGATTTTGTTTTCCTTGGTTAAGTCTTTTATAAAGATTATCAGTAGATGAAAAGGAAAATGTCCTTCAAGAGTAGAGGAGATTACTAGGTCAAGATCTAGGTTGATCTAATTGATTTACCACAGCCATACTTACGTAAAACAGCCACTGTTATCAAACTTGCTCTAATGGAAATCTCTGGTCCATAGGGTCAATTGTTAAAGTCCTAGAGACCGACGCCACTAATATAACCGAAGTGTGGAGTAGACACATATTGGACAAAGTGACTCTAGGGAAAAATATCAGTTAAAACATTGATAGATTCTGACCGCAAATCGATCAGCAGACTTTTAAATCTACAATAAGTCTGACTCTGTGAATTGAGGAAGTTATGGATTGACACAAAAACACCGAGAAATTCCAGGTAATAACAATTCCGCTTTCATTGTCTAGGTATTCATATTCCTCTTGTCAATATACAAACAACAAACAGTATGGTCAACCAATACGTCACGTAAATTTATAACCCATTTAATACATGTACCATGTCACTCTCGCAAAACTGTAATATCTAGCAATACAAAAATTAAATCGACGGTTTCATTGGTCGATCACCAAAAGATGATGTCACTTCAGGACTATGATGTCATAGCGATGTGTCAAAATTATGTCACTGTGCCAATCCCTTTTCCGGCATTTACTTCTGCTTTTTGTCCTATTTACCTTGGAATAACGATGATAAATTTATAAGTATTTAACCATACGTTGAGAAATAAATACAAATATATTTGGTAAATTGGATTACAAAATATATGATGGTTTTCATTTTGAACTGTTTAAAATCTTCAGATCTCGTCTCAGAAAGTGTCCGTAATAAATCTTGTGAAATGCTACGTTATAACACACGTGTAAGACGTCACGACGCCGATGGTATAGCTTGTGAAATGCTACGTTATAACACACGTGTAAGATGTCACGACGCCGATGGTATAGCTTGTGAAATGCTACGTTATAGCACACGTGTAAGACGTCACGACGCCGATGGTATAGCTTGTGAAATGCTACGTTATAACACACGTGTAAGACGTCACGACGCCGATGGTATAGCTTGTGAAATGATACGTTATAACACACGTGTAAGACGTCACGACGCCGATGGTGTAGCTTGTCATTACTCTTTTCTGAGATTTGTGATTTAAATTTTGTTGTTGTGGTTTATTAAAAATTTGTAAAATTATGAGAATCTCGTTTTTAAGGGGATCTATGCGTTATAATTCCTGAGATATGTTTTAGAACATTAAGCCAAATAGATGAAATAGGGGGGATGTGGGTGGGTGTGTTGTGTGTGGGATATATCTATGTGGGGATGCGGGTGGGGGTGATGTGTGTGGGATATATCTATTGCTATGTCCGTCTATCTGTATTTTTGTTAATCTATCCATAAACATTTTCGTTTCCGCAGCATAACGATGAAACCTTTCAAGGTGTTTCAGTCAAATATGGATTCATGTCAAGGAAGTTGTGTACAGGTCCCCTTTTATTATGCTATTATGTTACCATGGAAACAATATGTAGCATCAGTTGTACATAAATTGAAGATAATGGAAAATAGGGCAATAGCACAAGTAATATACAAACTGATAGTAATAAACCATATGGTGCTTTCTGTAGGAGTCTTTACATAAGCGGTGAACCGGGAAAATATGTACTCTATGAATGACACCTGTTACTTAATCCATCAAGAATGAGCCATGTTTCACCTTTTTGGTCCCACCTTAAAGGTCAAAGCTGTAGACTTTTTGGGGATATTGTCCAGGCTTCTGTTTAATCACACAAAGGAGACTGAATTCCATTAGATATTGATGTGGCTATTTGGAGAGTTTTGAGCATGTGCGACTTTGTCTGGAAGTTTTCATCCACCTTCTGGGGATGAGGCTATACTGGTTTGGGGTTTAGAAAGCAAACACCAGCAGGTCATTCAGACATGCTGTGCTTCTAAAGATTTCTGATTAAATATAGCTTTCCAAAGTTTCCATAGGACATATAGTTTGATATCAAGCAAATTTAATCCGAAAATTGCAGTGAAATTGGCTAGGAATATGATGGAGTGACAACTGCATAGATGGATCGGACCACTAATTTATTTCCCATATAACTTCATATATATATATATAATTTCTTCATTAGATTGGCATACAAACCACACATGATTCCAACCTTGAGAAACATGTGTTTCGCAGCGTTTTCTTGTGGCTCGTGCTGCTAAACAGGGGACTCCTTTGTCTGCACCTAATAGCATAGCCTCGTAGCAAGAGTCCAAATGCTATTTTGTCAGTGGGAAATTAAATGCAGGATTTCAAAATAAAAGTAATTATTTTGTTGTCAACTATAGTACATAGATTGAAGTTTATCAAATGTATAATGGAAAAAAATTAAATTCCAATTACAAGCCAATGGGTGCATCTCAAAATATTTAGTACTCTATTTGTTATTCCCCCACCAGTAGACTGGTTCTCTGGATGTAAAATAATTAGTGGTAAGATATCTAGAAGCTGAGACAAGACACGTTGTATCATGTATCATTAATTTATCACCTGTCCTGCATGTACTTACGGTACAAAGAAGACATTTCATGTAGCCGTGAGTCCCACTAATGCCGATGGGAATGATAGTATCTTAGTCTACACATCAACCAGATTCAAAGTATAATTATACAAAAAAAAAAAAAAAAAAAAAAAACCACTGCATAACATTTTCTAGTGATATTTTCAGGGCATGTTGTATCGGAGTTTTTTTTTAAAGTTTCTGGTGGCTTCCCTAGCGACCATTCAGCCTCCATAGAAACCAGGTGGAAATATATATTTGTACTTATTCTCCAAAACTACTGGTAAAGTTGTAATCAAATTATTTAGGAAATATTTATCTTGATATGACCTAACAAAAATGTGTCTTTCTTGCATGTGAATAACCTATTTCTGACATGTTCTACAAAACCACGACATTTATCACCTTTGTGGAAATTTTCCTTATGACGTGTTCTAGCAGTCAATTTTCTATTTATGACCTGTTTTTCACAACAACCAGGTGGACAAAGCAATTTTTCATAGCTTCTGAAAAACCACCCTGCCAATTTAAATCAAACTTAGTATTTTAAAATGTTTTTTTGTGTGTGCAATTGCAATTAAAGTTGTGCCTTTTGAGGAATATAAACTGTTTGCGAAGTTGATTGCAACCATGTGTAAAATATCTTTCAACCAAATCGCCTAGAACATTGGCTTGAAGTCTAAAGTGACCCTGGTGAACTCTCTCTCTTGCCCACTTGTGCCATTTGTTCTTGTTTGTTTCTTCACTTATGTTTCAATAACATCTCGCACAATTTGCTTCATATTTCGGAAAACAGCATCTCACATACCTATTTTCTTTTCTTGCATCCTTCCTGCCTTGGATCATGCTTTTCAGTAAGGCCATTAGTCGAGGGTTGTGTTCTTTGCCAATATACCGTCGCATTGATAAGAGGGTTGTATATAGGATTAATTTTGTAAGTCCATCCATGTATGTGTCCATCCCTCTTTTCTGCAGGTCAGGGTAATGACTCCGATACTACTTCACCTATTGACATCAGGCTTGCACTATGGGGGCATCTTGAGATGAACACCTGTTGTGTACAAAACAATGTCACTGGGACCTAGTTTCCAAGTTTTGTTTTAATACTTGTTTAAAAATCGTGTCCGGGTTCTAAATCCGATACATTTTCTCCTATTGCCACTAAACCTACCCTAAGGTGCATCTCATGATGAATGCGCGTTGCACACCTAAAGTGGGTTGATGTGACCTATTTTCAACAATTTATTCAAAATTGTTTAAAACTTGCTTCATAAAGTGTCAGTACTATAATTCATCTACTTCTACATTTATCGACATAAAAATTACACTGTGTGCTTGTTGGGATGAACATGCGTCGAGAACCATAATTGTTCGCTGTAACCTACTTTCCAGTGTTTATTGGAACTTGTTTTTTCTTTAGCTGTATCAATGCTATAATGCCAGTAGCTTTTCATCTTTTGCCACCAAACTATCACTGAGAGTGCAGCTTAGGAGGGACATGTGTTGCCAACCTAAATTGGGCCATTGATACCTACTATTCAGGATAATTAAGAAATTGCTTAAAATTGTGTCCATTATCCATGTCTGGACAGCAACTTATAGACTATTACAGCTATTATAATAAACTTATGCTCGTTAAGCATTTTAGATGAGCATGTGTCGCACACCAAAACATGGTCACTGTGACCTACTTTTCAGTATTTAGTAAAGTTTGGTTGCAGCTTATTCTGGTTCTAAGTCCAATACTTCTTGACCTATTGGTACTAACTTACACTAAGGATGCACCTTCAGAAGGGTCATTTCAAACATTAAAACTGGCTTACTAAAATACTGTTTTTGTTCAGACTATATTATTTTTTAACCCGTTACAATCAAAAGTGCATGGTAGGTGCATCTGGGAATAAGGTTATGTCACACGCCAAAATTGGCTTGATGTAAACTACCTCCAATGGTTGATTGACCACTTCTAAAAAGACTGACTATTGTTACAAAAGCAGGGGATATTTTGTGAGCCCCTGCTTACTAACAACTCTTCCTTTCTTGAGTAAGACTTGCAGATAACCATGGGAGCTGTAGTAGATGCAGTTTCACCCCTACAATTGTAAAGAAAATGTACCTAAGCAACACAAATAATTAACACAATTAAGGAATACTGTATTATTCTATAGTCCTTTATTGGCGTAATTTCATTCTGATTTGAATGTCTCTTATATTTTGATTATATGTGTGAAGAATAAACACTTTTATTAATTTGGGCAGAAATACCTTTAAAAGAACACACATTGTATTTCCAGACCATTCTAAATGGGAATGTACTTCATGGCCTAGATTTTTATACATTTCTGATAGCAGGTTCCACCCCGTCTTTAAATTTCTGGCTTGCTAATGGAGGAATGAAGACGACAATATTATTCAGCAACTAAATACAGTTTTTAATGTTTATAAGGTTTTAGACTCGTTTCAGAAACTTATTAAAATGGGTAGAGAGGGAAAGGGTCTACTTTTTGTAAAGAACTGATGTATGTGGGTTTATTTTTTATTCTTTAATTAAAAAGGTGTTCATAGCATTAGTCTTGGTATATACAGAGCTGATGTATTGGAGCTTATTGATTTTCAAACTATTTACAGTACTTGATTTAAACCGAGACACCTAAAAAATTATAATTCTGGAGACTCGCAATCTTTGACGTCGAAAATTATTGTTTGCTTTTTTGTTTCCTAGAGGTTTTTGTGTACTCAATTATGTTTGGTGACCGTATGGACGACGATACAAAATATTGACAAGGTATAATTTCCCTGATTTCATCTCTGGACGAAGGAATGACTCGGACTTGACATTTTGTGTTTTTTTTTGTTCTTGTTGTTGTTTTGTTTTGTTTAATTTAGATGAACTATAATCTTCTGATACGTTCTCTGAACGACTAATAGAATTACACATGCAGTTTCGAGAAGAGCTATTATTTATATTTGTTACAGAAATATACAAAATAAAAAAAATTTAAGATTTGAAAAAATCAAATTTTAGCCTCTATATCTGGTAAATATTCGTCATTTCTTTTCATCACCATCGCGAAAGTTCAAGCCTGGAAATCATAAATCTTAATCTCTTAATCACGAGTTTGAGCTTGAGATTTTGTTTCAAACAATTGCAAATGACATTCGTTTGCAACGTCCTTTCTGATTGGCTGATAGTGTAAATCAATCTCAGACTCAAACTCATGGTTTTATGATCTCCAGACTAGTGCCTTATTTTTCTACTCTGATCGTATAATTTGGAACTTGTATCCCAAAGGAATAAAGTTCTAATTGAAACATTTTTCGTTATATATTAAACAAAGCATAAAAAAATTACCTTTATTATTTATTCCATTATATAAAAAATATTTACAAATACTCAAGGGGAGTTTTCCATTAAGATACTTCGGTTAAGATTGAAAAAGTTTAGAAATATTAATATCAACTCCAGCGTAGTCTAAAAAAAAAATACCCCACGATCTATGAGATTCAACAGTGGGATGTTTCTGTTCTTTTACATTTACTTTGATAAACAGAACAAAATAGACAAATTTATAAAATGTAGCGCTCGAAGTGTTTTATAAGCATTCCACCTCATATCGATTGACATCGGAAAATGGTGTGTAGATACGACCTGACAAGGCCGAGGTATAGCCACGATTCAAATGGTTTCGATAAGAAGTGCCAACATGACTACATCAATCTTCATAAACCTGACACAGACGATCTTGTGATCAATGCCATTAATATTGAAAGTTAATTGCGCTCTCCATGGTATTCATAGGATCCCATTTATTGTTTACGGTCCGTTTCGTGTATTTGATCCCATGATTATGTTGCTTTATTTTGTTAATAATTCTCAGTGCATCCTCCTCTACCTCCTCCTCCTTATCATCATCTTCATAATTTCTTGTATTACCTCCTTATGGAGCATTATTAATTAATTATAATTACAAATTAATTATACTGTACACATTAGACTTTATTATTTTCAGTATGTACACCATTCAATGCAAGCTGTATCCGATCAATTGTTCTCTGTGCATTGACATTTATAACTGTACTATGTATCAATCAATACAGGTGATCATGTTCAGCGTTAAGTTGTATAACAAACACCATGTAATTATATCTACATGGTTAGAAAATGAATTATACGCGAGGTATTGGAAAAGTTCTGAATATTTTGCTATAACTCTTTTGTTTCTTTGAACCTGTCAATAAATTTAATGCTGATCGAGAGACGAGAGAAAAAATAACGTTCTATAAAATGATCTGCAGCTGCACGTGCAGCACGCGATACATGTAGATACATGCATGTGACTTAACATAGGTAAATGACAGTGACGTAAAAATGTCAGTGACGGAGTACTGTTCTGCTACTGAGCAAAGAGCATGCTTGTACAATCAGCGCGCTCTAAGGGTACTCTCCGAATGAGATCAAGGCCGAATTTGATACAGTTTTTGGATGTAAATATCTGTCATATCCTACAATGTTGAGGTTGTTTCATCGTTTTGAAGATAGAAACGAATCCATGGAAGATGACCCACGTTCTGTAAGACCGTTGCCTGTGATTGGTGAGCAAGAAGTGGCTGCTGTAAAAGGAACAATTGATGAAAATGCTCGATACTCAGTGGAAAGTATTTATATTAAACATGCATTAATTCGTCAGGTGTTTGTAATACACTGAAGAATCATTTGAAGCTCAGAAAGGTTTATGCAAGATGGGTCCATCTTTTGTTGATGGCTGCTCAAAAACAGATTCGGGTTGAACTCGCCAATATGAAATTTGACCAGAGACGCTTGAATTACATTGTCACAGGTGATGAAACATGGATTTACTTTTTTGAACCCGATTCAAGAGAAAATAATAAAGTTTGGATCGGAGAGAACGAGACCACAAATAACTCTACGTAGTCGGACTGCCAAGAAAGTCTTATACGCATTAGTTTTTGATGCAAAAAGGCCAGGTCGAACAGGTACCTGTTCCTGACTTTGCTAGTGATGCTGGACATTTGTATTCCTCCAAAGTGTTGCCAAAGGTTGTGGAACACAACTGAGCCACCCGTTCGTGCACCGGTACCCGAGGTATCCATCTACTCCATGACCACGCACCGGCGCATAAATCCACCGTCGTGAGAGACATCCAAACTTTGCCACATCCTCCTCACAGCCCTGATTTCCAAGTGATGATTTTGCTGAATCCCGTTATCAGAGATTCGCTGAGGGACTGACGATTTGAAAGCCGCCATGCGGTTAGAAGATCCGTTTTCCAGTGTATAAACAACATATCAAACAGCGAATACAAACGTACATTTAATAATTTGATAATCAGACGGAGAAAACGTCTAGAGGTGGACGGGGAGTACATTGAGGGATGCACTGACATACTGTTCACTAAAAAAGAACTTTGTTGTACAACGCACTAATATTCATAACTTTTCAAATACCCCTCGTACAACATGCGCATTTCTGAATTCAATCAAAATATGCAAAGTGAAATAATTTGTACTGACTTTCATCCAATTGTGTGTTTATGCCAATATCCATAAACATCAATGAAAAGTCCTCTGTTTCACAGTTCTCTAGTTCAACTCTATTCTCTATGATAAAATTATCAATTATATAATCCATATATATCACGAAATATGAGTGTTGCTGCAGGACATACAATTATATACTCCATATATCTATCACAAAATATGAGTGTTGGTGCTGAACATATAGTGACAATATATGGTGTTAGATCATGATAAATTACTTCACACAGTTGATATACATTGATTGTTTGGTTTCAGGGACAGTGGTCCGTAATCTAGCTATATAATCTGACAGTTTACTTTCATAACTCTTAGGAAATGTCCAAACCAAGACAGACTCAATTATACATTGTAATTTTCTCATTAGAGAGTAATCTGAAACCTGAAAAATTCGGTGATTTAGATATTTATTTACGACATGGACTTAGTTTTGATTCACTAAATTGTGCCATATTAATGATTCTATTGAAATCCTATTTAATGCGTAATTTTGCAGTATTTCTTCTAAGCTGTAGCGCCAAAGCATACTCAGACTATCTGTAATAAAACCCACAACCTATAGTGGCATCTCGAGTACAAAGCAAGAAGAGTAGAACCTCGTCTGAAAACAATGCTTTGTTAGAAAAGAGAGAGAGAGAGAGAGAGGGGGGGGGGGGGGCGTTTGCTGAAAAAGTAGGGGTTTTTTTTGTCTGTCTCTACGGGAGTTTGATTAACCCAAGCATGGGGTCATACATACCATCAGATCGTGTTTCCTTAGAAGAACCCTGTATCTGTTTCGATACAAGATCTTGTATCTTGTTTAGACAATCAGCTTTATGTCTAATCAGTTTATTCCATAATTTGCATCCATATAATGTACTACAAGATAGAACAACTCTCTAATACAATATGTATAAAGGTATTTGGTTAAGGTCATGTGGTCACATCCAAGATTCACAGCGAAAACGATGCTCCTTCCCTGCCTTCAAGCTTCTTCAGTTCCCTTGTCGAACGCATACTACTTGAACGCAAGATAACATCAAGATGTGTAAAAGAAACAGACTGGTCAAAATATATATTTCCAATTAGAAATGTATATCAGTTGCTGTGTTTAATTTGTAAAATAATTTAAGTTGATTTTGAGACAATAATTTAAAACCTCCATGTCTTAGAAAACATGTTCATGTAAGTACCATTCTGTGTAAGCAATACGGGGTAATGAAGGTGTATGTTAAGTTACCACAAAAATGTTTGATTCCCACGTGGTATGAAGTAAACCTGTGCTCCTTATTTGCGACGGCAGATCTGGGTCTATGTAGTTGGACCCAACTTACAAGCGAGTATATACGGTAGTTTTAAACTATAATATCTAGTTTCTCGAAGATTAAAAGCAGTTGCAACTTAGACCTTTCAGAAACGATGGACATTATATAAACATAACCTCCATTCGAGGAGACATTATTACATTCTGCATCTGCGGCAATAATATTTTGATAAAACTCTGCAAATCCATCAAACACTTCTCTACTAGAACAATAAACTATGCAGTTAACAATTATTCCCAAGGGCAAACCGTATTTCGCTTAGACTTTAAGATAAATAACTTCCAAAAGAAAATTTACATCGATTTCAGCAGCATCATCAAGTTCTCTGTATATTCTTCCAAAACTGTTATCATTTTCCTCCATCTGTACATCACGGAAGAAATCGACCATGCGCTCAACAAAATATTTTGATTTTCGTGTACTTTACTGTGAGCTTTTAACTCTTTTAATCCAATAAGGTTTGGTTCTAGGGTGGAATATATTAATCGGTAATAATATGGAAGAGTCCGATAGACACTGTACAAATTAGTATTCATCCACAAGTTCCATATCCAAGTTAGTTAATTCTGAATGAACGAAGCAATGGAGATTAAGACCTCTAACAATTAATGACCATGTCATTGTCACTTTGTGCCAGGCTTTTAAATGCCTATGAACTTGAAGTTTGTTTTTGGCTCAAAGATATAAAATGATACAACTAGACATAAGCTTACAAAAACCGGTAGGTGATCTAATGTGACGAGGACATCATCTTCAGACATCATATGACACTTCACGACTCTATAAAACATGATTTGATCTAGCCTGGGTTACAGTTCCGTCAATTTTGTTAAAGTTTTAGATTGACGGTCTGTGAACATGCGAAAATTGAGCGCATCACCTTCTGCTTTACTATTCGGATTACATTGAGTAATTTCACGTTAGATAACTCTGATCAAGTTGTCCCGAAATAGACCGCATCCTTGCCTCGTTTTGGATAAGGTCAACGTCATGTGTAAATTGGCATTAATAGGAATAATCATCACGGGAAACACCTCGCATGTCCCAGGGGTCGATATCGCCACATTCTCATTAGGGTGCCAATAATTAATGATAATCTATTTCGACGGATTATTAGCGGGAGAATAAAAAATATAAGAATATATTGGCAAACTAAACATATATAGAAGACTACCAAGGTCAGATTTGATCTACAGATATATAATATATACAGTTTATGTGAGGCACGATAGCATAACCTGGTCCCAGTTTCATAAAAATACTCAAACATTCTCCTCAAATTGAGATTTTACATTATTTTGCTTACAGCAACTCAGATCATATCAATATTTTTGTTAGAGGCATAGACAGTAGAGGGGATGCAAAAACGCCATTCAGTTTTAAAATTCCACGCATGAAAACATTTTTATTCTTGAGAAAAAAGCTGAGAATTCCAGGTTGAGGAATTTTGAAATTTGGGAAAACCCTCAAAATTTCCTCAGACATAAGGTTAGACTCCTTCCTTTCAGGAGAGTTCAAGATTGTATGAATGTATTTTGATTCCTGGTGCTTGTCAAATGTTTTGTGAACAAATCACTGTTACCAACCAATCCATACGAAAGATGTTAAAAATCTTAATGTGAAGTAGACATTTTGAGATTTTATTGCAACTGGGGCCTGGGTCTTGACATGAATCACTGCGATTTCTTTCTGGAAATTTCAAACAATTAACATTTTGAGCCTTAAACTCATATGTATTCTTGTCAATTATTGCAGAATACGCTTCATACAAAGTGTACAATTCTTCCAGAATCTCTTTATATTCTTGAACATCACTAGCAGCTGGAAAAGATCTAAAATATGTACAAGACCTATATTTTACTCTTTATTTCCAGACCGGCAATGCGACGTGACTGGCATTTCTCCAGACCGGCAATGCGACGTGACTGGCATTTCTCCAGACCGGCAATGCGACATGACTGGCATTTCTCCAGATTTCTGACTGAAATATCAAACGTCCTTGCAGAGAGTATGTTTACAATGCCCTTTCCACATCTAGCCATAATGTAATGGTCGACTGAATCATTTGAGTTAAATGCTTACAATCGTGTTGAAGGTATCACACGAAGGATCGAGAGAGAATGGATAATCTGTGCGTAGCTACCGAAGCAATATAAACGCCATACAAGTTAAGACTAGTTGCCAGTGATAGGTCAGAAAGCATAATATCTCGTACATTCCATGCTAACATGTTTAACATCATAATTGTCAAATCTAAGAATGACATCAGCCTAAATAATAGAGTCATATTAAAATCATAGCCATCATCAACTTACCAGACACTGTTGTCATATGAATACCAGTCACAGTCATCGCCGTATCTATCTGTGTCATCATCAGACACTCCACCTTTACCATAATCTGAACACTCATCTTTCGCTCTTTTCTTACATCCAGATGAATAATCTCTGTAATCATCCCTTTGTCTATATGTGTAATCTCTACCACTCGAATCATTTTCAAACAATTTATCAACATCATCAGATGTTGATATTCATTTGCCCCATATAGCATTTCGTGTGAGTTTTTGTTTTCCCTCATCTATCTCCCTTCTTCAGAAATATGATGGAAAGACTCATTTAGAATGCCGCGTCTATTGGAGATGTATGTGATGATTATATCAATTTTAATACAAGAAAATGTCTACTCAACATAGTATTAATCTCGTTTTCTTTGAGGTTTCACATTGAAAGTAAGACTAAATTATATGGTAGCAAACGTTGTAGAGGTACTACATGCTCATACCCATGGAATATTTATTGAATGGAAACAAATATTTTCTTTTGATACATCTCTTATCCACATGCATGGTATATACATAGCAGGCAGAAATAAGAGAAAGTTATCACTGTGAATATCAGATGTATCGTGAATCGGGTGACAAGTACAATTTAGAATATGACTCATTTAATGTGCTTGACCTAATAAATTTGTTATGCAAATGTATTCATCACACGTTGATTTCACTTTCAGATTGTCAGCTCTGTCTGTTACATTTTTATGATTTCCATTGTAAAATAAGCCAGCACTGGAAAGTCCATCCGAACTCTCCATCAAATAAAACTACACCATTTACCCGAAACGTGCACTCATCGACCTTCGTGACAGAATTGGCTTGTTTCTCCACTACGCTTACACTTTGTACCGTTAACTTTTAATGCAAACATTCAAAGATTTACGAAATCCAACAAAGGAATTATCGTCTTCCTTGAAGACATTAACACCAGGCTTCTTTCAATCAGATCTTAAACGGCTCCAAATTGCAGAGGCAATTTGGATCAGGGCATTGGAGGGATATTGTGACCCATCTTTCCTCCTTATCTCTGCAATAAATCTCTGGAGCCCAAAATCTAGTTGATCCTTGTTTCTAGATCCCACCTCAGTTTCTCGTACTTGTACTTCTGACTCAATGTTTCATGTATGGTATTACAGTCGTGTGTCCACTGTCTCCAAATACTAACTGATTATTAATTATTTAGCGGGTTTTGAGTGGTACCGATTGGACATGGCATTCCGATGGTTTCACAGCAGAAACAGGAGCGAAGAGCGACGATGGAGCGGCACTCTACAACGTTTGAGTTGGGATTTACACGAGCAGACACAGATTAACCTCGTCGTGCTTATTATATACGTTGTCTTAAAAAAAAATCCGACCAAAAATCATCCATGTCGGCAACATCGAAATGAACAGCACCGTCCTTGGTGCTCACGATAACACAATCTAAATTGGGAAGGTGCTGGCATGCGAGGCTATTTTAGGACCTGACTACGTCATAGCACGTGGAATTGTAACACTGTACTCTTGTACCCAAAAAATTTAGTCAGTTTCTTTACAATCATTTTATCTGTTCTATAAAAATTTTCTAAAAGCAGAGAAGCAAAAAAAAAAAAAAAAAAAAAAAAAAAAAGAGGTTATTTAACGTGACAAGATAATTAAATAAGTTATTTTAAAATCCGTTTGATTATTATTTCTTCAATATTAAAAAAGTAGCTACGTACAGGTGCTGCCTTCCGCTCCGCCCCTTTCTTAATCTTGAAATTGTTGTTCTATAATAATGAAACTATTGCTAAGGTGGTGAAAGAGCAATTCCTTATCCTATTTTCTTCCTCCACCCTCTTCTCTTCTTCATGCTTAAACTCTCGTCATCGTTATCATTATCTTTTCTTTTTTTTTTTGGATCATGCTTTTCCTTTTCTGCTTCTGGAATCACCGGTATATTGCAGGGATTCCTGTATATAATTCAAGTAATCATACATTGATCATCCCTAAAGTAAATTATGTGGGGAAAAGCAAGCCGTAATTTCGAAGTCAATTTTGTAACCAGGCTGCAATATCCGTTGGTACTATCAATAATTCATGCATTTAGAAAATTAATTTTCCTTCCTCCGCCCCGAGAGAACTTTGATCAATGCCAGCTTCTAAATTCTACTACGGCGCAGGAACTCATTCTTTTCAGACTTAAGGTTCAATTTCAATTTGAATATGGCTTGGGGTTAGAGTCTAATATGATGTGCGAAGTTACAAAGCAGCCCTTAGAAAGTTGCATTGATTAAGCATTTCTTCATGCTGTCTTTGCGATTGCGGAAACATAAGTTTTATTATTTCAATTTTGCCCTTAAGGAGGTTATTTAAGCTTTTGATACATTTTCGATTCCAGAATAATTCTAAACTTGAATGCACCCATCTGTATTCCTTTGAGACATTGTCCTAATTACTGTCAATTAAAAATTCACTTCTTTGATATTCATTGAAAATTGTCAATTCTTCATGTCTTCCGCATATTGTAACACGCAAAGGGTCTTTCAGGAACTCACTACTGAGCGAAACAAGCAATGTCGACCGCCTGCGTGATGCTGACTTGAGGTCGATTATTCCGCTATTACCAGGACCTCAAGACAACAGTAGTTGTCAACTGAAGGGATCATAAACGCGCTAATATCACAAATAATTTTCCTCTAATCAACTAATGACCACACAGTCCCTAGAAGATAATTTCAAACTTATATGGTTTTCTTGCTACACATTCGTATGATTTATCAGTACGCTTTTCTGAGCCGTAGATCGGTATTTTATTCTACATACTTCGAAATGCGGCCTAAACACATAACACACGGACTTATTCCTGTTTTAACTGATCAAACACCTATACGTGAGAATATCCCATGGATACCTTTCGTTAAGCAATAAGGTAAGGTCTATTTTATGAAACTAACCTATGCTACCCCAAAGTCTCGTGAATACTGTACATTATAACGTCTGCTCCTAGTACTTGGCTAATTACTCGGTTTGAGAAATATCTTCCCAACACCGATGGCCATAATCAAACAAATAATCACTAAAATCTAACAAAGCTATAAACGGAGACGTAAATACAAATAACACATACTCTAGGTTTGTTACAATATTTTAATCAACTCATTTGCCTCTATATCTTAAAGGTTTCCGTGAAAGTTAAAAAGTTTTATCATGTACTAAAGTTAAAAAGTTTTATTATGTACTAAAGTTAAAAAGTTTTATTATGTACTAAAGTTACTTCTTTAGATAACTATTAATTGTTCCAACCTTGGACAGAAATATAATCTACTGGTCCTTGTACAATACCTATCCATTACATTCTGCAGGTGACTTTCATCCTACAAAAATGTCTAATTATTAATTATTGTCTTGCAGATTAGAAAACACATTGAGGCTGCATACGTTGGAAGATAGATGTACATATCGTACACGGTGAAAATTTCTTCATTGTTAAATTTGCGCGGATAACTAATTTTTTAAACAAATATCCGTTTTGGCTATCTTCTAATTTTTTTCAACATTCCGCGAAGTTATATTTTTGAGATTTGTGGATAATTCCACGCAGACATTTCCCACATATATGTTTTTTAATAAGTATGTCAGATACTTTATAGTTTATTAAAGTTCTTTATTACTTGTACAAAACTTAAGCTGTTACAGATTTGGGTCAGGCATGGGTCTCATCACAGCTCTGAACACAAGAAAGGAACAACAACATAAATTATGAAGCAACAACATAAATTATGAAGCAACAACATAAATTATGAAGCAACAACATAAATTATGAAGCATATTGATTTGAACAATAAGAGCTTTAATCTATTTTGGTCATTTAAAGAAATTCGAATTATGTATAAATGTTGTACTTGCAGCAGATGACAGAAAACGCAATGGAACATCCTATACAACTCGGCACAATATTTTGCAAGTCATTGTAACTATTCTGCAGGACGATTATGGTATGACTAGTTCACTTAAAATACAAAATTAATCCAATAATGCACAATGCATACTTTATTTTCTCTTATATCATACGTGAGAGATTTAGGTAAGTCTATATTCCGCTGCTAGAAACTCGATCTTGATTTTGTTAGGATTTTCCTGTATGGTTTATTTGCACACAAAGTATTTCGCACTTAAATCTAATTTAATGACAGGATAAACTTTTACAGCTTATCCCGATTAAGCTAATGCTCGGTGTACAGGAACCTATGTTATATAGGAAACATACATTTTGTAGATCACAACCGGGGAATTCAGAACACTGTCAGGTGAAACTTATTCATAAAATTAAAACGAGCTAATAGCTATATGTATATATGTATGTCTTGTAGATCTCTCCGGTACTTATCGGAGCACCCTCAACTTGTGAGGTAGAGTGATCAACCCGACACTCCCCGACCTTGATCAAGGTGTGTAAGGATTTCTATATTTACAACACACCACCAGCTGGAGGAATCCGGAGTACCCGGAGGAAACCACGGTGCGACCGGAGGGAAGACGGACCCTAAAAACGGCGCTAAAAACCACTCGGCCACCGACGCACCCATTTTAAATCAAGCTTTGCTCCATTTGAACAAACAAATGATCGTCGTAACAATTAAAATTTTTCCACATGAATATAATTTCTTTAGAAAGGAATTTATTTCTTTTACAATAAGGCGACTTGCAATATAAAGGATGTACAAATGGAATTCAAACTTGTGTTAGTGAATGAGTGTCTATTGTGACGATTCAAAATGATAGTATTGTTAAAGGTCACCGATAGTTCTGTTTCACACCCTACTATCGGCAACAGCAATCCGTAGGTACAGTTGAGGATATATAGAATAAACGTATACCACAGGTACAACAGACAGCGGCTACGGTACATGTTGAATGATTATGTTTTCAATCCAGAAACTGCAGTATAGTTCTTTGGATTGTTAACATTTCGAAATTTAGATCAAGATCATGAATTTTCGCTTCTCTGTCCATTCTACCAGATCAAACATTGAATAATAGGCGCCTGTGAGAGTGGTGGATGGATGAGAGGTGACTGGAACTCTCGTGTAGGATTTGTCAGGGGTAAGGATATAAAACAAAAAGGCACACTACCCGGTAATTACGGCGCATTTCGCATGTTATCTTTGAATTCAGATGATGAGTGTGCCCGGTATTATAGTCAGTAACCTGTATTATTCGGGAAATCTGGTCTATTTTCCATTGGGTCATATTGGTACTTTCGTATCAAATTAAAAGATATCAAAGGAAATATTGACGTGATTCGTCAATCATGACATCAAAGCAACTTTTAAGTTAATTAATATACGTCCATTATGCGGCACGTTTTAGCTGCACACCACATCGAATGTGATGCTAGTTATACCAACTATGAAACAAAAATTCATGAAATAAATTATGAATCGTTTAAAAACCTCAAAGAAAAGTAACATCGACAAATCATTCATCATATTCACAGTAATTACGTCCGGAAAATACACATGGTATCGAGTGTAAAATTGGAATTTATAATGCAAATAATTCTGACGCGACGAATTCCTTTGCACCATCTGCTTTTGTCCATAATCTATGCTAGATGTCGAAGACAACTATAACCATAAAATAGCAATTAATTGATAGGAGACACTATTCAGTCAATTCAGCAAGATAACATATATAATATAACGGGTTTTCAACTATAACCATAAAATAGCAATTAATTGATAGGAGACACTATTCAGTCAATTCAGCAAGATAACATATATAATATAACGGGTTTTCAACTATAACCATAAAATAGCAATTAATTGATAGGAGACACTATTCAGTCAATACAGCAAGATAACATATATAATATAACGGGTTTTCAACTATAAGCATAAAATAGCAATTAATTGATAGGAGACACTATTCAGTCAATTCAGCAAGATAACATATATAATATAACGGGTTTTCAACTATAACCATAAAATAGCAATTAATTGATAGGAGACACTATTCAGTCAATTCAGCAAGATAACATATATAATATAACGGGTTTTCAACTATAACCATAAAATAGCAATTAATTGATAGGAGACACTATTCAGTCAATTCAGCAAGATAACATATATAATATAACGGGTTTTCAACTATAACCATAAAATAACAATTAATTGATAGGAGACACTATTCAGTCAATTCAGCAAGATAACATATATAATATAACGGGTTTTCAACTATAACCATAAAATAGCAATTAATTGATAGGAGACACTATTCAGTCAATTCAGCAAGATAACATATATAATTAATTGATAGGAGACACTATTCAGTCAATTCAGCAAGATAACATATATAATATAACGGGTTTTCAACTGGAGTTTATATTTGAGAAATTTATGATAAGTTGCCATTTTAGAAATCTATAACCTTTTCTTGTTTGATTACTTTTTTCTTGCGATTTTTTGGCTTCCTACTTAGAAAGAAAGTACAATTATTTCCGTCAATATATTCTCTGGAAAAGCATACTATCTTTCAATATTTTCACAGTGTAGTTCACTTCCATGTGTGGAAATGATTCCGGAAAGAGACGCAGGGACTCATGCTGTTGATCATCATCATGTTACCGCATGAATAACACGTGCTTTATGTAGTAAAGTGCAAAGACAATCCTCGGACCAATAGTTGTAGAGTAATCCTATGGATAATTTCAACCGAAGTTGCATTATTACAAACCTAGAGATTCATCTGTTAAGAAAAGAACTTCCTTGGTGTACAACCAAAAGGTTCTAAAGGAAACTTTTGAGACTTTGAAAGTATTCTGATCATATTAAAGCTTAAAGGTTAGCGGTATGCCATCAACAACACATTTTCATTTCGAAGGTACATCCTGTTATAGCTGATCATATATGACACACTCATACAAAAGTTGACGGGAAAAGAAAAAAGGTTTTACACTGAAATGCCACACAACATACATAATCTCTAGGAAGATTACTTTAAACACGACATTAAGGTAAATCTCACGCAAATAACATTTGAGTAAATGAATCGCAATGCCAGAACTGCCCTAAAAACGCCAAACATATCAATGACATATGATCGATATAAAAATTCAACGATCCAAAGGCCGCACAAATAGAGCAACTTTAGGCAAACAGTGACAGAGACAATGCTACTCTCTGATAATCGATTACAGTAGGCGTAAGATCATTGTAAAATGATATTTAAAAAACTGTCTTGCGTTTGTTTGTTATGAAAGCCTAAAAGTTGCTAAGATATCAACCGTAATATTATCTTTGGGGAAATAACAATTGCAGGTTACAATATATACCGATTTTGATTAAATTAACCAACGTTCTGAAGTTTTCCTCGAGAGGTTGGCACGCATTTGCCACGGAAATTAAATTGTCACTACGGAGATTTGCAAAGTCACTGCTTGGTCGAGCATATTATCAAAGCCTATGAAATCACGTAGGATTATCCTTGGTCCAGTAGTTATACAGGAGATTGAAAAAATACAATTTGCACAAGGTCTAACTGAGACAAAGTATAAACAAGAGAAACAAGAAGACAAGTGTGTAAACAAGTACTATAAGAGTCGTATTCGCTTGTATGGACATTGTCCAAGCGGCTTAAAAAGACAAAAGAAACCCCCAGATTCCTTTCTTTTCTCAGTCAGCTAGGAGTTTGGAGGTAGAATCCTACCAATAGTCTGGCATTACTAGTAAGATTTCTTAGTCATACTAATACTTATTAACTTGTTACTATAGAATTTAATATATTTAGTATGTACATAAAACTGTACAAATATTCTAAGAACTCTCTATGTGAAGCATTTTCTGGGAAGACTATAAATACCAGGCATGAGAGTCGTTTAGTAACCTGAATATATCAACTTATTCATGTTAAAAAAAATTTTCTCTCTCTCTCTCTCTCTCTCTCTCTCTCTCTCTCTCTCTCTCTCTCTCTATCTCTCTCTCATATCGCGACTAATAAAACTGTCTCCAGTTTATCTGCTTTATTTTTGTTTCATTGCAATATGACGAGCGAGAATTAAGTCTCCATTAATTGGCCAAACGATCAATGTTCCCTCTAATATTAGAAAAAGTAAGTGAAAACAAATTTACCGTTGATGCCACTGATGCATTGTATACAGATCTTTTGCACATTAAATCGTCTCGTCTCTGACTCTTCCCCATCAACGTCTACCATCCTTGTATTTCAATAATGGTAGCCCGGAAAGATTTGTATCAAAATCATAAAAGCCTATTATTTTTACACAGCGATGACACATACGTGTACTTAGGCAACTTTTAAGTTTTATTTTTTCACTTTTGAGAAGATGATGATGCGCAAGTAAAATAGTCCCGAACTTGAAGTGTGACAGGTTTGAACCATGTAAAGACCAAATCCCTGTCATAGGGTTTCAAAGAACAATATTATCTTTTATAAATTTTCTCTTCATTTTCAACTTCAGAGAAGGCCAAGCAAATTTCTTTTTTATCAGACTTTATAAAAGTTTCCACTATTTTGATTGATGTGGTAGACTTTTAATTCTTACGTTTGACTGGATTGCCAGCGAATAAGAAGATTAATGTAGAGGGTTAAATAATCCTGTATCCTCTTTTCATCATACACTCGTGGATGAATTTTCAGTAATCTACAAACCATTCACCGAGCCGTCCATATTATCATATGAATTAATTTCGAAGTAAGAAAAGTTAAATAAATTAATAATAAAAGATCAAAGGACCATGAACACTTTCCTGAATGTCACCACCATCTATACCCATTTAGATGATAAATCTTGACGAATCAGAATCTGCTTAACCCAATTTAAACACAAATTTTAATTCAGTTAGAAAGATCTTTTCTGAATAGCATCGGATGTTTTACCTATTGACAATTAGGTTAGGTTAACTTATGAATATACGTAAGTGAGGCCCTGTTAATAATGTTGAGAAAAGCCGAATAGTGACAAGATGCATAGAAATCCTTTGCTATTGAAATTTTTTAATATTTAAGGCGTCAAATTCCTAATAGCATACAAAATTAAAAGAAAATAGAAAGATGAAAATATGATCCTCTTAGATAATTTGCTTTTAGATGTATCGTTTGGAGGATGTTAGTAGTATATAGACAGAGGCTACCGTCCCCACCCCATATACAAAGGGCATGCGCTCTACCCACATTGACCTTGTGCATGTGGTGATCTGAAATGTAAACACACTCATCAGATTTCATGACTGTGTATACAGAAGTGTCTGTGACAACTATGACCTACTGTTGCCCATATGTAGCTGTACCCTCCAAAGACAATGTATCATTGCATGCGGTAAATGAAATCAGAGAGTTCCTAGTTTCTGGTGTACTTTGCCAAAGTAATTATGATCTCTGGATAAGTACAATATGCTTGAAAACTCTCCTTTGCACGTGCAGTGTCCCTAATCCCCCCCCCCCCCGCCAAACATCTCTGTCCAATCAGGCACAATAACATCCTTGTCTGACTCCTTGAGAAAGGTGCCCGAGTAGATGAGATGGATGATTTGAAGCAAATTATTCTTATTTTATTGTTATTTTAAACCTATTGTTTTAAAACCGCTGTTTTTCAAGATTCCGGCGATTACCCCACCCCACACCCCCAACCCCAATGTCTTATCCACGCATTCTGAGAAAGCGGACATGATATCATCGATATAAATTCTTGTCCGGTAAACTGTTCTCTTTATAGCGTGTGCGTAGGGGACACAATTCTTCCCTAATAATCAACTTTCTTTTGAAAAATCTAACAAAGACAATCCATTTTCGTCGGAAACACTGTTTTATTCACATCGTGAGTGAAGGGTACACCATTCCCCTATTAGAGTTAACATTTCTTCTAAAAAGCCGTGAAAGACAATCCAATAAGAATGTACTCTTTTATTTCAAGAAATAAAAACAGCCGTAAAATACCCGTATGTAATAAATCAAATCTAATAAAGTGGACACTATTGCATCCTCTACTATCAGCCAAAATGATGACGGTATAGATTGCGACACTTAATGACTTAAGATGGAGAAAGTTGTGGTGCCCTGAATGATGGATTATATTCACATGATTACTTTTAAAATCTCCAAGAACTTACATTTATGTTCTGCCCGGAGTAGTGGCTGTAGGAAAGGCTTTTGGAGATTTCGGATTCGGTTTAAGTTTGTTTCTTGTTACTTAAATTGACAATTTCTGTGTATGGGCAAATCAGCTCTATGCTTACCAGCATATTTCTTGACTTGTATCGGTCAAAAACAAAACTCACTGCAATAATCTAACATTGCTCCAATTATTTAGTACACTACCTGAAAAAAGAGCTTTATTTCACACCATCTGGTAGGTATTGAGGGTGGGGGGGAGTGGGTGTGAACAAGTAGTCATTTTTAAGCGTTTCCAGAGCATAATTGTGATCATCTAACTGTAAAGAAAACTTACTCTAGGAAACGTTACGGTGGGAGGGGTGTGTGCAAGCCGGCTCTGCTCCCTCCCAACATACGCTACTGGATCTGAGCCTGGTTGCAATCTCGTCATGCTTGGATACTAAATAAAATAGTTTCTGAACCTCTATTCTGCAACACAATCTTAGTACAAAAGGCTACCGGACATGTGTCTTAAAGCATGAATACTTCTGGTGTATATAGGTAGTTTATTTTCTTCTAGTTTTACTGTAATATGAAATTTAAGTCTCTTTCTAATTCTTGGCCATTTCATCCTTGTCAAGGAACACAATAAAATAAAAAAGATATACTTAAATTTTCATCTTCTTCTTCTTAAGGTTCTCATGTATCCAACTTCAAGGTTACGGATAATGTACAACGCAAGAGAGGACAGGTACGTTCCAATTAGATTATTGTGCGTGGATATATCCAGTGTTGTGGGAATCGGAGACGGCTTGTATAAAGTTGTATTATATTTCTTCCATAAACAGGTCACACTACACATTATCTACTCCGAAAACCGATTTGTTATTTGCACTTGACAAACTCATACGGTACAGACAATCTGGTTAATTGCCCTCTTGACCTTTTTACTCAGTGGTACGGCAATAATGAAAGTTTTCTTCCAACACATATGGTGGACTCTCTAAGAAGGGCCTCAGCTTATTATCGCGTTAAAAATGTCCTCATCAATGTCATGACTGACCCAGATGCAGTAGTAGATTCGGTGATTCAGTATAGAGTTAACAAATGGAAAACACTATATGCAATTTTTCATAATTTTAAACGTGAAAGATAGCCACCCTTAATTATTCATTAGTTTATTCTCCAGTTAGCTTGCCCATGGGATCATGGTAAAGGATATGCTCTTTAAATGTCTTACTGATAATTTTCTAAATTGAGATATATTGTACGTAGTTAACGAATTTTCTTTATTCTGTTTTGTACACCAATTAGAAACAAATTATATTAAATCAGTTGAATACTTAAAGTCGAGATTTTATTCTTAATGGTAAGGTTTGTGTTCGTCTAACAAAATAAATGAAAGGAGATCAATTATAGTGTCAATGCTTAGATACTATAGCTGAAGTTGTAAATTGGATAAACCAGTTGAATCAATTTATAAGAGTGTTCTTTTGACATTGTTGGATTTTTAATGCTTTTTATTTCCTTTTTGTTTGCAAAATTTTGAAAGTAATAGTATTTATATCCATTTTAGGTGATTACATTGACCCATTTAAACACATATTCAGATAAAAGAGCTGGAACTAAGTTATTCTTTAAGTCTAAACAAACATAAGGTGATAGTAGATAAAGCCTGATAAATATTCAACGTTATCGAGTGCGGTTTCAATTAAAAATGTCCAGATGAAAGTCACGCTTGCTTGATGTTATTTGTATTTGTAAACGGCGTCCTGTGGCCGTGATTATAAATATTATATTGTTAGTTTTTTGTTGTATTCAGTTAGATGTAGAACAACTATTAAATTAGGAGCTCATCAACATTTCTTGACGTTTGAGTTAAAGGACTACTTAGCAAATATTGAATTCATAAATTTCCCATGTGTAAATATTGTTAGAATTTTTGTATTTTTCAGGGAGTAAAAATGTCCGTTAGGCTTATGTTGTTTGAGTTCACCGTATTAACTCTTCATAAATGGCAGCAACGTAAAGGCTATTTTCAAAATCATTTTCCAAAGGTCCCATTGATTTTTCTTTCTGGATCATAAGTTTCTGTCATTATTATATAGTTACTCATGACAGGATGTTGAAATACTTGTCAGAAAGATCTCTAATAAAAAATAACATTTAAAATATAGACAGGACATTTCTAGATTAACAAGCTTAACTACACATGGAACAATGTTTCATGCAAAGATTGAGTAGAGATTTAGGTATATGAGCCTGTATGTTGTATACCTAATGTGCCAATTTGTGAGTGTAAGGTCTTTTTTGTATAGATGGATTAATATAAAATAAGCACTTGTTTCCAAATTCAATGTTCATAATATGGAAATGTTTGAAATACATATAGTTTAAATTTAACTAATAAAATCAAGCAATGATTTGAGAAAACAGTTGACAATTAGGTAAGAATCAGAAGGAAATGAATATCATAAATTAATTGCTAAGTGTCAGAAGCAAGGTAAAAAAACTGAGCCAATATTGATCATGTAACCACCTTTATTAGTTTGGTTAGCGATAGCGATAAAATGAAAATGGTTATAGGTTCAAACCTAGTACTGGGTATAATTTACCTATACGTAAGCTTCTTCTGAAAAATTATGTTAATCTCTTCAGGTAATTATTTCCAGCCAATCAGCGACTTTCATTCTTTTAAATACGGTATTTAATATTCCACCATACATCGATTGGTTCCATAGCTCGTAACGAATCAGTTGTATGTGACCATATTACACTAAGCAATAGCCACTTCATAGTTCATGAAAAATCTCGCGGTCATATCAAAAACAGAAGATATCTAATAAGGTGTGCGTTTCTCTATTTTTGCATTAATTATAGACACATTGTGAAACAACCAATCTGAATCGAAACTTTAGGAATAAAGATAAACGTCTCATTCTTATTTTTACAGCCGCTGTAACTTGTCACCTGTCATGGATACAATGTCTTCATTTTAATACTAGGGTCAAACATCCAATGGAATCCTTGTTCATGATAACCATACCTAATAGTTCCAATCTCGGCAAAATTACACAAGAATTGGTTTTTAGATATTTAAAGAATTATTGACTAAGTATTGAAAAATACTACACCTGAGGTCCTATGCCAAAGAATGCATCAACTAACTACGGTAATTTGCGCTAAACGTTCAGTTTTTCCCAATACTCAACATATAACGTTTTTATTGGTATCTATGGAATAAACCCGTAAATATGTCTTATTTTTATACTATTAAAAGTCTGACAAAAATACATATTTGATGTTATATTTCAAAATTTAAATTTCTCATTTTATGAATGAAACCACAGTACAGTGGAATAAAATTAATTGCTACTTCATTCATGGTACTGACACCTAAAAATATATCATGTTGTATATAGGTATATATCTGTCTCCCATTGACGTCAATAAAGAGGCGGTATCAATGGAAAATAACTGTATTAGAAATAAATAGTGGATAGGTGTTTACACTTTTAAGCTGGGGATACAAATCTAACAATAAATTAACACAGAATTACGTTGAAATACTGTAACTTTTATTCGTTCCCTTAAGAGCTCGTTAGAACGGATGATTTCAACGTAAACGTAGGTAAACTGAGCACGTCTTAACCATATAAGGAAGCAGTTGTAAGACTGTTACATGCATAAATTCCTTAAGTGCAAAAACTCGTATATTTGAAAATAATTTGGCATTATATGTTATAATCAACTTCAAATGTAGAAATTATTTGTTAGATATGTAAAAGCTAGGCTTCTATAATTGAAAAGAAAATGCTACAATTGTAAAAACAATCATCGTGGAAAGTCGATAATTTCTGAAGTGACCTTGCATATGTGAAAAAAATCTGGTTACTTAGGTAAAATCAATTCAAATTTACATGCGTAAAACATAGGTACCCTAAAGTGTCAAAATGCTAGTTATAGAGCTAAAGAAAAAAATAATAATAAAACAACAAGAAGCAACAACAGCTTCATTATCTTTCAAAAGAGCACTCCACTAATGTGAAAAACTTATTTTGTTGCTGAATAAGCAATGTATTGTCTGCCATCTTCTTTTTACTTTCATGAAAACATTTTTGTTTCTATTTCTTCTATTACTTTACACAATTCACACGATTATTAGGGAAACTATGAGCAAAACTCATCGATGTTCAACAGGATCAAGCAATAATAAACAGGGAAGATGAACTTAAAATGGTTAATACCATACAAAATTGTTGGTAACAAACATTTCTTAACATATCCTTATGTTCAAAGTACACTTATGTTTATATATACATATATATATATATATATATATATATATATATATATATATATATATATATATATATATATATATAACTATGGATTTGGAGAAATAGATGTTAAACAAAAATAATTACAAAAAAAGTTGACTTCAGGGGATACTTGACTGATTTAGTGACATATCTGCTTTTCATATTTGTAGAATTATTTTATTATATATGAAGTAATTTTTAACGCATGTAAGCAATCTTTATACATTTAAAGGAACCTCCTTTTCAAGTTTATAACATTTGTGTCTGATTTCAAATGTTTAACCAAATTTTCTTTTCACTTATACGGGAGACTTCAGACGATAATGCACCAACATTTTATGAAGTCTTTCTTTTTAAAAATTTTAATATTTTCTTTTCACACATATAACACTTTTGTAATCCCATTTCTTGAGAAATATAACACAGTTAGTTCTCTATTGAGGATTGCAGCAGGAATATCCAGCGAAAATGACTCCTAGGGGGAGGAAGCACCGAAAATCTGTGAAACGCGTCGACATTTTTTAGCAGCAGGATGATTTTCAGTGGTAAGAAGTGCTATCAAATTCGGGGCGAAAAGATTTTTACACTGTTCTTAAAACGGGGAGAGACGCTTTTCACCCCGCGCTCGATAGACTACTGAAATGGCAGACTAAGCCTGAAACCGACCCATATACACTTAAATAGCAAGCCAGCACCGAAGGCCTGGACCAAAGAGATTAATAAAACTCTGTACAGGAAGGGGACAAGTGGGCAGCCAACCCCGGTCAAATGAGCACTTGAGCCCGGGGCAATAACAACAACAAAATGTTTTAGGGGTGTAGGGGGTCCGATTTTTAAGTTAGAGACGCGTGGGTTCAGGGCTACAGGAAAAATAAGTTTAATAAATATGTGTCGTAAACATATACAACATGAGGGCTGAAAAACATGCCACTGCTGCTTATATTTCATAAAAGATTGTGTGGAATTCAGTGCATCAAGGAAACATTGTAGAAAACACACACAAGATCAAAAAAGGCTTTTCGTTGCCATTACTGTGCCAGAAAGTGTGGAAAAGGTACACGAGCGCATTTACAGATGTGCAGGGATTGTGTTTACGGTAAGATAAATAGCAAGCTGTATTATACAGACAAAAAGGCAGAACAACAATACGAGTAAGTGATCTCCCAGTTGGGAGACACTATGACTACACATCGGAATACCCCCGCTTAACAGGTGGGTAAATTAAAAGTTTTGTTATTGGGAAAAAGTTTGTACCAAAAGTTTGAGCGAGGGGGGGGGGGAGGGGTACGTTAGGACTATGAGGCTTTAACCAGGCATTGGCCTCGGTACCCTAGAAGTAGGAACGCCTTGGCACAGCCCGAGGAAAAGCTATCCGAATATTTCGGGATAGTCTGCAATAAGCCGCAGGCCGCAAGATCGCACTGGCAGAATAATTTGGTCGCCTGGCTGCCATAAAGCCAACTTTGCTTGAGATTGCGTTTGACCTTGTCAAAATGGTGCCGCATCAAGCGCCTATCCCCAAAGGTTTCGATAGGGGATGGTACCGGAAGTTTCGCAACGCCAAGAATGAGTTTGAAGCTGACGCTGCCGTGCATGTGTTCAGCACGTATCGCATGGAAAAAGAAGATGATCCGTTTGGGGTTGGGGACGTCAATCTTATGCGCGGGTATAAAGTATGAGGTGGAAGTTTAATCTTGGACAACCAGATTGGACAACGAACTCGCGGCCGCTATCCTCGCGACCCTTCCAGTTGGAAGAGAGTTTTTAATCCGTGTTATATTTATTACATAAGGTTGAAACGCAGAGTAAAAACGGTGTCTGACAAGTTTGATCAAGTCACGGCAGAAGCCCGCAGAAGTGGAAGGTTACAATAATGCGTGAAACAAAGCATTGGCTTCTGACTGGAATCAGTCAACATTACTATGTAAACGCTTATCCACTAGCGGTATTGATTTACAGCCTCTATGAAATACAGAGACCTGACCCCAACAACCTGGCCCCTTTGCGCGATGGAGACCTTAAGTATGTCGCGTAGAGCGTGATGGATTATTTTTTTAAAAAAACGCCACCAGTGGACAGGACCTAACAGAGGTTCGCCGCCAAAAGTTCGTGATGTGGGAAAAGCAGTTTCACGAAAGAGGAGCAACTATTGACGACGAGGCCAACCTAGATAAAATTCTCAAATGCATAATTATTTTGCACGACATACATGGCGGAGAGATCTACAACAGCGGGAAGAACCGCGCCTCTAGGTGGCAGACACTAGAACTCATTATCCGCAATGGTCACGCCTGGCAGGCGATCCTCCACTTCGCGTGGGAGGGGAAGGGGTATAAAGTAGATATCTACGAGAGCGACGTTTGGGAGGCCATTCAGAGAGTCATAAGAGATGAACCAAAGGCAGTGTCAGTTATTGGTGGTGGAAACCAACAAAACTAAACCCTAAGCTTGTTGAGCAGTTTGTGTTGGCAGATGGAAGCTGCTTCAGGACCAAATACAAGCACGATCAGATTATCAAGAGTGCAGGTTATACGCAGACTCCGCCGAAGAGCTAGCGTCTCTAATTTTAAGTGAAGCCTCTGCCGCGGCTTTCGCAGCAAGAGAGCAAAATGGCTGGAAGCCCACACCCATGGTCATGCTAAAAGACGTCTAGCGAGCGTGCGTTTAGTTTGCGCATGGTGGACTTTGGAACGATCTTGACGGATATAACATTGCCTAGATTGTAAGCCTTGACACGGCCGCCTGTTATCATGGCAGCCTTCCAGGGATGGTGAGTGTAAACCCTATTTCTATTTCTACCCACAAGATGACTCGCGTGGCGATTAACGATCCGCATCCCAAGGAAGATTTCATAGCTTTCGCGCAGCTGTGAAAATGAACTTTCACGCCAGGAATCCATCCAATGATACCTGCTTGGTTTGGCTGTAATTTTAGTACTCCACGCAGAGTGGAGAGCGCCGGAAATGATCGTGGTTAGGCTCCCATTACCCTGCTGCGATTTATGATTGATAGCGGCGTACTCACGAACTTGCAAGTAGCAGAGGCCATTATTTCATACAAGAAGCAGAAAGAGGTATGGCTGCCTGAATACAAGGAAATGAGGCAAATTATCATTGGCAAGTTCACAACTGGCAGAGAAAACTATTCCATCTACATTAAGCCTATGCACTTATCTCAATTAAAAGATACTGGGGCCTACAATGAAGATGAGGAAGAGCCTGATTGTCTAGACTGTGTGTTCTTTCAGTGCACAGACCTCGACGTAAACAAGGTTTATAGATGGGGACATTGGCGGGTCAAAAATATAAAGCTCCTAGCTCCGATTGACAGCGCCGCCTATATGCCCAAGCTTGAGTACTGTGTGGACATCAAGCATGGCGAAGTTCTGAACTCGACAGCTCTAAATGCTAACGACCCGCTAGCTACACACCGCCTTTCCTATCTCAACGTTGGTGGAGGTCCAGAAAGACTACATGCGCGATAGCCCTCTTCCGCAGACGAAACCCACTGGTTCTTACCCCTACCCCGAGGCTCACATAAAGATGCGTGACCGGAATGTGCGCACACAAATTTATCTCAGATTATTTTGCTGGAATGGTCAAATGGAGTGGACCACAGAACGTATCGGGCATAAATTTAACCCGCGGGTCATCATCTGAGACGAGATATGCACCGTGCCGCTCCAGATGGAGTTCATTTGAGGAGCAATGGAGCTCCGGCGATATTCTTGTGGCCTCCCGCAACGCTGTGCGGGACAGAGATCAGCTGCTGCTGTTAGAGCGCCACATAAAATCATTTCCATACCTGTTAGTGCCTCACCTATACCGTCCTCAGGATAGCCTGGGGCAGAACATCTCAGTACCTATACCCGGCCTGCGCGTGTTGTGGTGCGCGTGCTCGTGCTAAATGACATTGTCGAGGTGTCCTTTGCCGCCGCGGAGACAGCGGGTTTCAGTCTGCTGCCGCTGCGCACAGCTCCCAAGGGCTGACCATCGAGAGTCATCGCTATGTGTGGATTGTTGATGACTACCTCCATTGGAATAATCTCGCATATTTGGCTGTGTCTCATGTGGAGGTTCTATCTTAACTCAAGCGTGTAATACCTCCTCCGTCTGTAGGAAGGAAGAGGGTTAGCATGTGCCTATCGAGCAGGAGATCCGCCACATCATCTAAAAGAATCTTGTTACGTACAAGCAGGTGGACGAGGCCAGTGGTTATGTTGTAACCTGCGTAGACTGCTCAAGGTCGATAACGTGTTCCAATTCAAGCAGCAGCAAAATAACCGTTGTGCAGCCTGCAGCATCGAAATGCTTTGGGTCTACGAGCCAAAAGACGCGCAGCAGTTTAACGTGGACCACCTAGACAACACCAAGGGCAACTCGAAGAACAATGTGAGGTTGACCTGTTAGAGTGCTAACGTAAGAGGGGGGGGGGGGGCTGCGCCGTGTTATCTGTGGTGGCGATTGGGTCCAGGGGACAAGCAAAAGGGTGGCTCAGATTTCCGCCATGAGCACGTTGATTGAGAACCCGGTCGGGTGGTAACTGTTTGTCAGGGGGCACATACTGCAGTTTTCCATGCATAAAACGCACGCCAGTATTAGCAAGCGCTCGCTCTAGCCTGTAGGCCTTTAAGTACCACACGGGGTCGGTAGCACAGCATTGTGTGCCTTCCAGCTATCCAGGCACACATAAGTACCGCATCCAGGTATTTGAAGGCAGACGTTTCTCTTCCAGACCGATCAGACGCGTCATAAACGCAACAGGCCAGCCCGCACCGCATTTGTACGAATGTAAAGTTGTTTTACCTGTTACCGCACAATTTAGGGTCGCCACAACGCCAGACTTTGCAATTTCACTTTCTGCGGTTTCCGCTGAAGCAACATCTTCTGGGAGTACTAGTGCCCATACAGCCGCTCGGATATAGTGCAGTTGCCTCTCTCTACAGTGCCTTGCGCACGATGGATGTGGCCTAGCCCTGCCCCACTAGCACGTTGTGCTTTGCCAAGAGTTGCGACACGGCACCCAAAAACGCCCGGTAGGGGTCGACTTGCATCAGTGTGAGCCACTTTAGTGGCTTCCGCTTGTAGATGCGTGCTAACGTATCATCAACTTTAGAAGCATCCTTTGCAGCCAAGGGCTCAGCCTACTTGTAACTACTGGCGACAACAGCCACGGTCAGAACATAATTGTACGTGTATCGCCGAACCTTGTCGTGCGACAGAGACAAGCGGTCAATCTGGTGCACCTCGTTAGGAGTTGGAACATCACACAGCGGCCTGACGATTATTAGCGGCGCTGGCAGGTAAATCTGCCACATGACCTGCTTTTCGAGCCACGGCCTAACAAAACCTTTCCAGTACCCTCGCGGGCTGTAGCATCCATTCTATTGTGTTCTCTTGTGCTACAACGCTCCAACTTGGCAGCGCAAAATAATTATTGCCACTACGCTCTTGAGCAGGGAAAAGCTTTGCTTTCAAAGTATGTGTAAACCACGAAGCCCACTACAGCAAGTCCCTTGACAATATACATCAGCTCATATATTTGCAGCTCAGGCGATGGCATATAGAAGACAGAAAGCCTGGCCTCATCGTCTACCGTCAGCTGGTTTTCCAGTCTACCGTCAGTTTGGAGTTGTTCCACTGCCTTATCGTAGCGGATGCGTTCTTCCTCGCCAGCTTTTGGCTTATCGTGCAGAAGAGGTAGTTTGAGCATGTGAATGTGATGGCGTTAGAAAGCACCCCTCCGACTATGAGAGTAACCTCGGCTATTAGGCAGCGGCGATGATATCATCAGGAATGTTGCCCTGGATATTTAGCATGTCCTATGTATAAAGGCTACGCCCTCTGATGGTAACTGCCTTTGCTGCGGCCTCGAAATCTAGACGGCTAAGGTCGGATGTTCTCATTTTAAGCAGGCGTTTGACAATCATTGTGTACCCGACCTCAAGGCAGCCAAGCAAAGCACTATGGCACAGTACATTTCCGAGGTCTTTGGCGTAAGGTGGTGTAGACATCTTGCACATTACTACTGGTGATTGCGATGTTTGACATTCCTCCGGACCCGCTTCTTTTTGCGGCTGTGTGCCACGGAATAATGCGTAGCGAGGCTCGCCACCAAAGCCAGGCTGACCCACTAAACATAAGATGGCATAGTGCTATCTAGCTTTTGCGCTGCGCTTGCTGCCGTTCCCGACTTTTGCGCTGTTTCTGACTGAGTAGTGTGTTTGTTGACGTTTTACTTAGTCCAGCTTTATTTCATCATAGCAGCAAATCTTTTTTTTTACCAGCAACAACTCTACCAGGGCTTTTAACCTTTGTGACTAGCGTCTCTTCCTGCTGCACTTGTATAGATATCGCTGACGGTACCGACTTCGGTGCCGCTGACGGTTCTGACATTGCTATCTTTGACGGCTTTGATATCAGTACCGCTGATGGTTCCGCTGTTGTACAATTCGTTTCTTACTTTTTGGCTCTGCTTTTTCAACATGCCTGTAGGTTATCATGCCAGATGCAATTCTCGCTAGTACCGGGCCGTACCTGAAATTAAGGCGGCTGCTGATACTCCTCAAAGAGGCCTGGCTGAGCGAATCATCCTTTAAATCCCTTGCAAAGTGCTCGCGGCTGTCTATCGGCAGAACGTGGCTCACAACTGATGTGTCTTTTGCAGCTCCAGAAGGTACAAGATTAGAGAGTAGGTCACTCTGATGTGCATCTGTTTCGCCGATTCCGGCTGTTGGCGTTCCATGTAGTAACTTATCACGATCAAGGTCACTCACAGCTCCTGCCATGGCTCTTATCAAGTCTTGGGTATGGTTCTATAATCGTCTAACCCTAAGTAGTACGTAGCCTAAGGTCACAAGTATCATGGAGAAGTTGGCAATGCACAAAATATAAAGCAACTACATCACGCTCAAATCCCACTGCTCGCTTTTGAGCAAGTCGTTCCAGAGCAGACAAACTGGTAGGACTCTTTAAGAAATGTATTTCTTGAAATGTATATTATTTCGCGTGTAGTGATTGTATCCTCAAAGTTATCGTTATCCCCGGTGAATGTGTTGACTAGAAAATGTCACCTGCTTTAGCGTATAGATCGCGTAGCTATCTATGAACATTTCTTAGGGTACCATAACAATCAAAAGGCACACATCTTCCTAGTATTATGGCGTATTAATATATCTTACTTTTTCATAGATACAAGTTATTAAATCCTTACAAAATACTGATCCAAGACAGGGCATAAATCATCATCTCTCCCAGAAGTGTTTATTGATCGCCTAATCAGTAAATCACTGGTTTCCAGACATATTGGCTAAATATAGGTGCAATTTATCAAGAAGAAACATTTAGGCTAGGTTAAATCCTATAATCTTTTCTTACGAACTTTCCTTTCAAGATTTACCGATCAGTATTTTCAAGCTTGATATTAATGGTAACAATTTTGAATGCGTACGGTAAATCCATGGCTTGACTTTTCTAGTTTTTATGAGTACCTTCTCTTTGTGTAAAGTAACTGGAATACAAAATCTAGAAGCCTTGCTTTTCCTCGAGTAGTTGCATTCAACATAGTCTGTACACTACATTTAGAGCCAAATTATTATTTGACAAACACAAGATGTCGATGAAGAACTGTTAAAATTCCTCAGATGAGGTTTAAGCTCACTTACATCAGCCTCATTTAATGTAATTCGGGCCCTTGAAAAGTTCTTGTTGTGAAGTGAACAGAACAATTCATTTTCTAACAATTTGCGAATCTCATTTGCAGTAGAACGATTCCTTGTGAATAATGGACACGAACGATAGATGATACTCTCTGTTCTGATTGTGTCGATAAGACCCATGACAGTTTTACTGACACGATTAAAATTTCCAGAATCTGGTCAATAGACGCAACACATATTAAATGGTAGACAGGATCTCCATTATGTAGGGTTGCTATCTTTTTAACTTAAAAGAGCTACGGCTTTTGAACTTATAAAGAAACCTGAATTGGGAACTATAGCAAGATATTTTGATATGACCTTGACCTTACCTCTAGTATGAAGGGAGGGAGGATGTAGGTGCATGTAGATGAAAAGGATGGCAATGCCTGTTTATTATACAGTTTACATATAGAAACAACACATTGAGTTATATAGAACAGATATACAGAAAGACTTTAGCCAAACACTGAATATAATTTTCAAATGACACTGACCTATGTGTTAACTGTCACATTATATAAGAAGTGTGAGAGTGGACTGAGTGTGACCTTGCCTAAGGGACAGAAGGAGGGTGGTGGTGCTTGCAGATGAAAGAAAAATGCTTGCTCACTGATTCTGAAGTTCAATTATGACAACAATCCTTCCAAATGTTTTGTATATACGACCTTGCCTTAGGGTCAGGGAATAGTGATGCATGAATTTTAGAGAGAATACTTACTGCTTATATAGATGAAGTATTACAGCCTTCCTGCCCATGGTTTGGAACATATGGCCATACCGACCTCCATCTCCCTCAAACGTAAGACAAATCGTATCCATCGCCGGAACGAGTGCATATTGTACATGCTGTACTAGCTTATTAAAGTCTTTGATACAAACTTGTTTAGAAGAAAATGAGAAACAGGGATAGGAAGTAGTGTATACCATGTTTTTTTGGTCCCTTAGCTGTTCGGACCTAGCATGAACATTTTAGCAGGTAAATACGGTACAGTACGGGGCGGATACACTGAAAAGACAAAGACACAGTATTAAAACCAGCAAGCGTTTCTCACAAGAATGACCCCATCAGCTGGTCCCCTTTAGAGGCAGTAATGTTGATTATAACACCTGAGTACCTTCATTTTCCATCTCATGTCGGCAGTGGTAAGCCCTGAATATATTCCTTTAAAAGCTCTTTTATTTAATTTTCTCTTTGTTTGGACGGGGGAGAGAGGGAGAGGAGAATGAAGGGGGCGGGGAGGGGGAGAGGGGACGGGTAAAATTGGGGCGGGTTGCATGCTATGCGTTAATTCTCGTTCAACCAGACTCTCCTGAGAAAACTCCTCCATACGAAGATCTTGTACTGTTCTCCATTGTGATATTACCAAAAGAAGGCGCTTCGGTAAAACTTTGTACATGCGAAAATTAAAGAAAGTTTCTAAATGTCTTAGGTAATTTTTCCCAGACATACTTCTTATGTAATCATTCAATCCAAATGACATTCAAAAGTTAAAAGGATAGAACTGAACACAACTTTATAAACAGATGTCGATAAAAGAGGCGTGTCTCGATTAGAGAGTGAACTATATATATGTATATATATATATATATATATATATATATATATATATATATATAAGTGGGGTGGGGGGTGGGGGGGGTGTACACAAAAACTGACGTCATCACATCATCATAATGACTTACTGAGTCTTCTCACCTCATCCTCCAATCAAATCACTTTTCCAAGTTTTGGGAAAAGCTTAAGTCCTTTACCAGACCTTTGTTTGGCGCAGATCCTACAGAACCATGCGAGAGCCTGATTGAACGAGAACAGTTGTGCATAAGGTGACATATCCCCCTGTTTTCCACGTAAAAGTCATGTCTTAGTATAATTTGATGCTTTAATTTGTAGAAGTTTTCTTTTCACTCTATAGGAATTAACGTTTCGTATCATTTCCACCGGAATCAAGTAGTTATTAATTTCGGGTTCTACCGTTGAACACTGACCATAAATTAATTAATCATTCCAAGAACAAACAAAAGCATTTTGTGTACACAGACTTTGTGACCATTCTCAGACTGTCTTGAATTGTGTTTCTTTTCAGTAAAATGTCCATTTCCAGATTAGTTACGATCAGTCTGGCAGGATTCAGTGGAAGATTTTCCCCGTTTTAGTTAGTTTGATCTTTGTAGTGCCAAAGCTATATTTTTATTTTTTGATGCCCATGACTTTTGAAGTACAGTTGAACTTGACCATACTGAGATCTTCATGTAAGGACAGGTAACACGGGCGATGTGTTGTCCATGGTATGCATTTTTTTATGGGTATAGGAAAACAAATAACCCATCCACAAAGTTTCATTTAAACAATTTCTACAACATAGTAAATATTCATGAGTGCCACTTTATGCATGTATCGGGAACTCAAATGATTCTACGCATTTGAAGTGAAGCAAACAGCAACCTTTTCCTGTTTTGAACGATTGCACTGTCATCCAATAATTCTTTCTGACAATGTTTTATCATGTGAGAAAGCTTTTTTTATCCGTTCAATCTTTCAGTGAGGTAAAAACTAGAAATAATCTCAAGGAGAGTTCCACGATCAGGCTGCTTTAATATTTTGCATAATGAAAATCAATACAAGAACCATGTAGATGAGCATGCGATAAATAAGATATAAATGTCACTAAGGAAAGAAAAAGATAATTATAACGATTAAATTACACCTCTACTATCACGTCATTGCAAATCGAGTTTAACGATTTTCGATTCCTTACTGCAGTAAATACTGCTTCTTTATATTCACCATCATTGTGATCATTGTGATCAGTCCCACATGATCCACATATATCCACATGATCCACTTATTTCCATATATCTCCATATAAGCTTGCACAACTAACTCTAATGTATATTCTCGTGTATTCTCAAAAGTGCAGTTCGAAATTTCTGTGGAAAAACAAACACTAAAGGAATTGGGGTTTGTAGTTTGCTTGCTTTTTTTTTCTCTCAAAGTTTGATGGAATCTTAAAAGTTTGATGGAGTATTAAATTATTTGACATACAGTCATAAACAGCGTCCGTCTATAGATTTGCCAGTGCAGTAAAATTGCGGTCAGAAGATGTTAAATATTTATTGTAGGTTGCTGACAGAATGGATAAATACAACTTTTCTGTGACAAATAAATTTATTCATATTAGAAGTATGCCTCTTAACAATGACGATTGTTAACATTACAGGTAATCGATTTCCAATAGCATTAAATAAGGAAATCAAGTCTAAAAGAATGCGTAGCTGTAAGGTCTGCATGTTGTTTTCCAATAGGGCTGCTGGCTACTTTACTGTATTTTACATGAATAAGCGCTGAATGATAATTTGAGGCTCCAGGTAGATTATTAAAAATAAAATCCAGAATTCATGAGCAGGATTATATATGATTTTCTATGCAAGAACACAAGTAGAAAACACATGTAAATGCAGTTGTTTAAAGCTGAGAGAGAAGCTTTAAGGTTCAAAGTCTTTCTCTCTAATGCTTGTGACGACGTTTCAGTGTTACAACCCAACATTATCAATATTTTACGCAACTAACCACCTAAGGAGTTAATTATATATTGCCATCCAAATTTGAGCTTTTGCCAAAGTTTCTAACCATAGAGATGCCAAATCTGTCTGATAGATACACTGTTCTGGGCTTTTAATTATAATCCTGTGCAACGACCTTGTTGTATATGTTGCTCAACGAGTATATTCACAAATAAAACTATGTCCAGGCGCTATATGAATTTCAGATTTTCAAAAGGCTGATATCAATAATTTGTAAGCCTAAAATTAACTCAAATCGACCCGACTGGGAAAGTATTGATGATCGTGGTATACAGACAAAGCAATACGCATCGACTGGATGTATGTCTTTCATAGTACTTTGAAACTTCAACGGGAATCAAGAAAGATCGACCACATTGACTGTGGCTATGTTTACAACAAGAACATTTTTTGAACAAGCTTCATATTTACAATTCACGTGTAAGAATGTTTAAATTAAATAGAAATAAGTGGTATAAATTAATCGTTGTTAAAACTACAACGGTTATTGACTGTAGTTTTTGGTATCAAATGTGTTTTCTTCATACAAAAGAATGTGTAAATTGCGACGTACATGTCAAACGACATGATGGCGATTTTAAAATATTGGTTTTTGTAATGCTGAGAGTGTATAGATTCAAACCTGTAAGCATTCCATGATAACAGCATTTATGAACTACATGCGTGATTTCAGACAAGCAAAAAATTAATTCATGATGACAGTTTTCTTCGCACGTTTTAATGATTTTATTCATAACTGTTTATAATCGATATATTATATTATATTGCTAAACAATTACTTTGCACGCATTTTCACATAGATCATCAGATATTTGTTATGCAATATTTTCAAAAACCAAAGCCACACAGCCTTCTTTACACTGCACTCAATCGTTTTTAACTGAAAATGCTTTTAAAATATATTTAAGTCGATCATTTCCAGTTAATAAAGGTATTCTTTTCAACATTCGGGCAAAGGAAAAAGAAATTATATTGTGTAACGTCTGTCTAATGAAAATGTAGAAGCGAAAATGTATGGCACTCTTTCATTGGTAATGATGAAAACATATGAAGATTTTGATATTATTTAGCTGTCCTTGAGTCTTGCCTTGCGTGTGGTGTTTCAAAGCGACAATTGGTGTCCTTAGTGGAATCGGCTGCTGGATGATTTAACACAATCATAAAAGACTTGCTATCACATAGCCATTTGGAACAACCTACCAGCACTGCTAATGACAAATCCCTGACAAATATGGCCCTGCGCAAGTGGCGAACATTTTACCTGATACTGTTGGGTACGGAAGAAGTATTCGTTACTTGTTACCTGCAGCTGTATTGTCTATTTCTCAACTTCTTATTTCTGTAATTCTCGAAAGTCAGCGTGACGTGATATTAAATTTGTGTTCATTGCCGTTGTGGTATTGATTTAAAATTGTCGTGGATATTAAACCTTAAGACTTTACAAAACGACTGAATCTGACTGAAGTAGATAAATAATTTTCAAACATCATCCTTAATGTGAAAGATAACTTCAGCCCTAGATTCTTTTGTATTGTTTAAGTGATTGAGAGTAATTTCACAACCCAAATTTTGATTCATACAAAAAGAAGCCCCAAGAGTAGGTTATAGCATTACTGTAATTCTTCATTTTGACTTAACTAAACTCAATAATAGAGGAATTTTCCACTCTCTAAACAAAATCAATGCCTCTTTCCCTTTCGCTAAATTATATGTGATGATTATTATACCCATAATTGATCATGTTTCTCGCTCAAATTGTACATTATTAAAGACAGCTTGCTAAAATTGATTATTTCACTTCTTGCTAAGTGCTATGAGTCCCCGAAGAAATGTATTTTTCTTTATAAGAAGAGCAATGCATAAATGTATTAACATTAATTATAACTTAACTGTCTTACACTCCGCATTTACCCGTGTATAAGGATCAGCCAATTACGAACAGGACTGACCAGATATACTGTCACTTAATACGTCGGCAAATCATAACGAACCTGTTGATCAAAGTCTACGGTTTTCGTTTGAATATATTAGTAATAGGAACAGGGCAGACCCGTATCTGCCGTCTCATTATGCGATAGCAGAACTTGGTCTAACCTCTTAGCAATTTGATTCACTTTATATACGAGCAAATAACGTATATCTTTACACTCGTATTGGCAGGGGCGGATATGTGAATGGGACGACCAGCGCGCCCCCATCCTGCGCAAAAAATAAAAAAAGACGTGAAACAACTGGAACTATTCCTAGAGTAAGTTTTCTTTACAGTTGAAAAAACAAACAATCATGCTCTGGAAACACTTTAAACGTAGGAGCTTCCGGGGGCTTTGCCCCTGAACCTCCACCACGGGTCCCATCCCACAGATACCTTGTTTACTCTTCCCCTAAACGATATTCCTAGATCCGCCCCTGACTGTCCATAAAATAGATAAGCAGTGCATGTCGCTTTATGAGTCCAATAATTCGTCTCCTGTTTAGTCGTGCAAGACAAAACTATTAGAGTTTTGTATCAGTTGAAATATATGAATGTTACTGAGTAAAACTATGCAGTATTCAATTTTCGCTTTTTTACGGTTAATATTATGTCTTGCAAATTCTGCAATTAAATGAATGATTAGCGAGGAAATTCCTGATGAATAAAATGTCAATAGACATTTAAAAAAAACATGAACAGATATTATCTGAAAGTAAAATCTCACGCCACAGACACTTTTGTGACGACATTGACATCTTCTGTGTACGTCACGGGTGTATTTAAAATTAATTTTTATTTGATTAGTTTTTACTAAAGCGGCAGATATGATCACTAACTGAACTTCATTTATGTAGGCATTCATTTTGTCAAGTCAGGAAAGTGGAATGGTCCAACAAATAAGAAAAAGACCGATTACTGTAAGAATATGATAGGCAGTCATTCCTTTTTCGAATTTGGCCTTTGATGGAATTGTATCGCCTTTGATGGAATTGTATGGCCTTTGATGGAATTGATGGAATTGTATTGCCTTTTTCCTGTAAATTCAAGCAGTGTCATATTTACTTGTAAGAAAAATAATTTCTGGGATAAAAGCTACATATCAGCAAAAAGAAATACCTATTTGAGACATAATGTAAACATTGAATACTCAAAGATCCGGGCTCTTTGGCTCAGTACTTGAAGTCAATTCTTTTATAACGCTAGAGTTATTATTGGAAGGTGATGTTGATTTAAATAATGAAACAAACTATGCAATATTCCTTAATGTTCATATATATATATATATATATATATATATATATATATATATATATATATATATATATATATATATAATTAGGCGACTTAAGTACTTTAGCTGAGATATTCCACAATCTTAGATAAACGAAATTGACAACGAACGTTGGCTGTAAACACTGAAACGTCCTCTCTCTCTCATTTCTGTATATATATACTAGCTGATTTGTTTAATAATGCATGTATATGTTTCTTTCGTTTTGTTTGATAGATGTAGTTTTTGGACTAAGTTTTCAGATGTGCTCAAACTTCAGTAAACAAAATGTAATGTCATCCTTGGAACATTTGTATATTATGGGAAAAAACCTGGACGAGTCAGTTAATTAATGTCTAATCCAATACTGTTTGATTAAATTACAACCAATACGTTAAAATTAAAACAACAGATGTGGGCAATGAGACAATATTAGATTTAAAGATAACATTGAAATACTTAAAACATTAAATTGGGTTACATAAATAATAAATGCATCGTATTTGAAGCAATTTAGAGGTTAAATAATGTACTAGATAAAACCACGTGAAAGATATAAAATAAATGCGAGTGAAACATTGTGCGAAGGCGTCTCCAAAAAAAATGTCCCATTCATTTCTATCTCACGTTCACTTTTTGTTTTAAAGGAAGTACTAATTGCCCATTCTCAATCCCTCAAGCAAACATTGTGTATTCGAAATAGCTGAATTCATATAGAGCCCGCTTGTCCATGAAATATAGTTCTCCTAAATACGTCTACTTCAACAATTTACTACATACTAATTAGTTTTAGACATAATATACATTCTATTAGAATAAGGAACTAAAACTAGCACAATATCTGTCGCGAAAGGTGTTCGCTAATTAATAATTTTTATTGTACATCCTCCTCCATAACAGCACATCGTTCCTTTTCCGTCCCAGTAGAATTATTTCAGTTTACAAGAGTCGTTGAAATTCGATAAATGACAATTGTTTTCTTTTTCGAAAAATGTTTATTTTTAGATGGATTTATGTGGCGTAAAACTATCCAGCACCAAGAGGAGCAAGTTTTACGAGAGAGAGAGAGAGAGAGAGAGAGAGAGAGAGAGAGAGAGATAATCCTGCCGCATCTTATATGTATTCAGTTTAGATATGACACTGCTGGATTATTCAACCAATTCAACCAGATGAAACCAGATTATACTAGACAGTCATTGTCGTTTCAATTTGAAATTTTATATCTCTGTAGAAGAACATTTCTTGACCACTCATATTATTTTTGAAACAAATAAATCTACAGATCCCTGGTGATGTCTGACACATTGGTTATTAGAACCACATCTTTTGTTTTGTTTGTTTGTTTTTAAAACAAGAATACACCCATTTCCCTGAATTGTAATACATACAGATGCTGTCTTACACATTAATATTTAGAACATCGAACTCTCATATTATTTGTGTATTACCATGTCGATGGATATGAAAATATTTCTGGACCAATCATTGTTTTTTTTTTTTTTTTTTTTTCGTTTTAAATCTATTTAGGGATTCAATGTTCCTTCAGAGAACATACAAATTAAAATTTAAAATTAATATACCAACGTACTAATACATCACAGTGTCATCTGGTAGCTCTTTTTCAGCTTTATAAATGACTTTAGGCTTTGGCTGCCCGCCAAGACCAGCAGGAGAGAAATTTCATGAATGTCACTTGTGACTTATATAATACCGCCTAATGCAGCAAGGCATAATTCAGTGAATAAAAAAAATATTTTACTGTATACTGTAGTCTGAACAAATAGCCAGCAGCAAAATTGATTTAGATTATAATGTACTTGCAGATGCAGTACAAAATAGTTCTTTTTTGTGTTAAATAAATATTTACTATACACTATATTCTGACCCATTATAATTACTGTACAATTGATGTACATTCTAAGGTAGGTGCAGATGATACACTTTTCATTACGTGCTAATGTTTATATATAGTGTTTCAAAATATACTGCACAGAGTACAAAATACCATATATCTTGGGGAAATGAGTTGAAATGTTACTAAAATAAATGCTACAATGTATAGTTTTGATTTAAGAGCATGTGTACAGGAACCATAGTGGTAAGTACAATGGAGTAATAGCCAAAACGACCCTTTTTCTACATCTTTAGAAATCTGAATAATTAATGAGGCAATTTAAAAAGCACAAATACAAATACATAATGTATTTATTATATTTCCTTTGTTTAAAAGACTCTCAATAATGGCCTTCGTGCTTATAACGATATTTGACCAAAAATATAAATAAATATAACATTGAAAATTAAAGGTCATAAGAACAGTATATAAGTAAATTAATATGATTTGATAATTTAGCACACATGCACTCTGTGATTGATTCCATTTATTCAAGCATGAGAGTTATCACGAAATCAAATTGGTGCAAAGGGTATAAGTTTGCATTATTTCAGATTACAGAACATGTAAAATGGTAGTGCACCTTTAATCTCTGGAAAACAGTTTAACTATGCTTACAGGTTGAATTACATCTGAACCTCATAATTTTTCCTTTAGGACTAGGGGCTCCAGTGGGGGTTAAATTCAACCGTGTAATTAAGTAATTCGGCGACATCCCGGCTGGTTTGACCTAATAAACCCAGGTGACAATCGTCCAAATTCATCGTAAGATAAAGCGACGAATCCTGTCACTGTGGGTGGTCGTGAGCATCTAAACTGCCGAGAGCATTGTCCCCAGGGATTGACAGACCAGAAAGTGCAGAAGGGCTTATGCACAGATTTATGGAAAAACTTCAGTGGTTACATTTTAAATACAAATGCAAACTTTTGAAAGATATATTTCAATATTTGTAATTAAAAGTAGTTAAATATATGTTTAACTGTTCTTACTTCAATCAAAATGAAGATATCTATAATAGATAAACAAAATACCGAACAATTTAGAAAATAATTACTAAGCTCTTTGATACAAGAAAAGAACTAAGACATAAAAAGTAGCAACAATTAAACTGAATTATCACCAAATTACTTAGAGATTCATTTAAGTGAAATTTAAATGAGTATAGATTTTACGGCAGTAACAATCATGATTTGTAATAATTGCTCCATGACATTGAACCATACTTAAAGGTCATCAGTAGGAAAATGTAACAATTTTGTCCTGTGAAAGTGCAGCTAGCTTTAACAATCAGACTTAGAGAACGACAAATTCTACGGGTAAAGCAAGTAAGGTATATACATTTTTACGATGGAACAAAATCTTTGAAAATAATGATAATGTCATTGTACGTTACTTGACTTTTTACATACCAAATTTAAACAGAAAACAAGCAAAATTATCAACGGGATGATGACAGGATGGAATATTTAACATACCAACCCTCACCAACCTCTATCTCTCTCTCTTTCTCTCTCTCTCTCTCTCTCTCTCTCTCTCTCTCTCTCTCTCTCTCTCTCTCTCTCTCTCTCTCTCTCTCTATATATATATATATATATATATATATCACTCTCAGAGGAAGCTAATACATGAATTTGACTGAACGGGTTCAGAACAAACAGTTTTTCTAAACGTACGTACAAATAAAAAAATAAAAAAGAATAAAAATGTTTAGACGGTAAGTGTTTATTTTATGCGATACAGAATGCAAGAAATCATGTAGAGTGGCCGTCAAAATACAATTTATATAGGTACGGCTACTTGTTTCTCACATATCCGGTGAAAATACAGACGATTAGGAAATATGAAAATGAATGTGATCTTTCTGTAAATGTTTATGGAATATTGAAAGGAGGACTAAGCGGTATAGACAGAAACTGCACCAGTCATGTCAGAGTAATTACAATAGGGACAAAGACATGACGACACATTAATTATATTCAATGTGGTGATCCTAATGACTACAAGGATGGAGGTATCACTATGCTAGATTAAAAGATTTTTCCAGATTGGTGCCATCACAAAAAATAGACATCACGGACATAAATATGTCTGTACCAAATGTTTGAATGTTTTGAATACACCTGAAAAAGCACCAGAACACAAATTACTATGATACAATGTAGATAATTATATGGGTGTATTGCCTAAATTCGGTTCTGTTATACAATTCAAGATCTGTCAGCATCGGTTAAAGGATATATGTTATTTATTGTAATTGCCAAAGTATCACTGTACCAGAGTCAACGTGTAAAAGTGAAATTGACCACACATGATAACTGTGTGCCCGGAACATGTGAAATCGTGCCAGAAGCAACGTGCAATTTTGTTGCAGTGCCAAAGGCCATACCTCGTTATCAGAGGTGAGCTGTTTCAAAGAATTCAGTACAAGATTGTGTCAGAAGTAATGTGTGCCTTCAGCACAATCTTGGATAATTTAAACAGCCAAGCAAGTTCCATGTTGTTTACGTTTTTGTACCTAAGATCAATCCACAGAGAGATATACACATCAATTGTTTGCAGAGGAGCAGACATGTATTGAAAGTAGTTAACGATGCGCCGATTGAGATTACAAAGCTTGTGTATAGATAATTAATAACCCCCTCCCACCTCCAAATGCAAAACATATGGTTTTCACAGAAGAAGATGAAACACATTTTAATTCAACAAATCTATGTTACATCTTTGAGAAAAACAAATTCAATATAAAGTTCTCGACCTCAAAGTTAGCAGTCGTGAAGATCATAACTACGCTCACTCAACAGGCAGTTATAGAGGTCCATCACATAACTAATGTAATTTGAATTAGAAATATACAAAATACATACCGTTGTTCACTCATAACTTGTCCCGTTATGACAGTCATCTATTCATGAAAACATGGATTCAAAACGATCTAGATGAAGGGGTTAAAATCGTACTGAACAGCGGCGATATATATATATATATATATATATATATATATATATATATATATATATATATATATATATATATATATATATATATAGAGAGAGAGAGAGAGAGAGAGAGAGAGAGAGAGAGAGAGAGAGAGAGAGAAATAGATAGATAGATAAATGGTCAAACAACAGTGCAAAACTGATGTGGGACCAGCCCAAGCGCTTTCGGAAACTACCAATTCCTTTTTTCAAGGGCACAAAGCCACAAAAACGATTATTCAAACGAAACCTGAACAGAACAAAAAACACAAAACGTAAGTACTATACGGAATCTACATTATGTTAGCTGTAGATATTTACACAGACGAAACAATGAAATACTAATTAGGACGAGCAAGACTTTCTAAGAGGCTGAACGTTGCTACTTATTTATTATTTCATTGTATCACCAGTTTTTATTTCATATCTATTATTTCCCTGACCAATACGATCTTTTCTGATCCAGTGCTTTTGAAAAGATGCTATTTGCCGTGTGATAACCCAATATAACCCAATACCGTGTAATAACCCAATATAACCCAATATATTAGAGTCTTTAAAGTTGAAGAATTTCAAAGCTTTGTTTATGAATAACCATTCTGAAGAATTGAACGTATTTTCAAAATCATTTCATAAAAGAAGACTTCCAATGTCATTCTCTTCTGCTTTGTGTAAGATGTCGTATATAAATCTTATATATGTCTGTCTGATAGAAATCCGCTTTGAGTTTCACTAACTAAAAGTTTTTAAATAGGTTTATTGAGATTCACAATAGGTGATGATGCAATTTTATAGTCTATATTAGGCAAGGAAATTGGCCGTTAATTATTTGAATAAGATTTGTCTTTCCCAGCTTTTGGTATGCAAGTAATAATTCCAATTCTTTATGTAGTGGATAGTTTTTAATTGGATGCAGGCCTGAAAAAGAGATATAAGATAAAAAGGACTAATGCCCACCCAATTGTAAAAGTCAGCTGTAGAACCATCTAATCCAGGATTTTGTTTCCTTTTTTGCATTTGTTTCAACGCTAAATATGTGTCGTATGAAAGTTCGTTATCGCCGGATTCCTTATCAGAATCTTGTAATTTTGTTTCAAAAGGATTATCACCATCCATACAAATATCTTTATTTGGATTTGGGACGCAAGTATAGAAGAGATTTATAATATTTTGTGTATTAACAATATTTCATTACGATATGTTTTTATAGAGACATTGTCCAAAATTAATTTTGAAAAAAGTTTTTAAGGAGTAATTTCTTTTCTCTAAGTATAAAGCAACTACTGTTTTTCTCAACTTCTACTGCCATTTAACTTTCGGTCTTGCTACAATTCCCTGAATCGTTTTGTTTTGAATACTTTGAATTTGTTGTTTTAAACAATCATTTTTTAACTGAATTGTTTCTGAAGTTACCTGACGGCAAATAGTTCGATATTGTATTCTTCCGAAATTTCGTGGTGTTTTTGTTTCTTTTTCTCTCTGACGAATAATTACATATTTTACATCTCAGCGTTATTTCCATGGTTTCTCAAAACAGCTGATCCTCAACTTATAAATGGTATTTTGCTGTTGTATATATTGCTTTCATGAACTGTATCTCTGAGTTAGTTAATGTTACACACACTTTATCGTGAAGCAAAGAGTTATTATATTTCGAACTGCCTTTTCCTCTTTCTTGAATTGAGAAAGATAGCCCTATTAAAATAAGTTAGTTTTATGATTTGTAACCAATACTTACATTGATAGCATTAACATGAGAGGGTATATCTGACGAAAAAAAAAAACACTCATGTTTTTCTGGGGTCCTATTCAAGTATAGTGCGTTTTGTCGGGGTTCCTCTCTCTGTCTCTTTAGATGTTTATCAAAATCAATGCTCTCCATCGTAGAATGAATTGATGATTGTGAGATTGTGTTATTATGATAATTAACGGAGTCTTTAAGGAACATTCCAGTCTCCCGAAATAATTATTGATCTGTTACCGATGTCCTTAAAAAAGATTTTGGATTTTATCAAATAATACTGGTTTATCCTCGTTTGGTGAGTATATAGCACATACTCGCAATTTATAACCTTTGATAAAGATTTTTAAAAAAATACTTACCTATTGTTACGACTAGGGGTAATGTAACAAAAGAAAAGACTCAAACAAGATTTAAATACAAATATTTAATTTCCTAAAATATTAAAAATATTTCAACAAACAATCAAGGTGAAAGAATTAAAAATAACTTACAGTATAGAATATCCTTAAAAGTCCTAAATTGTTCTAAAGTTCAATGATCCGGAAGTTAATCCAAATATTCCGAATGTAGTAGGTTCCGAATGAAACCTCTATTGTACTGATGTGTTAATAAGAATCAAGTATATCCAAGTTTTATAAATTCCAAATAGTCTTTGTGAATGGAATAACACAAGTTCTAGAATGTTTCCGATAATTCCACGGAGCTGTATAAGTATTAAAGTTTAAGAAAACAGTACTAATCCAGAATGTAATGTTTACTGATATATCACAAAAGTAGAATATCCACACACAAAAAGAACCAAATTCGTTTGTGACCTCTCAATCAAGTGTAGCTATGAAGAATGCTAGAATGCTGCTATAAATCCTATAATGTAGTCTCTTACTACGCAGAATCGAAATAAAACCCATTACGTCTTTGATAAACAACTGGGTATTTCGAAATATTACAACCCTCTCCAAACCAATCAGAAACTAGGTTACGCGTGACATCGCCAAAGTGCTAGTGCCCTGACATTATTAACAGTAAATAATGTATTGACTCTGAAATCAATCATAGAATCTATGTGAATAGTTTATATCTCACGCACTCGATCGCAATATGACGACTAAAGCTTCAGTGAAATATCGATCAAAATTACCGTGTGTGTACTCACGGCAAGACGACAGCTGTTAGACTAAGAACCGAGATCACAAACTAATAAACTGTACCATTATTAAAAGAAAAATGATATATAATTCCGTAACACTATTGAATCCGTTATTGTTGTATGAAGTTGACATTAAATAATGTTATTATAAAGAATTGCACATCCTCTTGAATTACGCTTACATGAACAGAAAGAAAAAACTTTATATATCCAACTCTGCGAGCCAGCACTGTTTTAATTCTTTTGTACAATGCGTATCCACTATGATGGCAATATCACATTTTTCTGTCTAAATCTATTAAATATATATCTTAGTTTGGTATCATCTGAATTCAACCCTCTGTGTTTCACACTACCGATAGTGAAAGGTTAGCCATATATATATATATATATATATATATATATATATATATATATATATATATATATATATAAAGTAATAAAGAGGAATTAAAGACTGTGTGTTACATTTGTGAAATGGAATTGTACATAAGCTTCAGTGGACTTTTAACAATATATATGAATTCCTTCACATTCATCCATACTCGTTCATTCATCCATCTGTCTACACTCTCTGTTAGATTGTCCGGAACTTGGTTCATAACGCTCAGTCTCGAAACACATACATCAATAGTTTACAAAAGGAAAATAATGTCATCAATGTAGCGTGGAAGGTAAATATCGTTCCTATTCTATTATCCCTACAATGAAATGTAACATCAATATCCATGTAAAAACTGGGCGTGGAATCAAAAGAGGCAATGAAACCATCATATAATGAAATGTAAAAAAAACATGAAGTTTATTACCTTTACTAAAAAGATTATTAGGTAAGGTCTGAAAGCACGTAAGGATTTTCTTAATAACATTGTGACTGAACATAAGTGATCTACATCTGGCTCCCGTTGGTTACCTCTCAGTATCCATTTGAACACCACACACCAACTAAGACAGAATGGCCTTAAACAATAAATTTAGCAAAAACATTCAACTAATTCTGAAGTAGTCGTATCGTACTTGAGAAAAATATTTGCCTATTGATAATCTTGCTTGCCACCTTCAATGGCTTCCAATGAATTTGCAGAATCTAACATCCTGTAGAATAACGCAAGCACACAGTAAACAGAACTTTGTTAGTATCTGGAACTCCAGTGCTATTCTAAACTTCTTGCTATTCACAAACAATAACTTCAGTACCCATATTTTGCTTGCACATGATGATAATTGTCTAAATTTTTCATTCATAATACTTATATTTGGGTTTATCTTTGGAATTGCTAGCTGTCTAGATTATTCGAGTTTAATGATGTTTGTAGTGCATGTGATACAATGATGTGTTGGATTGAGGTGTTTCACTGCTTCTGGTATATTTTCCCGTTGATTCGTAGCTATGAATTTACCTTAAGGTGACATCTTTACTATTATTTATCAAGTAAGAAACAGATAAATGTATGTGCCCACGCCATTTATTGGTCTAAAAGATATGATATGTAATATCGACAATATGTTGGAGACTTTTGTCTCCACAGGCAAGGTCATGCAGAGTACGATGAAAGAAACTTTTAAGCAACATACAATCTAACATCCGTAACAAATGCAATCAATATATATTAGCATTTTACTTGACAATTTAAACGTTTGTATAAAAATCATTACTTGTTTGCTGTCCCGACATTTCAACCTTTACATTATTTTTTTGCTGTCCCGACATTTCAAACTTTACATTACTTTTTGCTGTCCCGACATTTCAACCTTTACATTAATTTTTTGCTGTCCCGACATTTCAACCTTTACATTAGTTTTTGGATGAGTAGAAGCGTAAAGAAGAAAACCATTATCCATGTTGTTTAAAGTCTGTCTCACCACACCATGATCTCTCAGTCTTTCATTCAAGTAATCAAGCGTCTTTGCTCTCTTTTCATTTTCACTCTTTAGTATGTCTCTGTAATGCTTCCATGCTCTTGTCGTATTTAATTCGTTCTATATCAGATCCACTAGGATCAAGTAATTTGAACAAATAGTTATTCCTGTAAATGCTAGATCGTTAGCTAGCCGCTCCAATAATTACTCCTAATGCAACTATTGTTGTATTTATTATTGACACATTCTATGCTGCTGCCAGTTTTTATTTTGCATCCTTTCTAAATAGGTGGTACATCTTTGTTTTCAACTCAATTATTAAAACAGTGTTCTCTTCTAGATAATGTAAATATCGCTACATACGGTTATTCTTTCTTTAAGTCTAATGAGGAAGCATTACATTGCTTGTCAACCACTAATTCAATGTAATACTCAATATTAGAGTCAACCAAAATCTGTAAAGAATCAAGATATAAGTTGATACAAATTTTGTATAAGCCTAATTTATTTATGTGAACTTCATATTGATCTTATTCTTTAATGCAGCAACACATGATGGAACAGAGTTAAATCTATACATGTCGACTAATTTCTTTGGCTGAAATTAATTTTCAAGAACTAAAACGTCAGAAATCCCTTTATTGCTTCGCCTGTAGTACAACCAGTTTTCAGTACAGACATTGCAACTACATTACTGGAACTCACACTCCTGTCAATACCATTCCGGTACTCCTTATTCATTTTATTAATGAAAACAAATCGTAAAGCAATATGCATCAGATATTAGTTTAGCTTTGTTTTCAAAATCATTTTTTGTGCATTTTTGCAAGGTTCAAATTCTATCAAATAATGCAATATTACCTAAACCCATTTCTCTGTTTAAATCAGAATTGAATACCTCCATGTTTTCATTTTTGTTTTTGGTTTAACTCTATAAATGCCACGACTTAATGCGAGTCGTTTTATCTACTTCAGATTTCGACGCATCTGTATTTGCTCTGAAGTTTTGTTCCGCATTATTTAAATCCTTCTCATTCGTTTCATTATTTTGTCTAATTCGTCAATACTACATTGTATAACACCGATGTTATTAAGTATTCGTCAATATTACATTGTATAACACCGATGTTATTAATTATTCGTCCATACTACATTGTATAACACCGATGTTATTAATTATTCGTCAATACTACATTGCATAACATCAATGTTATTAATTATTCGTCAATACTACATTGTATAACACCGATGTTATTAATTATTCGTCAAGACTACATTGCATAACACCGATGTTATTAATTATTCGTCAATACTACATTGCATAACACCGATGTTATTAATTATTTTGTTTCATTATTCATACATCTCTGTAACTGTTTCAGCTGTGCTTATAATGTGTTATAGTCTTCCCGAGATTTCTTTATCTTCTCTCTGTCGCTTTCTGAAGCATCTCCTCTGCTCAATTATTGTATATATTAGTGAATATTAGACAATGATGCTTTTACATCTACTTTTTCTCCTCCTGCTTGCAATGCTTTGACGGCAGTAGACAAGATTCTGAATCTCTGTGTGAACAGCCTTGCGCATCTAAAATGTTTATAATCCGTTCTGATCTAACTGTTTTTGCACATCTGAGATCTTGTTAGCTCTTTCAACGCCACTTTGTTCAACAAACGATAATGTATCGTCAACCTGTTCCCTCCACGTCTTAATATCTTTCAAATGGCTATCTGTCGTCGTCTTACGTATCGGAGTATCAACCCATTTTATACAAAAGTGAGATAGCTTCATCAAGTTTTTGTACTGGATCTGCTAGATTGGTATTACGGTTATTGTTGAAATTTAAGTCACTGCTAATTATATCAGCCAATGCTTCTGTTTTTCTATCAACGCTTAAAGGTAAACCGAAATCTCTAGAACATCTTAAAGATATCGTAACTTCTGCAATCATGTTATGCCAACAACTACGATATTTACTGCTTTATGAAAAACAACTATGCAACAGAAATATCATAAAAAGCTATACCTTTGTCATCTCCATCTAGTATGCTGCTATTCAATATGTTTATAGTACCTTTTCGTAACTGCTTGTAATGACGGTTAACATTATATGAAACAAAGTTGACGTGAAAAACATTTTAAATAGGCAAAGACTCTAATAAACAGGAATAATAGCATGAAAGTAATATTTGGTGCTACTGATATGATTGAGATCAATGTATACATTATTAGATTTTCCAAACCCACATACTATATCAGATTCAGAAAGATGCCCACATAGATCTCTGTCTACTGAATACTAACAATTATGAGCTACAGTATTTTATATAAACGGAATATTTGCTGATCGCAGCGATTATATTTTTAGTGTCGTATTTCAAACATTCAACATCTATACTTACTTCGTTATCATGATTTGCAGTCATTTCCTCTTTTGTTTTAGTTATGTATATCTGTACATTGCAAAAAAATATCATTAATTAAAACAGTCCTTGTTTCATTCTTATCCTTTATGTAGTAGTAAAAGATACTGTTTTCGCGTTCTTCGGAAATATTGTAATACCCAACAATACAATATATTCTCAGCAACTATATCCATAGTTTACCATTTCTGTTATCAGTTGGATTAGTAAAATAGATTTCTTTTTTGGGGTGAGTCTATTGTAATATAACTCTCCTAAATATCCGATACTTAAGGTTTATTTTAAAACTTGTATCCTGCTTTCCTGTAAGTTTCTCTACTATCTCCTTCTCTTTCAATTTATATTATTCCTCTAAAATGTTTGTTTGAGTTGCTCTGTGTCCACATTCATTGAGTCTCTGATGGCTTAGCTTTCTGTATTGCTTATTTCTTTTCTAATTGTTTGTTACAAAAATCACTTTGTACCGGTTGTACTCTTTGAGGATCAATAAATAAACTCTCTGGTTGATGTCATTGTCGCTTACTGCTTTGTCTATCATGTCGTCGATACTGTTCAACCTATTGATTGCAGATGGTACAATGTAATCATTTTGTTTTACAATTGTCTTGTGTACTAGTTTTTCCTAGACAGTTTTTGCAAAACCTCCCATCAAGTGTGCACTAAACCAGCCAAATGCTACAAGGAGAACTGCAATGTAGCTATTCATGCAACAGCAAAGCCGGCTGCTGTTAATTCCATACCCCCTGAAGTGGTTGCTATGCTAGACTACACCGAAATCCAAATTTGTTATGCTAATTTGTATTTCATTCTCACATCTCTATAACGTTTGATATCTCTGGTCAAATTAATTTTTATCTTGCTAATGTTCGCAACATGAAACTATGAGTACTTTGTACTTTTTCACTCACTTTAGTGCATTTATCCCTAGGTACGGAATTACTCATTCCAGTCTTTGCAGATGCTAATCTATTTATTGGGTAACAATTTTGTAATGTAAAAGTCAGTGTACAAATAGGCGGTCAATTGTGAACTTGCTACAAGAAACATGAATTATTAGCTTTACAACTTCTTCAATATCTATATTTGATGTTGCGCCAATTGTAAAGCTCAGTAGCGTTTTAAACGCATACTGTGGGCAACAGCTACACCACATGCTTAGCAGATAATAGATCTTGTTACTTGGGCGATGTGAATTTTTATCTTTTCTTTCACGAAATATGCTTTCATCATCTTGTAATGTTGTGATTTGTTAGAGTCGGAGTCTAACACAGTTGGAGAGTAATTTTAGAGGGAATTTTGAAAAGGGTAATGAAAAGGTTAGGGAAAGTGTAGTAATAGGTGCAAGATTGAAAAGATTTTTCAAAGAGAAATATGTAACAAATGCTACTATATCTACAACTAAGCAATAACTATCTTAACAATTTCTCTGCCAATAGCAAATATGATGACAGGTTTGGTAGGTGGTGGAGGAACAAGTGGCACTAAAGGGCTTAATAAATATGGCCAAGTATTTGTTGCAGCTATTGAAAATGGCAGTAGCAGCATTACCTGGAGATATTTGCAGTGTTATAAGTTAGTTGCTTGGGACTGCTGTTCAAACTTCTTTTTACCTTGTTAAACATATTATTTTATTTGCTTTGGCATCAATGGGTTTGTTATTTTCATTTCTTGGAGGTGTAAACAATGCACCTATCATAATTCGTGAAGCTTGTCTACGTATTTGACGTGTTTCTTGGAAAGAACACTGCAGCCGAAGGTAAAGTCTCTCGGAGGGAGCCAAGTTTAGATCAATTAAAGGTACGTAAACCATTTAAAAAAAAACAATAGTAGCTACCGCAACCATTAGAATCATTATAAAGTATTGCTTGTTTTTTTCACGGTAAGACTTTGCGCTCCGCAAAAAATATTATTTTCTGACGTTTCTAAATTAGTCTTTGTTCGCATTTCATGATCGCCATGTATCATGTAAACATTCAAAAAGCGAATCGCGTTATCAGGTTTGACAGTAAGACTGTCATCATAATAGTCCTTCTTCTTTGAGTAATATTTACTCATTTTGTTTTTGTTTTGTCCACTTCAATTTATCGTTTTACTGTTACATATTGTTTATCAGTCATTTTACCCTTCTTTTCGACATCCGTGTTGATGGTACGATCTGATCCAAATTTGAACAGGTCACCGAATTGCAGTGAATTGTTGTTGTATCGTTCGACACAGCACATTGTCATAAGCACGTGTCGCGGTAGCAAAACTACACCGGTACCACCAACAGCATAGTCCAATTTTTATTTTGTATCTGTTATGTATTGTTGAAGTATTACTATAACGCTTTCATTTGTCTCGTAATATTGCTGTTCTAAAGCTATATTCCAGTAACCTTTAAACCGTGTACGATATTTTGTGATTTTGTACCTACAATACTAATCAGACAGGATTGGATGCTTTGATTTAATGTAGCTATTGTTACGACTCTAGGTCTTAAAATAATGTAACAGAAAGAAAGTGAAACCAACAATGTAAGTAAAATCAACAAGCAATTTATTTCTAGACAATTTAAGGGAAAATTCAAAAGACACTTACAGTAACGTGAAATAAAATCCATATTATCCAATAATCCTAAGTGTCCTAATCACAAGTCATAAATATAGAATGTTCCGAATGAATTCCAGTAGCCTTGAATGTCCTGATGTGCTAGTAGTCTTGAATGTTCTGATATGCCTAAATGATGTAACCCAGAATATCTTTGAATAAATTCACATAAATCCCAAAATCAAGTATTAATCCAATATGAGAATGAGCACTTTTGGCAATTCCAATTAATATTTTAAATAAATAATTCCTCTCTCTGAATTCGCTCTGAATTTTCACAACACAACTATAAACATCTGATTATTAAAATGATTCTTCATAGCTTGACCATTTGAACAAGAATGAAATATTGTCCACTAAAATCTCTATATATAAACATAAATCACGTGACAGAAAGTTCTAGATTATGAGTAACTCTAATAGAAAATTTTCTCTGCTTACGTGACTTTTCTTACACAAGTCATGGAAAATCCAATCTAAGTGCTAAATGCTATGTAACAAGTCTGACCTTGAACTCATTTGCAGTAAATATGTTGTTTACAAAATGACTAAAGTACAACTTACCTCATGGACACGTATTATAAGTTCAATATGCATAACACTATTAATCCGCGTATGTTATTCCGTCGCTATCTTGCCAGTATGTTCATCTTTGTCTACCACAGAATTCATTTCATCAGCTGACAATGCTATCCAATATTGAACAATACATGCTCCACAGTTATATTTAAGCAGCTAACGCAGCATTAGGTGTGGGTTGCCCAAACACTTGGCGTACACTTTTCTGTTCTCCTGGCCCATTATTAATAAAGTATTTTGCTTTTCCCCCTGGGTATCCTCCAGTAATGCTCTGGTGGAATTTTAAAGTTGCTGTTATTGTTATTGGATTTGAATGAATCGTCTTCAGATAAAAATATTTTACGTTAAGAGAAACAGGTTTTGCATCTGGATATAAACATGAACTTTGAATACTGATTTGACTAATTATGCGATAGTTTTGTCCATTAAATGGAGGTGGAATTAGAACAAGCAGTGGAGGAGCGGTGTGTCTTTTATTTTACTGACACAATGTTTTCAGCTGGTTCCCAACTGTTAAACGATTCGCTATTTCCTTTCCATTTCTCAAGCAAGTTTTATTCTTCTGGTCTTCAAGACGTTTTCAACTTTGTATATGTCGTCCTGTTTGTCAATTAGAGACAACTCTTATGCTTAAAAAATAACCATCTATAGTCGCTCCCGCCTAGTCTTCCAGTTTGTAAACGACCAAATTACCTAACAATACTTTCATGACTTTAAATACTTCTTTTTTAAAAGTTAGGAAGGTAGCTGTTTGGAAATATTGTTTGTATTTCAAAATTCTAAATTATTCGGCTATTTCAGATCCCAAATATATCAGTTTTCAGGTAGCCGAGAAGGTTAATCCATCGCTTTTATCTGTTTTCTTCTTTGCTTGCTTCATTTGAGTCAGGTTTATTGAACTCTGCTGAATTTTTGTTGTATCAAAATTTGGTAAGACGTTAACCATATTTTTGTCATTTCGTGTAATATGTTTCAACATTCTAGGCGTTAGCGTTCAGTTAAACCTTTCAACTTCAGATGCCAATTTGCATGTGTAAGTTGAGAAGCATTCAGTGTTTTCTTTTTCCAAAGCTCCTTAACTTGTAAAATTATTTTCCCTCATCAAACTGTATATTTTCAGACTTTCCCTCTTTGAAGATTTGTCTAAGGGCATATTATATCTCATCTCCCTTTTTGATTTCACTTTTTCGGCCAAAGAGTATTTCGAAGAAAGACATATAGTGTTGTTGTTCGTTGCATATTTCATATGCTTTCATGTCAACAATGTCTGACTGCCAATAGTCATCCATGTAGCTAACAAACTCTTTTGTAGAAAAATAATTCCTTTTCTCCTTGGCTCGTGTAATGTGTAAGTAGATTGTTCTGTTAGCAATTAATTCAATTCACTGTATTTTATTTATTTTCTGTTTGTCACGTTCAAGTTGTCCGTACAATTGATTGATATTGTTTATAAGGAACTGAACTTTCCGGATTGTAGTAAAGATGTCTTAAAAGCTGGTGTTTAGTTTGTTTGCTTTTCTTTCTTTCTTTATTATTATTTATTTGGAAGGCGTTTGTTTTTATGGTGGAGAGGTGTACTTTAGGTACATCATTTAAAACGGTATAGAAAAATCCAGAAAATACTTTATGTTAGACAATTTGTTATTAGGTGCTATCAACAAGCCAAACGAAGACCAATCTGCAATAGCTATTTTTTTTATTTTCAGCAATTTATAACGTTTGTTTCATCTTTTCAAACATATGAATGGTTTCAGATTAATATCAAATTTTGCCATTCCTACAGAGGATTTGAAAACCTCTACCTCGTATTTAGGATGGCCATGTGTTGCTTTAAATATTTTTTCTCTATACATGCTATAGCACATTTGTTATATTATAGATTGAAGTTGTAAAATTTGCGAGATCTTTAAGCTGAACTGCAGTCGAATATAAATATGTGTTTTACCCACATCAAATGCGTAATGTATTCATCGGTGTTATCATCAGTAAAAGTAATATGTAAATCAGCTTATTTTCTAAAGTAGTGTAGTATATCTTCTTTAAGCTTGAAATTTTAAAACAAATCTTAATTCTTTTGTATGTTTTTTTTTTTGTGGTAAAACGACTAGATTTGAACATGCCTTTATACCATCCAAACTTTAAAAGTATACACATTATCTCTTAACAACATTGTTGCTGTCATGTTAAACTCAAGAAATATGTATATCACCTCTCTAAAATCTGTGTCATTGAATATAATGTAACCTTGTGTCATTTTTTACGATATTAAGCAAAATTCAAATTAGTGTTTTACTTTAAACAGGCCGTGTTTATAACCCGTGAACACCAATGTACAAAAAAACCCCACCATTTTATACTACTGTCAAGTGAACTGGGTGTATTTTGAAACAAAACATTCAGCAGATCAACCAGTAAGACAACTGCCATTTATAATATGATTCAGGGACCTTGGGACATTTTTGTTTAAAAATGATGTGTGGTCCAAAAATATTCTCGCACAAGGCTTCAAGATTTTAGGTTGATAAAAACTCTCAGATCCACGCTGATTATGTATCATTATTGTCGCCATTTTTTTGTTTTTGCTGATAACGTCATCTGAAATTTCACTTTCTATTTGTAGGTAAGTAGAAGTCAATTTCGTAAAATAAGAGTTGAGTGGTCATACAAACGAGGGGAGTTTGAAAAGCTCAATTTTAGTGTGAAATATATCGATTTTGTGTGCATCTAATTATGTACTGTAAACTATTTATGCATTTTAGCTTCTATCGTAGAGTGTGAAGATTGAAGGGGGTTGATTCTAACATGCTTTACGCTACTATGTGGGTTGAAACTTGTAGCTTATCCACAGTGTATAAACAGTAACGCGACCGAAAAAAAAGAAGGAAAAGAAGAAGAAAAAAAATGTATTTGAAAAGAAATGTGACCTAGCATAGGAAAAATAATTTTGCCTAGGTTCGGATAGGAAAACCCACTGCCAGTATAGGATTTTCTTTGAAAAGGATACATTTTGCCATGGAACGGAACTTGTAAACAAATGTCAGTCTCTATCACTTTGTCATCATCATCATCATCATCATCATCATCATTATCTTCATTTCCTTCCGTAGAAGATTACATGCTACAATAATTAAGTACTACTAAATGGAGCTATATTAGTTTAAGGGAGGTAACTCTTTAAACTCTTTAAATATTGAAGCAGTACCAATTTTGCAATGCTTGTCTCTCTTATTTCATATGTAGTCTATACTATACATTTGCTAAGCGCATATTGCTGCTACTGCTATGCCATCTTTTCACTTGAAACCAATACGAGTAAGAAAGGCTTTGTAACAAGTGACTGAATTTTCTTCCGAAGATTCAGTGTTTTTTGTTTTGTTTTTTTTTAATCTCCATCGCCAGACAAGTACACAGTCGTGAAACTTAACTAAACACATTGTTAGATAGAGACATAGAGTATCTTTAGTTTGTAAAATTATGGTTGATAATGACACATAGTTATAATGTAGCCTTGAACATGATGCTTCTCTTTCAACGAGCACATTGTTTTGGTACTGAGTTCATTATTGGTAGCTTGGTACTGATTTCATTATTGGTAGCTTTCGAGTAATAAAAATATGTAATAGGATTTAGAATTACCATACTGATACGTAGTTCACATTTTATAATTGTTATAAAGATTTAAAAGATGAAACTCAGTATTTGACAATGTTATCTCAGTATTTGACAATGTCAGCTCATTATATGATAATGTTAGCTCAGTATATCACAATGTTAGCTCAGTATTTGACAATGTCAGCTCATTATTTGACGATGTTAGCTCAGTATATCACAATGTTAGCTCAGTATTTGACAATGTTAACTCAGTATTTGACAAGTTACGATGACACTTTTACTGCTTTGACCATTAATATTGCGTGTACGTTATGATTGCCCCGGGTGGCCGAGTGGGCTAAGGCCCTCTCCTTTACAGATCACTGACATCTCACCTCTGTCCGCGTGGGTTCGAGTCTCGGGCTCGGCCAACGTGGGTATGTGAGAAAGCTTGCCAGTAGCTTCCCGTGGTTCGGTGGTTCTTCCCGGGGTTTTCTCGGGTTCTTCCTCCACCAAATATACTGGCTGCCATGTATAGCCTATCATGTGCTGAAAAATGGCGTTAAACCCATAACAACCAACCAAAACGTTATGATTGCCTAAGCGGCCTTTGCCATTCCGTTTGAAACAAATTTGCTTCCTCATTCAGGACCATTCTCATTATTTCCCATGAATAAATGCTGCATTTTTTGTAAGCAGGCAAAAATAGGGTAGCAGTGAAACTCCACGTGCAAAAGCAATATAATATTAATATTAACTACAGTACATCGTCATCATCATCATCTTCGTCTTCTCTTTAAAAACAATGGATGAAGGCATTATGACTCAGTGACATTGTTGAAAAATAAATAAATAAAATAAATAAATATAACTCAACGCACGTGCCGACATTGGTGTTAGTATTTTAGTTACTGGGGACTTTACTGATGGGAAAGTCTAATCCAACATCAACATATCCCTACGTCAGGACGAGACGGCGTCACATGTACATAAAAAGGCAGAAGAGAAGGACCCACACCACCCTAATCCAGTTCCTCTTGAGAGAGATCATGTTGAACCGTAGGCAGCCAATACACCCACGGGGATAACAGGAAAACGTTTGAAATGGATAATTTGGAGACATTTATAATCGAATCTTCTACAGTATGGGACACTCAAGAACACAAACTTGTTTTCGTACAGAGCGAGTTGGAATCAAAACCCAGAACTGTAGAAGCAAAGATGAAAAAACTATCACAGATCGGACTGATGCATTTTTAACCTACATAAGTATTCTTACATACAAATGCGCGCTCATTGTTGGACGAGTGTATCAATGGAGCCGTTTCTATGTATCGATATCGGATTTCACGCGCCATTGATGGCCTGGTGAGTTGTTATACTTATTCTTTATCCGGGCCTCACCCAAATTCAAATAACTCTACTTCCGCATCGTGTCTTTATTGACTTAGAAACATGCATTCCAGCCGTACAGATGAGAGCAATTTTCCAAACAGCAAAATAAAAAATACTCTCTTGCTCGAAAGCATGTTATTCATTCAGAGCGATAAGAATAACGATGCATTCAAAGGGTATTTTAAAACTCGTCTGCTTCAAAGGAAACGACGTGTATTCTCATTTTCGTATAAATCAAAATACTGTTCAGAATCTTAGTAATTTCACGTAAAAACTGCCAAAGATATGGTAGATGCTTTATTCATAAAAAAATGACAGATATTATATCGAACGATTCGCTAAAGTGGTTATTTCTCAATAGATCTTAGATGCTGTCTCTCTTGCGAGACGTTTTTTCCTTTTACATAAACTGGGAAACTAAAAGTTGCATCTGAAAGTTTCATGGTTTTTTTTTTTTTTTTTTTTTTTTTTTGGGGGGGGGGGGTATTGAAGAATAGCGATCTTACATGTTGCTGGGGTTGTTTTTTTTTGTTTTTGTTTTTTCTGGTTTCAACGTTCGCCGAGGCTATCGGGTTTGGTGAATTCATCTTGCTGCTGTCCTACACAGTTACAATCCCCTTTAGGCCCCGCTTTCAAAATGTAAGACATTTTTACTTCCAGGAGAAAATCTTGAAACAACGTCGAATTAGGGCAAATAACGGGCCCTTATCCAGCAAAACCATCGTCTAACTTCAGGCTATCACCAACTGGCTTAATCCCATAGAAAATATGGGGTTGGCGTATGATAACTGACTTATAGGGATCTGAAGGCTCTAGCCTTAATAACTTTATACTGAATTATGTTCAGTAAGTTACTCTTCATTTTATCATGTATTAAAAATTATTCACAATTTAGATAAAGTAGCAGTCATTAAGAAAAAGTAACCAAATCTGTTTCTTAACTTCTCCATGTATGTCCGGAAGAATTGATTTTATTAACTTTTCAATATATGGGCGTTTTCTTCATTGGCGAATATCTGGTAATAAGTATTTCGATATTCTGCACAATCTTTGAGCAAATGCATTCCTTCTTAGTATGGTTAGTCAGGGTCAATTCCAAAACTCAAACTTATTTTCAAATGCCCTTCACACACACCCAACACACACACACACACACACACACACACACACTCGGCCATTTGATGAAAGGCGAATTTACTAAGTACAGAAATATTGGAGGGATTTCACAAAGAAATAAGGTAGGGCTTGCAAATATGATATACATTGTTCGCACATTCAGTTGATTTTGGAGCAATTAGCATGAATCACACATCCTTGAATTGAGATATTTTTAGATTATGATGTAGTTGATTTTGTTGTAGTCATTTAATACAAACCTATGCCCAAGTATATGATGATATTAATGTGCCCATTGCTAATGATAAAACGAAATGTCCAAGAACACCAATGGCATATTTAGGATTGGAAAGAAAGAAAAAAAATACCTTGAATATGGTGGTCCGCATTCCACAAGACAATCCGGGCACATTACAAATATGTTGTTGGGCACGCAGTCTAGAAAAAGTATCACTCTGCGAGAGATGCAGTCCTTGACAGGAATCCTTGCATTTTGTGCTTAGGCCATCACAGCTTCCCGTGCTTTCAACGGATCATTTTATAGGCAATATATTCAGCCAGTAACTTATATCTCGAGATTCATCTATCAATAGGTGTGCGGGGTGATATCAAAGTGCGACTAGCATTTCTTGAGCAATTTAACAGTTATTGTTATATTCCAGGTAAAGATTGGTTGGATAATCACAGGGTTAAGGTTTCCACTGACAGTGTTAGGAACATAAGCTAGGGATGAAGATCATATTTTAAGGGTCATTGGTCATTTTTATGTTGGCCTCAAAATTGGCAAGACTAAATTACAGGGACACCACTTTATCTGAATTGGTACCCATAGTATTGTCACGTTTTCTTTAGGGTATGTCATTGACAAGCAAGACATTATATTTAACGTAGATAATCTTGCTTTAGTCAAAATTATTAATGAGTATTCATCTAAATTAAATTGAGTTGTCCCACTTGTTGTTTCAAGACTAAATTAAAATACACAGCATAAAACAATGCCTGTTCCAGGTTAAAAATGTGCTATTTCACACATACGGTGGGTGCAATTTACAAATTCCTACAACAGACCATCAGCTAGTTCCAGTGCCATTTAAATTAATCCAGCTCTTGTATTAGAAGCTGATAAGCTAACTCTAGCATCTTTTGCCGCTAATTCACGAAGAACATATTACAATGCTTTGCATTTCTTTGTATACATTAGGTCTGAATATAATTTCGCCTCTATTTGGCCTCCACCTGCTGATCACATATTACACTATCTAGCAAAGCTATAAAACTCAAAATGCTGAATGATGCCACACAATATTTCCTCATACAGAAGATGCTTAAAGGTATGACGGCTTATAAACAAGGCTTCAAATTAAGTAGTGTATATACGGATAGATCCTTGTCACAAAACCACACTCTACCTTGTGATATGGTGGGAAATAGACAGATTGTTGTTTACAACATGAACTTGAAAAAGTCATCAGATACCTTTAAACTAGGAATACACAATGCTAGTAATACCGACGTGGTAATGGTGTCTTTTTACGTCCTTTATCTGTTTGTCTTACATTTCAACGTCTAATTTCATATGTTGTAATTTTACCGTGACTGTTTCCTCAGCATTCACATAACCTCTTGATTCTCTTTCTTTAAACATTTCCTTCTTGATCTGTACTTTTGTAGCATAAGACACCTTACTAAATATTTCGTTTAGTTTGCGAATTGAATTGTTCAATTCTTTTCTCTCAATCAAAATGTATTCCATCATTGGATTTCACAAAAGAAAAAACAAAATAACAATACGGAAGAAGAATGCAAATAAGCGTTAAGAATAAGTATGGCAAACGGAAAATAGAAGGAGATTACTGGAAATCTTTAAATAATAATCAGATAGAAAAATGGATGGAACAGAAATCAGGAAAACCTATGTGATCTTTGTAAATGCGAGATCAGCAAATTATCAGAGTCATTGTCAGATGTTGTCATACTAACAGTAACATCTCTGCTGAGTACGTTTCTACCTATTGATGATGTGAATCAATTACCAAGTCCAAATAAGATTATATTACATCAAATATTTTCCTGGTTAGATATTTTACAGGTTTTTGCCAACATTAGGCTGGGTTTACCTCTATCTACATTCAGTGATAGCTTGATAACATTAAACACATACATTTTGAAAAGTCAATACAGCTGTTACAACTGTTTCCTATTGCAGGAGTGTCTGAGTACCACATATTTCAATATTTCAGACAGGCTATACAAAACAGGCAACGACATGTGATATAAAATCTCATTAAACATGAAGTAGACAGTTTTAAAAGCTTCAAATTATCCGCTTCGTCCTCGCATCACATCTCTTTTTAGATGACATTTATCATTTTTAGACCTATGATTACTAGCTTTCAGTGTTTGACCAGTGAAAGCATTTTGTTTCTATGTTGTTCTGTCTCAGATAGGTCAATAGAGGCATTAGGAATCAACATGATGTGTACTGAAATCTCTTTCATCTACACGTTCTTCTTTGGTAAAATTTCACCATCTACGATACAAGTCAAATGATGAAACAACGAGAATTTTTAACATTGTATCTGAGTTATAGTTCGTTTTAATGCAAATAAATATCTAACTCTTGCCTTGTGAATTATACAATTGACTACATGATATCACATCGAATAATACATGTGATATCTGCATATAGCCTTTATCTAACATTTATATAGCCTGTTTTTGAAATAACCTCATAACATGATTAAATGAGGTGATACATAACGCGGAAAGACAAGGTTTGCACTAGATTTGATCGAAGCGGAATATAGCTTTGACTTTATTGTAATAATCTGTCCAAACTTAATGAACAACAGCACTTACAATGGGAATGGCTTTTAAAAGATTATAGGATAATTGGAATATATTCTGATGACAAATAAGACAAATGGCTACAGTTACTCAATAATATTGACGAGGGAACAAATACTTTGTTTTTGATAGACGATTATATGGATGCAAGAAAGAAGACAAACATACTAACTAATGTAACACTCAGTATTAAACATTATGGAATATCTGTGTAATTAAAAGTACAGAATTACAATTCTATAATAAAGAACCTGCGTGAGAATGTTACCTCTATAGTGATATTTTACTTTAAGGATAATAAAGTTTTTGGAAACTATGTTCGCGGAAAACAATGTAGTACATGTGGTGATGAGAGAAAAGATATTTGAAAGGTTAAAACAAAGAAACGAAATAAACTTTTCATGAGGTTGAAATATAAAAAATGTAGTTTATGTTGTTTGATTACAAAGTCGTAGAATAAATATCAACTTAAAGCAAACTTTATTAACGTAATATTGCATAACTAATTAATTCAGTTTATCTCGTAGTAATTTACGATTTGGATAAAGAAACAATTCATGCACATGTTAAATTTTAGATTCTTTTGTGATACCTTTGAATACTTTCCTTCATCTTTGTCAGTCCTGAAGGAACATGGCTTTCTTACAGGACCACTAAATTCTTGTATAGGTACACTATATAATTAATCTTTGAAAAATCATGTTAATGTCTTAACCATTTGCGGAACAACAAATATAGTATACTTCCGGTAATGACTTGCATCATAAACTGAATGTTATCCTTTATGTTATTGTAAAAGTTACCAGTCTCTACATAAGTACACAACGAATCTGCATCTGTCATTAAGAGCCTAATTGTATCACCATATTGGGTTTTTAAGCTTGTTGAGGCAGAAGTCATGCATGCACCATTTACTTCAAATAGAGTAAAACCTTCATAATTTGGTGATGATAATTTTATTGTCATGTTTTTTAAACTAACTAACACCAACTCTGCTTTTAGGATCTTTCTCCTTGCAAAGGAAACATCCTTGCGATATCTGAAATACGTTCTATTCGTTAGGAGATATTTTAACATTTGTTCTCTTGTGTCTATTTTCCATCTGTTTACCGAATACAGTTTTAATGCCCTTTTGTCCTCTATAATTTTGTTTCTGTAAACGTAATAAATCTATGTAAGTTTCCAACCTATTGTCTTCCTAAGGTATGGTTCGATATCGTCAACAAATATATACAAACTCTGTCCAGGACAAGTGACTTTGGAACAGTGATTCGTCCTGACCCGTGTTTTACTTGTTTTGTTTCTATAGTTCGTATATTCTTCATTTTCCAGCCAAATGTCTATAATGCTATTTAAGGACAGCATATGTAATTATGTGGTATGGCCGTATTATACTCTTCATTGTTCAGTACTAGGTTATATGCTGCAATGTAATGTAACTAAGTCTTTAATGTGTGATGTGCTGTTGTATATACATACAATTTCTATTTTTAGAATGACTAATCTGTTCCTTGTACAGTCTTATTTGTCTCTCTGTCAGAATAACAGCTAATTGGTATTATTCATACTGTCTAATCATATGATGTTCCTTACTTTTAGTACCAGTCGCCCCAACAATTAATAGAGAATACCTCACCGTCAGGTATTAATCACCGACAGAACCGTCGGGGGCAGACATAAATCGCGGGGAAGCTGACTCAAAATAAATAGTGCAAAAAGTGGCCGACAGGAAGACAAGTTAGGATCTGACTTACGGGATGTACTAGACAAAATATCAGAGATCAGTATGCCAACGTGAGAAATGGCGGCCACTATCGTACCCCCGTCAATGGTCATATACAAGTACATTTTTCTGTCAGCATACCGATCTAAGATATTATGTCACACGTACATTCCCGAAATGTACCAGATGAAAAAATAAAAAAGTTATATATTCCGGTAGATTAGAAACTGTCGGCAGCTTGTTGAAATATTTATTTTACGTTTGCCCCCGACAACAGCCTCAAAGACAAACAACAAAAAATATACAGCATGCAGATATACAAAATAAAAATAACATATGACACATCACAGAAAGCGCACATATGAACATTTATATAAGAAATATAAGAATTTTATTAGTAAAATGCATGCGAAAGGTCAAAGTAATAATTAATATATCAGAAAATGACGATGCTAAAAAATATTTTAAACTAAATAAGAAGTAAAATAAAAAATGAATCAAATAAAGAGTAACAAAGCAGGGTTGTAAGCATAAGAAACTCATAAAACTTGATAATACAGAGATGATTGCCACTGACCGCTAAATAAAACAACACAAAGCACATTTACATTGAAGCCCTTACCATGTCCGAATAAGCCTGCTGAATTCTTTGAAATAGTATATTGTTCCTTATTCATTGGGCATGCTGTTCCAGATTCTAGGAGGCTCACATTTAAAAGAAAGCTTACTGTACATTGTGGTCTTTGAAAGTAGTCTTTATGCGTTTTATTTAATCTGCCGCATCTGGTATTTTTTTAAAAAAATCCTTTTGTCGCTATTGTACACGTTGAATTTTAAAACAGTAAAAAGACTTAATGAGTGTAAACGTGATCTAAATAGAATTAGTTATTGATGGTAAACAAGCAAGAATAAGCTACTTAGATATAATTTAGACAAGCTATTGTTTACCAATTGCTTACCTCTACTACTGCTATTTGTTACTCTCTCTCTCTCAGATATATATATATATATATATATATATATATATATATATATATATATATATATATATATATATGTATATATATATATATATATATATATAGTATGTAGGTTGCATCTTAGATATACTACGAGATGTATCATCTTTACTTTAAAAAGAAACGAGGCTTGCCGAGTTTCCATTTCAATGAAAACTGGATACAACAAGTAGTATATCAAAGATACAACGTTCATATTATACATATATTTTATTTATACCACATATAAATACACAAACTTACGATTCCTAATGGAGTTAAGATTGTCGACAGGAAACTGTATTGATGGATGGGGTGAACTCTGTAGTGTAGTTTTGCAGTTATGGCAGCTAATCACAATAATTTTGGAACTTGTTTATATGATTCTTTGATGAACATATATTTTCATTCATATTGTTTAAAAAAAATATGAAACGCTTAGAATTTAAACGAGAAAGTTGGTTAAAATGAAAACGTAGAGCACCACAAACATTATTGCATGAGAAGCATCACGAACAATGAAGGCGCGGCCATTCGATCACTGGCGAGCAAATTGAAAAGAATGGAGAATAGGCGAGGTGAAATGACGAACCAACAAGAGGTAATTCAAACTTTTAAGCTTATGTATAGTTGACCCAAGTAATTATTATATTTTACTTTCAATTGCTACTGACAATATTATTGCTTTTATTCTCTCTCACTCTCTTTCTTGGTCGATGTCTGTCAGTTTTACCATCACAGGTCTAGAGAGAGAGAGAGAGAGAGAGAGAGAGAGAGAGAGAGAGAGAGAGAGAGAGAGAGATGACTGATCATAAGATTGTTTTTATCATCAGTCCCTTTGTTGATCGGCTTGTTTGTAAGTTTTAAAATCATCAAACCAGAGAAAGAGACAGACAGACAGACATACAGAGAGACAGAGAGAGTCAGAGACAGAGAGAGTCCTTCAAACATTTAAATATTTAAAAAATGACCTATTCGAGAACCTAAGTATAATTTAAAAAAAAAAACAAACAGAAAAAGCATCAAATAAATTAAAGTGTTGGTGTCGTACAAGCGAGGAATTTACAGAAGGGTCTTCTCGTCTGGTCAGGCTATTGCAACTGTAGGAAAGACCCATGGAAAGTGTACATATACCAATATAACTATTCAGGTACTTCCCGGTTATTTGATGTAAGTTCAAGTTCACCGATTTGATCCAGCTCAGATTTCTCTTTCTCTTTCATTCCACATCCACAGCTATCCACGTATTGTTGACTCTTATGGCATGAGAGAGAGAGAGAGAGAGAGAGAGAGAGAGAGAGAGAGAGAGAGAGAGAGAGAGAGAGAGAGAGCAGAAGGGATTTCAATGGAAGATTGGTACATGTTTAATTCATTTAAAAACGTAATAAATATAATACAGGGGTAAAGAAGAAAGGTTAGGGGAAAAAGAAAAAGAATCCACAGATTTGAAAGTATGTAAACTTGTAGTGTTCTTTTTACAACTGATAACCTGACAAATGTTGACTTCGAGAGACACTATTACTTGTTGAGATTAGCAATGATAACTGCTGAACGAAGAGTAGTACCAGTGATGTCACGCTAAGAACGGTAACTCTGCTAGTCTTTACTGACACTCAGTTGTGTTTTCCTCGCGGGGTAGGCAGTCGCTATTTAAAATAGTAATACAATTCCTATTTTACGTTAAATACACCAAATGACCAATTGGATTTGTTTAATATGATACTTGTAATGGTGTTTTACAGCAAAGTTAACTTCCTAAAATTAGAGTCAACTTCACCGTTAATATAAGCATATTTTACATGCAACTCTGACGCTGTTATTGCTCTCTAAAATGATTGTTCTATACACACAATTTAAACTTTCTTTCTTCGACAACATGTATAATATTCTTTTCCAAACATATAATTATCTGCTTGCAAATATATGTGCAACAATATCCAATTGTATTAGTAATAATGAAAATATTATTGTAGTCTAAAAAATTTTGACAACATCAGAAGATGTTTTTGAGATTGTTAAAGCGTAATGATTTTCATCAAAATAGATGCCACACTTTCTGTTTTATTTGTGGACACTCTCGGACTTCTAGCTATGTTAACCTAGAAGCCCCTTGAGGTGACCCCCTTTGTGCCGAACATTTTATTGGATTTTATATCTGTAAGTTTGCCCCATAGTCTGTTGTTGTGGGTATTTTAAAAAATCAAAAAGAACTTAGAAGAAAATTTATTTATTTTATTTTGGATTAGGATTGATCTTATTTTTGATGATTAAGTACTTGCTGGGTTATCGTCTCCGGGTCCCCATTCGTTGTGCCACACTTTCTATGCTTTAGCATAATCGGTTTGTATTATTTGGTGATTACTTAAAAATTGGAGTAGCTAATTTTATATTTTCCATGTTAGACATTGATGAGTTCTATTTATCTTAATGACCCAACAGTTGTATTGTTCTCGCGACTGTTCAAAGAATCACCAAATATTTTCCATTTCACTACTACATAATTGTTTACTTATTATTCTTTTCGTCTTCAAAATATGTTCTACTTTGCACACGTCATTTTATTTGTCGTATAGAGATAATTTCTCTTTGTAAAATATTCCATTAGTATTCTCCCCCTTTAAGTCTTTTAATTTATATACAGCAGGATCATATAAAAGTACTTTTCTGATTTCAAAAATATCTTCTATAAGATTAGACAGAAAGGCTTCTGCAAATTGTTACACCTAGAGATAATGTAAACAAAAAAAAAAAAAAAGACTCAAACAAGCTTTCAAGATTTAAAATACAATTATTTAATTTACTAAAATATTAAAATATTTAAACAAACAATTAAAGTGAAAGAATTAAAAATAACTTACAGTATAGAATATCCTTAAAAGTCCTAAATTGTTCTAAAGTTTACTGATCCGGAAGTTAATCCAAATAAGCCGAATGAAGTAGGTTCCGAATGAAACCTTCACTGTACTAATATACTAACAAGAATCAGTTATATCCAAGTGTTATTAATTCTAAGTAATCCTGGTGAATATGGAATATCACACAAGTTCTAGAAATGTTTCCGATAATTCCAGGAGCTGTATAATTCTTAAAGTTTAAGTAACAGTACTGAATCCAAAATGTACTGTATAATAATAATAATAATAATAATAATAATAATAATAATAATTATAATAATAAAAATAATATCACTGAAGAAGAATATCCACACAAAATCAACCAATCTCGTTTATGACCTCTCAGGCTGACAAACTATCCTAGAATCCCAAACACAGCAATACATCTTATTATATAGCTTCTGACTGCGCAGAACAGAGTAAGGAAAACAAATTTAAACTGTATTGCGATTTAAAAACAATTTAATCCTTATAGAAAACAACCTTCTCCGAACCAATCAGAAACTAGGTTATGCGTGACACCGCTAAAGTACTTGTGTACTGACGTTATTGCCAGTCTGCAAAGTATTGACTTCTTAGAATCCAGGTCAAGAGTTCAACAAATTCTCACGCTCTATATCACGTGACATGATTCATGTTTAACCGACAATATTTCCCAAGACCAATGTACTGAGTCACATTAAAATACCGTATATGTACTTTCTGCAAGACGGCAGCTGTTAGACTATTATGCAGAGATCATAAAACTATACCAATTTTTTAAAACAACATGATACATAATTCCGTAACAAAATATCGATTTATATTTTTAAATCCTAACTGTCTGACCTATATTATATTTAGGTGTCCTTCAGTTATCAGTTGCCAGATGACCCAAAAGACTGATCCATACTTCTGACCTGTGATTTGGACAACTAGAATCAGTTGGAGTCATATCAATTTACCTGTAATAAGTGCTTTTATATCCAATGATGATATTGGGCAATACATCTACCAATTTTCTAGTTTCATTTTGAGTAAAACATTTCCGTATTCTAGTTTTCAAAGTTATATTAATCCTTTTTATTACAGATAATTTGTTATCAGAGCAGGTGGAGAAGTATTCAGCATTTTCATTCTACAATAACTCCTTAACCTTGCAGTTGTAAAATTATTTCCCTTCATCGAATTGTACCTTTCTGCTTTTTCTCTACTTAAAGATTTCTCTAAATGCTTCATATATGTAATCGCCACTTTTAGATTTCACTTTCTTGGTCCATGCATATTTGGAGAAAACATCTATCACAGTCACAATGTATTTATATCCGTTATTATCCTTCTCATATTACTGCTGCCACTGGTTAGCTGTTTGACTCATAGGCCATTTTGCACAGAAATATCTTCTTCCTTTATATTTTCACAATTGATTAATATCAGCGGAAGCAGCCGAACTTTCTGCGTCATAGTTAAGATGCCTAAAATACTCTACTTTATCAGTCATTTTTTTTAACAATATGATAGCATTTAAATGAACTCAATTGTAATATATTCTAAGGTATCTAAAGGACTGTTAAATGTAGTTGTTACTTTTGTGGTAAGTCAACGATGTCAATATCTGAAAGTAATGTTTGTTCATCTTCACGTTTGGAGGACGTAAAAGTATGGCCTAATATAGCCGCATAGAAAATAACGTACGAGAGAATAAATTCGTTTATGTTCTCAGTTCTAGCGTCAAGAAATATATTTTACCCTATTTTAAAAATGCAGGGTATTAAGATATCATCTTTAAAGATAGTTACCTAGAAACCAGTAGCTCTAGTATGTTTATATTCGTTTTCAGCTGTCTTTATATTACAGCTTAACTGGACAAAGACATAAATTGAATTTATCAAAAGCACAGTTAGATTTATAACGCGTTCAGAAACTTAAATTTCTGAATTGCCTCTAATAATATCAGCGTTGAAAGAAAGTGAAATTCCGAATATGTATGGAAATTTTTATCGTACTAACATCGATATAAAATATAGACTGCCGAAGCTTGATTTTTAGCGATTCTCCTATTGATATGTTTTTCTCCCCTCAAGCAGATATTTAATTTCATGTATTTAATTTATCTGATTTTATTATTCTATTTCAGATGTTCCAGTTCACTTATGTTTTTATAACCTTTGACATTTTAACCTTTCACGTGTTTTCATGACCGCCGACGTTTTAACTTCAAACCTTTCAGTTACTGAATTTTTTCTTCTTCTAACCTCTTGCTTTTGCTGTATTGTCTGAGATTATGCTATAATCCTACACATTACTGAGCAAACAGAGGACAGCGGTATCTGAGTAGACAGATGTACTCCAAGTAATAAATATTGTGCACACCTATAACGGGACTCTAACATGTTATGGTTGTTGAGATCTAAAGTCCGTACTTTATTGTTATGCCATGAACGTAGTTGAAAATCAGCCTTAAACAGTAAAATAAGAGCTTTCATTTGAGGTTTATCAAATGAGTTACTTAATTCAGTTTTTTTAACATATCTGATATATACTAATGGTATAACAATATTTAGCTTAAAATTTAAATCAAATCTAGAATCTGTTCATAAACATAGTGCAATATGCATTCATTATAACGTTCTAGTCATATGCAATGCATAACCTTTATCGGAGAGATTACGAATTTCTTTAAACTGTTTTAAGCCATTCAGCCATAAAATAATGATCACCTGTCATAAATGATTAAAATGTGATTACTTTGTACTGTGTGTGATATAACTAACGTGAAACCATTATTATATACTTTAGCACATGTATACATACAGCAGTCTGTCGCTAATGTTAACTTCTTGGAATTATGTATAAATTGCTTACAAATATATACATTATCCCCCCCCCCCCCACCCCACCCCACTAGCGTAAACACTCAACAGAAGAATGATAAAAGACAATAGAAAACATACGTCGACAAAATAAAGAAACAATCCACACAAGAAAAATGCAGTTGTAAAGCTTGTATTTAAACTCTTTGTAAATCGAAAGAAGGAAGAGTAGATTAAGTTCATTTGTGCAGTATAGATGTAATACCACAGGTTGCCGTATTTGTATAAACGTAGGTGTAAAAAATAAATCCGGATTTTCATGCATCAGCTAAATCATAAACATTTATTTTCTTGTTTATTTTTCTCTCATAGTTGCAGTGGTAGGGTATTGTCTGTAACTAACATTTGATTAGAGTAGGACTCAATGGCCGCTGTTCCAAGTTAAAGTGTATTAGAAGAGCTCGTACTACATATAACCATTATCTTCTTCTCTCGTACATTGGTGCAATTATGGCGTTGATATTTGGGTTAAGTTATTTTAAAAATCTGAGTTAAGTGGCGGGGAAATCATTGTATACATTTTTGTTGATGTGGGATTGGGTTCAGTGGCTGGGAATTTTCGGTAAAAAAAAAAAGAATTGAAAAAAAAATGGTGAGACATATGGTGTTTTCTGTCCATTTCTTTAAGGGGGTATTGTTCTGTCGCCGGGAATCATTTGTGTACATACTACTGACTTGCGACATTGTTACTATAAAAATGTTGAATAAGCTTTGTTTAATTGTAGTTCATGTTTGTAGTTCTCAATATGAATCAACCTTATTTGCAACGGCCTTTTCATTTGCATTTATCGGCTACATACGAATAAGTGACTTGGATTGACACTCTGTAAGCCACGAAGACAGTTTTTTTTTACTTCAGCACCCAATATATCACTCTTCATATTCGTTTTTCAAAAAGAAGTCAAATGGAGAAATTAAACTTTATTGCAATTACCCTCAAGGAATGAAATGATACCCTTATCTCATATCTAAGGGCTAATTTAAATATAATACCTAAATTGATAGGACCATTGTTATGTCATTTTAATGTTTCGCCTTTGATTTGCTATCATATTGCTTACATGTTATCCAAAAGACTTCATAAATATAAATGCCAGATTATACAGAGAACACTCCTTTACAACTTGTGTTGCCACTACAACATTCGAACAAGGTTAATCGGAGGAGGAAACTCAGACTAGTGGGCGCTGGCCATCCCATGTCTATAAACACCAAATTTGATTGTAGCTGTAAATAGTAGAGATTATCCTATTTTATGATTGTGTTACAGATAGTTAAGAAACAAGCACATTACTAACTTGCTCATTAAGTTTTCAGGTTACCCACCATGCCCAAGAATTTAGATTGGCAGATCCTCTCTCTCTCTGTCTACCTATGTCTCCTCTCTCTCTCTCTCTCTCTCTCTCTCTCTCTCTCTCTCTCTCTCTCTCTCTCTCTCTCTCTATATATATATATATATATATATATATATATATATATATATATATATATATAACAATTTATCAGACACAAAGATAGCAGAATCAAGAAGATAGAATTAGTATAAAAAAACAGAACAGTGTCTGTCCTTTCAGGCAACAGGTGTGACATTTTGTGTCGGAATACGAATGTCTCAATTATATTTAACATGTATGTGTACAGCAAACACACATTGCATAATTGAAAATTGGTTGTGTAACATGATACAAGATTTGATATGTTGGGAGGTTGTGTCCATCACAACATGGGAATTCTGCCACCCTAACCGATTTTGTAGCAGAACTCCTACGTAGACACAAAAATCAATAATATGCAGTATGCATCAAACCTGAACCCCCCATGACTCCGAAACTGACATAATGTTATCATGATAAATGAATGAACGAAAAAGTTTACACAGCACATATGAATCAGAACTTATTTATCATATGATTTATGTGCTGTGAATAGCCCGTGTTGGGATATTATTGTTAAGTGAGAGATACTGACAAAATATTGACCTACATTAAATATATAATTCCGTTCTGCACATAAGTGTCATGTCCTCTGCTTCTGTTATTGACCGCATCAATGTCTGGATGAAAAGGTTACTTAATCCTCTTAATTTTCTCTGCAAATTAGCTAGCTAAAAATTGAGTGCACTTTTTGCATCTTGCAGTGAAGTACTCGTAAGCATATCAATGAATTCTTGCAATTAAATTAGTGGCACAGGAGTAGAAAAAGAAACTAGTTATGTCTTATATTTGAATCTTTAAATCCTAATTGGTGTACGTTTGAGTCCCACACACGCGGACATGTTTTCGGACTGATATTAAATCAACTGGTGCAGGCTGAAACAGAGTATTTTTAGAAATAAATTAATCAATTCCAACAGACATGTACTACCACTTTTCCATTGTCTCTATTACTGCTTGCATCCAGCATTTGGAAGTGTGGATATTTTCAGTAATCGACATTAGGTCGTTGATATAGATAAATGTAAAGGTCCAGTCTTGCACACACACGAATCACAATGTCCTTCTTTAGTCGCGGGATTTCACATACATAACTAAGTCAAAAGTGGAGTACATTGATACGTACAGCCTTCCTGGTTTCCATCTTTGTCATGGACAAATAGACGTCAATTAGGTTATGGATTCAGTTGCATCCATCCGCCAGTGGTTCTACAAGGCCTGAGTACCACTAGATCTGGATAATTGAAAACAAAATAAGAACGGGCAGCAAAGGCACTCACAAAACCCCACAACCCAAAGTGTGTCATAAAACGTATTGAACTGTTTGTATCTAATTGCTTGTATACAAAATTAAGACAATACTTAAGATGCATATTTGACAATACCACTTGAACAGAAAAAATACAAGAAAAAAGTGAAAGTCCATTTACAACAGAATGTTTCTTGTCAGCCAATTTATACGTGATAATCAAGACTGTGTTAATTATTTACACATGAGCTTGGTTTATATTAGATCGAGACTAAAGTCACACTAAAATTCCGAAAAAGAAACGAAAGTTACCTGATACTGATTGAAAAATCCGAAATAATATTTGCTTTTCAAAAGGCCGATACTAAAAAAAAAAAAATATAAATAAAAAAAATGTAACATTCAGAAACGGACACGAAGTTTCTCTGATACTAAGAATAATCCGGAATATTATATTAAACCATACGGCCTAGACAAAAGGTAATACTAAAATTGCAAAACTGAAACGGATTTTAGCGGAAACTAGGAAAGGTATATTTTATTAAGTAACACTAAAATTCCTAAGTATAAACGGAATTTATCGGAGACTAAACAAATCTTGAATGTTATATTTAAAAATATGACCTAGACTAAAATTAATACCAACATTACGAAACTCACACGCAATTTAGCGGAGGCTTAAAAAAAAAAAAAAAACAATAAAAAAACAATGGAATATTATATGCCAATGGCAGAGACAATTGTACTACTAAAATTACGAAACGGAGAAGGAATGTAGATAATAAACAAAATAAGAATTTAAAAAACTACAAAAACTTGTATTATATACTTAAGCTTGAAATAAAGAAACTTATTAGCGAAATAATCTTCATATTTTTTTCATTCCTATATTTTCACATGTGAAAATATATCCTTGTATTTTCACATGTGAAAAATATAAGACTTCCCATCATGCCAAGCGACGCACGATTGTGTGTGCCTACAGAAGTTCTACCTGCAGCGACAAAAACGAGAAGTTTGTGAGCTAGAACAAATAAACAGAAACTGCATTTCATATCAGACATGGAAAATAATCTTTGCTGAAGAAATCTGACTCGTTGCAGTTCGCATCAGTATGAGGTTATTTAACCTTCCTTCCTTGACAACAATGATAAACCCGCTGTGGTGCATTGCTGAATCGGACTCGCTTTGTGGTCAGATATGATCAAATATTGCGCAAAATGTCAAATATGCAATTTACTGCGACAGATTAGGTCATCCCAATCCTACCACTCTCTTAATTCACTGATATTTATATGATCAACCTTTGAAAGTGAGGTGAATTTACGAAAAGAGGGGTGGGGTGTTGTGCTGAAGAGTGAGTTGAATCTTCTAAGCTTCGATTCTGGAACAAGTTTGGTATATAATAAAAAGATAATTTTTTTTTGCTGCGTAAACACCGGATATACTTCATCTGATGGTACCAAAAACGATATATTTTAACTCGTGGTTTCGCCACTCCTTAAAATATCAGGTTTTTTTTTTTTTTTTTTTTTTTTATGTACCACACGATTAAATATATCTAGTAATAACGCAGGAAAAGAAAATATCCTCTATATCTTTTAGAACGCTACAAAATAATTCAACGTTGTAAAACAACTGTTTAAGAAATACACCACAATTTAAAGCAAAAATTAAAAAAGATGTAAAACATAACACAATTAAATATTGTCCAAACAGCACTCATTTAGAGACAATATGGTGCAGCCAAACATTTTATCCCTCTGTATCACACTCCTTCCCTCACTCTCTTCTAATTTCATTTATTTTTACTTTAAAAATATATCTAGTTATTAATAATACGCTTGTAATTATAACTGTATGAAACAAATTGCATTTGTTTCTTATATCTGCTACTCCGTTTTTTCTTGGCGCCATGATCAGCACTTTAGTTTGATTTAAAGATGCATTGTAATAATAAAACATTTCGGAGGACACCAGTTGTAGTCCGGATACTCAGCGTCCAAATAGTCAACATATTACTGTATATAAGTGTGTGTGTTCGTGTGTGTTTGTACATTACAAAAATAATTTCTATATAACTTGATTTCTATAAGAGAAGTAAGCAGTGACTTCGTATTGAAATTTTAGTTATATACTGGGTTGCCCGTGAGAATGTCTGCTAGGTATGAATACCAATATTCAGGAATATATTCCATCTTTTTCAGAGTGGATGTCCGCTTTCTCGAGAGGATAGTGATGTTTGTGTTACATACAACGCGATGTGTGATAACTCGTGGACCAGGGTTTGAGTCACAGTAGTTGAGATGAGAGTTAATTACTGGGTCGCCCAGCAGATGTTTCAGCTACACATGATTAACCATATTCAGAACTCATTATGATCTTTTTATGGGTTAGATGTGCGCCTCCTCGAGAGGACAGTGCGACTGGTGCGTGCTGGCAAGGTAATGTGCAGTAACTCGAGCACCCGGGTTCGATTTCCAGAAGGATACAAATTATAAATTTCTAGCCTGTATGATAATATTCTTTGTACATTGAAGTTCAACTCATATTATCACGCACCTATGCACATTGATTTCTGTCAATGGAATCCGGAGTGACTGTGTATTTAGAGGAGAGTTAATTACAGGGTCCCTTAGCGCGATTACCTTCTCTGCACGAGAGTCTATATTCTCGACACAAATCCATCCATTTTCAAAGATCCGCGCATGGTCGAGAAGGTATGGATTGATGCATGCAGACAAGGCGATGGGTGACATAACTCACAGACTTGGGTTCGATTCCCAATAGTATTAGTTACATTATAACTATATATTCTTTATTTCTGCCACCATCTTTGATAGCAGCTAAAATTGTCTTATCTTTTTTTTTCTTTTCGGAATAACTGAATCTGCGATCCAATCACACACTCAGTGCCCAATGATAAAATAAGACACCACCTTAAAGACATATTTTGTACCTTGCATGTAATGCTGTGAAATTACATTTACTATGCAATACTATCATAAGTCATTAGATAATACTTTCTAAATTAGTGATGATAATAGAAGTATGTCACGTTAAGAATTATGCGGTCATTGCTTCTACGCAGCACAAAACTCGATACAGGTATAATTTTATGGAAAAGGCGTATGTACGTGGCAATTGAAATCACTTTATTTTTGGTGAAAATAACGCTGTAGTGTTACATTACTTTTATGTAAATCCAAACTAGATTTCATGAACGACGGAATTTTGTACATACCGTATTCAGAACGTTTCCTCCGTGCGCATATATTTTCAATTGTAAAATGATGGTGTATAGAATTTATCGCGATAATTTTATACGCCATTCCAATTTTGCTAAATCTGTTAGCATTTATTTCCATAGCACTTGGATTTGTGTGGGAAAATTGTAATTTGCATGGTTTGCTTATCATACATAAAACAAAATGGTTGGATATGGTGCATTTTAATGGCAAAGACCAGATATAATAAACAAACAAGCAAACAAACAAAAATTGCGTTATAATGCTTTACCAAATGGGAATTAATTTTCATTGTATTTTTATGGAAACGTATCTATTTCTTTTCGCAAAAGAATTAAAATCTAAATAAATTAAGGGCAAAATGTCTAAGGATGTACATTTTGTTTGTATATCCCCCTTATTACTTTTATCTGTAAAATGCATTGATTGGATCTTATTTACACACTTCTCCTAAAAATCTAGGTACATGGAATGTCAAAATCGACTTCGCAATCTAACAAAGTTTAGCTTATCAAAGGAATCAAATTTAACGAACCGTTGACACTTCAAACCAATCCTTTGTGTGAAATTGTAAAATGACGACTACAAAACCTCACAGGAATGCAGATGAGTGTATTAAATTCTTATTTACAGCTGGAATGTATCAGATTTACGCTATTGTTTATCTCCAGTGACATATTTGTTCACTAAAACATGTCATGTATTGAGTACTTGTGCTGCGTCGAAGCAATGGCCTAGATAACTAATCGTAACATTTCCCTTCTATTGTCATATAAAGTATTATGAGTGTAGCATTTATTCTTGTATTATGACACGTCCTAGTACCGAGTTTCTTTCTAGGAATGATAAAAGGCAGCTATAGAAAGCTGAACACCCATATATACCACACAACTTCTTGTTTTATTGTATACGAGCTTATACAACACTGATTCAAGTAGACAAGACATTCGAGCAAGCGAAGCAAGCAAGCTAGCACCTGACCAATCAACCACAAAAAATGAGAAACTAACCAACCAGCTAACCAAACAAATACCCAAACCAAAGTCTTAAGAGCGTCTAATATATTTCATTTTCTCTGTGGTAGACATGAATTGTTTATCACCAAAAGATGAAACTGACGAAAATTACCTTGCTTATTTCTCTATCCATTATGAGAAAGTCATAAATTCTTTCTTTCGCTATCTCTAAGTGATTATTATTGATTTGAACTGATACAACTATTTATACAGGGGAAAATATTTTAGGGATTATTTGCGACGCTAAAACTAAAACCGAGCAATAACCGTCCAATGGGAAGAATGACACCTTTTTCTCAACTTAAAAGTTTAAATAATGTAGTTCAAATTAGATGTGCGCAGATGCTGTTGTAAGAGAACTATTAATCTTGCCATATATATGCATTAAAACTGGAATTCACACTCTATTTATGACTATACTTTTTTTTTTGAAAGACAACGCAAAAACAAATGCCTTGCCGCATCTCGTGCTTCTTGGTTCCACGTTACTGGCAAACATACATTTTACAAGCGGAAATCATACGTTTTTACAAGCGGGGATAGAGGAGCTTATTTCGCTCAAACTTAATTAGAACAGCGTTGTCAGAATTGGTCTTTTCAACTCCTCTGCTTTTTAGTCTGAGACCGATGTGTATTCCACATTGTGTATTACTCAATATTCAGTTCAGAATCTATATCAATCCACGTACCGACATAAGATATCTTACAGAGACTTTATCACTCTGAAATAATCGAATAAGCTTCTAAACAAACTTGCTGTGCGTCATTATTCCATTGATACAAACAGTTGGATCTCGAATTAGATTTATTTTGTAGTTCACAATATAAAAATTAGTGCAAGCTCGCGCAGTCTGGATAGAATTAAAATAAACTGTTGGTATGTAGGAGACGCTATTGCATGACAAATATGTCATCATATTTTTGAATTTCATGTACATGTGATATAGTAATATAACAAATAAAGGTCATACATCTTATTTCTGGTAGAAATAAATATAATCCCTATTTTAAATTTGAACATTTGGTACACTATAGATTGAGGATTTTATTGTGAATCGTTCGTACCGCATCATTCCTAATGTAACTAACTATCATCAGTAATTTCGAAAAAAATAAGCTGATGATCTGTGACCGATGTTGCATACCAAAATATAGGTCTTAAAGCCGGTGTCTTATTGTAACATTGCAGGTTTTGTTTTTGTTTTGTTTGGTGCTTTACGACACAGCAACACAAGTAGGTAATTTAGTCCCGAGGCAATTGGAGTAAAGTGCCTGGCCCAAGGACACACCATGGTAGCTAACCATATCTATATATATATATATATATATATATATATATATATATATATATATATATATATATATATATATATTCCATATTTTAAAAAATTTCATAATTAAATCTGTTTTAAAAAATGAAATATTCTAACCCGGGTTTCCGATATGCAGAGCCAGCGTCAGTACCATTATGGAGACTTAGTCCCACATTAGGAAGAAATAAATACGTTTAACAATAATTTGAATGCGCAACTTTAGGAATCACGTTTTATTTCAATTTGTCACAACAACAGATTTTTATACAGAGCCGGCGCAATGGTATTTGGCGCTCGAGGCGAACATTGAGCCTTGCCCCTCCCTTCCTCCCCCCCCCCCAATTAACTTTCGAAAATGAATATTGTACATTTATTCTTTCCTTCTGTTTATTTTCTTTCTATTTTTAAACGCTTATTATCTTCTATTTAACGCTCTTTCTCTTTTTTCTTTTTAATCATTCAGTTTTTGCCGTGCGCCAACTTTTACCGCCCTAGGCGAGCGCCTAGTTTGGCTAATGGTTAAACCGGTCCTCTTTGTATACATAGTACAATAGTTTGATCTAGATCTACTTTCCGATTTTATCTGTCACGTTAGGTATTTGGAACCAGTGACAGTATTGAGGTCAGCTATTGCCTTTTTGAAACACGTTTCATTTTCTACATTTGCTGACTGCAGCAAGATTATACAGACCTTTTCGAAGGACTGAAAAAAAAAAAAAAATTAAAAAAATTAAAAACAAATTCGAGTCTCCGATGTTCAACTTACGCTTAAAACTTGTTGCAGTCATTTTCGCAATTGGATCTCTTTGGTAGATTACGGTCATATATATAAACAACCAAAAGAACCAAAAGGAAAAAAATAAAATAAAAATAAAAATAAAAATACCAAAAGTACCATCGTGTGAGCACAGTTTGAAAGTGTTGAAAAAGAAGAAATAATATGCTGGCATTGCTGATTATGAAACAAAAAACAACTTATACAAGTCGTCAGTAGCGTTCTAACGTGAGGGGGGGGGGAGCAGACGGGGTGGTTGCCCTGGGCGCCAGAGTTCTTGGGGCTCCAAAACAGTTCGTAAAAATTCGGGCCTCGTATTCTGCCCTTTGGGCCAACATCGTCGCCTCGGGCGCCATTTACCCTTAGTACGCCACTGCAAGTCGTCTTTTCAGGGTGTAGTGTAGGGGCGATGGGTTACCTATACTTTATTCATTTTAGTGGGGCTCAACCACCCCCATCCGCCTAAGCTAGGATCCAATTATTCCGAAAAGAAGAAAGCTATGACAGTTTTAGCTATCAAAGATGGGCCAGAAATAAGGAATATATGGTCGTAATTAAACAATACTATCAGGAATCGAGCCCCAGTCCATGAGTTATATCACCCATCCCCTAGTCTACACAAACTAACCCTCTTACCTTCTCGAAAATGGGTCTATCCTCCAAAAAGAATGGAACTTGGTCGTGAATATAGGATTTCATGTGAAAGAGGCACACTCGTTAATTAACTTTCCTCTAAATACACGTCACTCAGGATTCCTTTGACAGAAATCAAGGTATATAGGAGCAATTATATTAAGTTAAAAATATACACTAAACAGAGAAGAAGTGTTATCGCTGGATAATATAGGAAAATGCGTGAAAATATGAGGTGAATTTGCATGGAGGAAAAATAATATTATACAGGTTAGACATTTATAATTCGTAAACTTCTGGGAATTGAACCCGGGTCTTCAAGTTACCGCACATCGCCTTGCCTACACGTACCTACCACACTATCATCTGGAAAAAGCATGCATCCACCCCAAAAAAAGGAGAAATATTTAATCACAAACATTGATATTCATGTGTAGCAGAATCACTTACAAGGCTAACATATAGTTAACTCTCATCGTTATACAAAGTCACTCATAATTTCTCTAGCAGTAATACAGGTACATAGAAGTTATTTTTAAGGTGCAAATAAACACAGCGCTTACACACGAACGTATGCACACACACACACATACATATATATATATATATATATATATATATATATATATATATATAACGTGGCTTTTAAAGTTGGTATAAAGCAATTTGAAATACCCAGTACTGTTGGTATGAATACGCATATAGTTATGGTTGCAACAGTAGTCTATTGCTTCTGTGCTATCCTGATCAGTAATGAATTTCCACTTTTTAATCATTAGTAAAATAATAAATATGTATGTTCCCTGTTTTCTAAATAAATTAAACATGTTACACAATGTCATCGAAATCCCATCTACTTTCTATATCTCTTGTGCTGTCAGGGACAAACAAATACACGGAAATCTGTGAAGTGACAGCAGAACCAAAAAAAACAAAATTTAGTTGAATGAAAACCTTGAACTTAAATTTGCACCAAATAACCTAGACGCACTCGATTTGTTATAATGATATGTGTACACTTTCCATGTCATTTTTCTGCAGTGTTACAAGTTACCAATGATACAAAGTTGCAAGGCAGTACTGTAAATCCTTGGCTAGGTGGCACATATACATGCTGTAATCTGTTTGATGCTTTATTTTCTTTTTGTTTGTTAGCCTACATAATAAGGTTCTCAAACAGTTCAATTTTAAATATTCCAACGTCTGAAGGCCTTTCTCTTTCTCTTTCACTGTGTATGTTGGTCAGTCCGCATGTCAGTTTTATTTCAGTTGATACAGATCACGCTCTCTCTCTCTCTCTCTTGATCGATGATGGTAAAACTGACAGATTAATTGACCCACAGAGCAACAGAGAGATGGACGAGAAAAACATCTTATAGTTAGTCCCCCACCCCCATCTCTTTGCAAGTTGGTCAGCCAGCATATCGGTTTCACCCCAAATGGATCAAGATCATTCTCTCTCTCTCTCACTCTCTCTCTGGACTATCACATGCCACAGACAAAAATCCGTGATAAGGAGTAGCTTTGCACGTGGCATGCGACGATGTCTCTGGACCTTTGATAGCAAATCTGACAGTCAAACCGATCAACAGAGAGAGAGAGAGAGAGAGAGAGAGAGAGAGAGAGAGAGAGAGAGAGAGAGAGAGAGAGAGAGAGAGAGAGAGGAGGAGGAGGAGGGGGGATAAAAACAATCTTATGGTCAGTACCAGCATTAGGTAAAGCATAATGATCACTTCGATCAACTGTAAATAACTTTTAATGCTTGAATTACCTGTTGTTGGTTCGTCATTTCGCTTAGCCTATTCCCGACTCGTTTCGATGAATTCGCCTGTGATCGAATGACTGAACCTTCACTGTTCGGGATGCTAGCAATGGAATGTTTGTAGTGCTCTACTTTCTTTATTTAAACCAACTTCCATGCTTAAATCTTAAACGTCTCTTTTATTTATTTGATGAATGTGAATGAAAATAGAAGCTCACACATGGAGCAAAATAGCAATTTCCAAAACGATTATGAATAACAACAATAGCTGCACAACTGCATTTTGTAGCGGAAACGTTGGAAAGGGATGTGAATAATTCACTCCCTCCGTCAATACACAGTTTCCTGCAGTTAATCTTAACTCTGTTGGAAACGTAAGTATATATATTTGTATGTGGTATAAATACCATATATATGAAGCCTCTTTCCTTTTAATGAGAAATGTATCCATCTCGTGGTATATCAAATATACAGCGTACATATATATATATATATATATATATATATATATATATATATATATATATATATATATATATATATATATATATATATATATATATAACACAATTTTGTCGAAAACACATTAAATAAATAAGAAAAAAGGATAAGTAAACAATTTACCCAATGAAGTAAATGGATCATTTCAAGTTTAATGCGCTCAATAATATGAGAGCAACATGCAATGTTTCATCTTTTTACCTGCATCGTGTTCCTTGCATTGCACTGCTATCAGGCTTTACACTTTTAGTCTCATTCTTGATATCCCAGAGCATGGTAGACAAGGCTGAGGATGCTTCAATTGGAGATTGTGAAAAGGAAATATTCTGTCTTGTGGGGGGGGGGGGAGGGAAGCTCAGTCTTTAAACTTTAACTTATGTGTTTATATTTGAAAGTTATATATTTGGATATAATTCTTAAATATGGACATGTTTTGGACTGTTTACTATTATTTCAAAGTGTGCCTGACCTCAGTGCTGGGAGTTCACTGTGTAATTAACACCCTTTTGAATGCAGAGTCTTCATGTTCCTTGGTAGGGAATAATGTCTTTACTTGTCAGGACCTTTAATCATTGTGTTTGACTAGGAATTGTGCATTTAAATTAAAAAACTGTACTGTTATTTAGTTGGTTTCAATGAAGTATATATATATATATATATATATATATATATATATATATATATATATATATATATATATATATATAATTATGAATGGCAGACAATAGAGATACTAATCTTGGTTGTGTAAGTGATCCTTTTGAATGTGATATAAGGGCAGATAGATTACAAGTCTGCTCCTGGGCACTGAATGGTAAAGATCAAGTAGAGTAAGAGTGTAACACCTATGATACAATACTGATAACATCTTGAGGTAGACAGCTATTGTGAATATAATCTGTTGACATTGTTTGTGAAAGATAAAATTACATGACTGAAATTAGTACCATGAAACATTTAAATTCTGAATACATTTGGAATTTGAATTCACCTGGACTTGCACACTTTAAAACCTCTCACATACCCCAAAGACTGTTATCTTACTTTTTTTCCTTGAAAAACATCAGAACTGTAGACACACACCCCCACCCCCCCAACATTTAAAAATTGTTTCCCTACAAATTTGATTAAAAATGAGAGAGAATCCTTAAATCCTTATTGCACATCCACATAACAACATATTAGGTCAACGGGTTTTTCAGCAGCTCAAGAGTTGTACCGATAAGAAGCCTCTTCTTAAAACCTGACTTTTCAAAACACCTTCTTGTGCTACATATTTTCAAAGAAAAACTGATCAAATGTACGGCAGAGAAAAACGTTTAAACTTGATTGCACATCTTTTTCAGTAGCTTATTTAATAAAAATAATCAACATTAAAATAGTATTTGTGTAAATTTTGGAAAGAAGCACAAGTTAAAAAGATATTATATTTGCAGAAAATATTGCTACCCACAAATATCAGTAAATATAAATAGCATGAAGTTTCAAGTTTTAATGAGAATGCAATTTTTTTTTCTTTCTGAGACATAAATTGTCAAAATTGATTAAATACATTCAGAACAGTTCATCAAGTCTTCAATAATTATTGTCTCCATGATTCATTAAGTCTCTGGCTTCCATAAATTTTATAATTTAAAATGTCATATATTGTGAGTCTGAAATATATTATGCTGAGAAAAATATGAATATTTAACTCAAAAATGATGTCCTTCTTTAACATAAATGAATGAATGAATGAAACGTTTGAACACAACAATGTTACAATAAGATTGTTAATGAATTCGCTAGAATATTAAAGTAATCAATAATTTTATAGACTGTAAAAAAGATTGGAGTGTTTCTCTTGCAAGTAACGTATTTGATATGCTACTTTATTAAAGATACATCAATTTTTCTTGTTATGTTGCCTGAAAAATTCGCCACTACAGTAATTTTGTATAAACTAAGTTAATGTCTACTTGCTGATACTCCTATTTTATGCCCTATAATCCTTGCAGTGGAGGGAAGGGGGATATTGATCCTTTGGGACAGTGGAATTGCTCTAATTCACACCTAATTAGTATCCTGTTGTGAGAATGGCACACACACCCTTTACACTGTGGCACTACAACTAATGCTGCAATAGGAAACATCTGTCCATTGTCAGTTTCTTGCGGTTGGGTAGTGGGGGGTGGGGCGGGGGGAGAGTGGGTAAAGGTTCAGCTTTTAAACATCAACTTATGTGTTTATATCCTTATGTTATAAATTTGGATATAGTGGTTGGATCTGGACATGTTTTGGACTGTTTACTGTTGTTCTAAACTGTGCATGACCTCAAAGCTGGAAGTTTATTGTGTTATTAACACCTCTTCGAATGCAGTCTTTGAGTTCCTAGTAGGGAATAATGTCTTTACCTGTCAGGACCTTTAATCATTGTGTTTGACTAGGAACTGTGGATTTAAATCAAAGGAACTCTACTGTTATTTAGTTGGTTTTAATGAAGTTTGTATGATTATAAATGGCAGACTGTTGAGATACTAATCTTGGTTGTGTAAGTGATCCTTTGTATGTGGTATAAGGGCAGATAGATTACAAGTCTGCTCTTGGGCATTGAATGGTAAAGATCAAGTAAAGGCAGAGTGTAATACCTATGATACAATACTAATAACATCTTGAGGTAGACAGCTATTGTGAATATAATTTGTTAATATTGTTTGTGGAAGATAAAATTACATTACTGAAATTAGTACCATGAAATATTTAAATTCTGAATACATTTGGAATTTGAATTCACCTGGACTTGTACACTTTAAAACCTCTCACATTCCCCAAAAACTGTTATATTACTTTTTTCCTTTAAAATTATCAGAACTCTAGACCAAAAATACCCCCACCCCTTAAACATTTTTAATACTGTTCCCCCCACAAATTTAATCAAAAATGAGACAGAGGAAAATAAACCCTTATTGCACATGCACATAACAGCATATTAGGTCACAAAATTTTCAGTAGCTCAGGAGTTGCAAAGATAAGAAGCCTTAAAACCTTACTTTTCAACACACTCTCATTTGCTACATATCTTAAAGGAGAAACTGATAAAATGTAAGGCAGAGAAAAACGTTTAAACTTGATTGCAAATCTATTTCAGTAGCTTATTTAATGAAAATAATCAACATTAAAATAGTATTTTTGTAAATTTTGGAAAGAAACACAAGTTAAAAGGTATTATATTGACAGAAAATATTACTACCTACAACTATCAGTAAGTAGACAGGTGTTGCGAATATAATCTGTTGATATTGTTTGTGGAATATAAAATTACTGAAATTAGTACCATGAAATATTTAAATTCTGAATACATTTGGGATTTGAAAATCACGTCTACTTGTACACTTTAAAACCCCACACATTCCGCAAATACTGTTATCTTACTTGTTACCTCGAAAAACACCAGAACTCTAAATAACAAACATTAATATCATACACATAATTTACAAACTTCTGTCCAGGGAGCTTAGTTCAGAATGAATCTGTATTGGTGTAAATGTAAATTTCGATTTTATTTTCAAAGAAACTTAAAAATTGAAATTGGCAGAAACTTCTAGTTTGAATTCATATCTGAAAGCCATGTTTTAGCGGTGCATTACCTGCAACAGTGTTGGAAATGTGACCCAGTGGAGGGAACAATTGACTCTGAGAAGTGTACAAGAATTCTTTATTGGAAAAGTTTGAACAGATATTGCAAGAGTTTGCAAATGGGGAACATACCTTCCAAGTGGGTATTTGTTTGGTCCATCTTCATAGGAGTACAAAACAGTAGAAAATGATTCCCTAACCTGGCTATCAGAGACTGTGGACCTCAATATTAATAAGAATATATGGCAAATAATTAAATCCATGCTTGAAAAAATACTACATGAAATAAAATCTAGGTCTGATTACATTCGTATTATTCTTGACATGTGCGGCTCTATCAGTCATTCGGTTAGAGGACTGTCTGACTCTGTACTTAAGTGATTTAAAGCTACAATAAGAGCCATGAGATCAGTTACCAACTATTAGATGTGTAAGTACTATTTTCTTTCATATTTTTGTCAGGAGATTCTTTAGAAACAGCAATGATCTTAGTTTACCTCCATGGGGGTGGGGTGTGTGTGTGACATAAAGGCATAACAGTATTGAGAGGAAGTGGGGAAGCTACTTTCATGAGCTGGACTATCAAGGCTTGGGCAAATTTTGGTTAAAGTTCTGTGTTATGAAAGCTTAGCCAAATATTAGTTCTGGACTATGAAGGTTTAGCCAAATTTGAGCTAAAGTACTTGACCATTATGGCTAAAGTTCTTTTTTGACTAATGGGATTAGCCAAATTTTGGCTAAGGTTCTGGACTAATAAGGCTTCGCCAAATTTTAACAAAAGTTCTTAAGTATATATTTCAAAACAAGTATCCAACATTTGGCTAAGCCAAATTAGCCCACTGCGGATGATTGATTTGATTAAATGGAAAATCTCGCATGAAATCGGAAGCTGTTCTGACTACTCTCCCATTGTGGTTGCACCTCTCAGGTCGGGCTTATGCAAGCTGCACATCTTTGCCCCCAGTTCATTCCATTTTTCCTCCACGATGTCTTGGTGGAGACCATGAACCTAAAGCTAGGCTCGTTGGCCTCCTCCTCAGGCATCCAATCTAGATGACCCAATCTGCGAAATTTTTCTTGGAATTTCATCCAGTTCTTATTGAGCCCGTCGAATTCCCTCTCTCATCTCCTTCTCTCATCTTCCCTCTTCCTCTTCTCCTGCTTCTTGACCCTTCTCTCCTCAGCCCACGCCGCCTTGATCTTTAAAACTTCCTCATCCATCACCTCTCTGACAAACTGTTTAGCAATTCTCAGAGAGGTAATTTCCCTCTTCAAGTGTCTCGTGTGGGAGTAGCACTCCTTCTCCTCCACCCTACCCAGGAGGTGCTGAACTTGTCCATCAAACTTGTCGCCTTCATCAACTTGCCCACCTTGCAATGTTCTGCCATTCTTCTTTCTTGTCTGGTCGACGATGAATAGCATGACTGGCGAACGCATTGATTTATGTGCTTGAAGCACAGATGTGAAGGAAAACATCCCTCACACAGAAAACAACCCTCACACAGAAGAACAATTGAACAGCAATTGCGCCGACCTAAAAGAAAACCATTTTGCAGATTTTTTTTATAGGTTTACACAAGGATAAGGAGGGAGTGTTTATAGACACTCTAAACCCACACAAACACACATGCACACAATACCCACACAAACACACATGCACACTATACCCAAAGTAGTAGAGGATGGGTACTGGGATACGGATGGCACTTGGGGCACCAACGGGAATTTAACATGGCGGTGGCACTTGGGGTACCAACGGGAATTGAACATTGTGGGGCAACTTGGGGTACCAACGGGAATTAAACATGGCGGGGGCACTTGGGGTACCAACGGGAATTGAAAATGGCGGGGGCACTTGGGGTACCAACGGGAAATGAACATTGGGGCCTCTCTGGGTACCAACGGGTATTGAACAAGGCGGGGGTACTTAAATGGATGGCCCTGAAAAGGACCGTTGGAGTGTTTACTTTCTCCAACATTGAGTCAGGAAGCCTAGGAGGGTGTTGGTCTTTTTTTTCTTTTGGAGTGGTGGTGGATGAGGCAGCCAGTTAACAAGAAAAGATTATTTTTCATTATAGCCATGTTCCATTTCCGTTGGTACCCCAAGTACCCCCGCCTTGTTCAACCCCCGTTGGTACCCAGAGAGGCAATTTTAATTTCCCGTTCAAGTTCAGGCGATGGAATTCCTCTTGTTCCTTGGCTTGTTCCTTCTTGCTTCTTTCTAGGGCCCACAAGATCTTAATGTGGGCCACTTCCTTCTCTAAGACTTTCCTTAGAAGTAGCTTAGTCATGTGGAGGTTCACCTCTTCGCGCCTGACACTACTGGGGGGTGGATAGATCCACCAATCTTCTTGGACTTGGTGAAGAAAATACTCCACCCCTTCCAGTAAGTCTAGGCTCATTTTAATGAACCCCACACGACAAGGAACCAAGGAAGTCTTTTCCCTTTCCTCCACCAAGACATCGTTCACCAATCTCCTTGCTGAGGTGAGAGCTGCCGGTTGGCTGGTGACGTATGGCTTGGTGGCAGGGTATCTCCACCAACACTCCATCCTTTCCACCAAGGACTCTACCCCCACCATCACATCCCAGGCTTCCTGCAATAATTCTATGGTATTCATTGTTGTTGAGTGAATTGTGAATGGTGCGACTGCGGACTGCGCCGCTTTATATGCTGGAAGCACGGACGTGAAGGAAAACATCCCTTTTCCCAAAAACATACATACAAAATCTTATCACACCTAAAAAAGACATACCCATTACGCGGACCTAAAAGAAAGTATTTTTGAAAAAAATTTATACATACACGCACCATACATAATTTTTTTTATTTTTTATACATACACACACCCTACATACAATTGTTTTTTTTTTTTTTATTAAACACACACCACACCATCCTTTTCTTATTTTTTCTTTTTTTTATCCAACACACCACAAACACACACTCTATACAAACACACTCTACAAACACATACCAGGGAATGGGAATTTGTTTTGAAGTGGGGAAGACAAAGACAAAGACAAACACACAAACATACACAAAAACTATTTAGGCAATAATGAAAATTAATCTTTTCTTAATCAATGAGTGGCCCTGAAAAGGGCCGTTTTTTTTTTAGTGCACCTAGAGGTGTGGGCACCTCCCTGCTCGAGCCCTACACGCCGCACAACTTTCACTCCATGTTTTTTTACTAAGTTTGCATTTTCTGGGAGCAGTGAAGGCCGACGGAGGATGGGTCGCTTCACATTCCTAATCCTCCGTCATCATTTGATGCGGCCTGATGGGCTCCTTCTTCTCCGTTTCTTCCTCTTCCCTCTTTTCCACTTCTTGGAGAAGGTGCCACGCTACCTCTAGATACACTCTGATCTGGCGGATTATTTCTGTTTTGTTCATTTTTGACAAGTAAACGGGGTAGCTCAACTGTGAAGGCGTCACTTTATATGTTGGAAGCGCGGACGTGAAGTAAAACATCCCTTCCCAAACAAAACACATCACCCACACTACCCGCGTCTGACGTCATCCCTGTGACGTCATTCTGTGCTTCGCGGATTCTGCACTCTATTACCCCTTACCCAAAAAAACACAGACCCAGTACGCGGACCTAAAAGAAAATACTTTTTAAAATTTTATCAAAACACAAACACACACCACACAATCCATTTTTTTTTATCAACACACACCACAAACACACAATCCATTTTTTATTTTTTTTATTAAAAACAAACACACACCACACCATCCTTTTTTTAAATTTGTTATTTTTTATTTTTTATCAAACACACACCACAAACACACACTCTATACAAACAATTTTTTGGAAAGGGAATTTATTTTGGAGGGCAAAGACAAACATACAAACACAAATTTCTCTTTTCTAGAGATCTGGGAGGCCCTGAAAAGGGCCGTTGGGGTAAGAAAGTTTTGTTGTTTAACTTCGAGTAGCAGCAGCACTAGCAGTCGCAGCAGGGCGGCCACGTTTCGCCACAGGTCTCGTGGCTGTAGGACAAGCTCTCTTTCTGGTAAAAGAGAAGGCAAACTCATCACAGTCCATCTTACAGGTGACATCTCCGTCTGGTAGTTTTATCGGCTGCAAGAGTTGTAGCTGCTGCTGTTCTCTTTGCTGTTGCTGTTGCTGCAGTCTTTGTCTCTCCTCCCATTCTGTTCTGTCCCTGATGATTTCTTCTCTCAGGACTTCTTCCACCAGATCTTGAACCATTTGCAAAAAGATCATCGTCTTTCTCTTCGGGTTGTTCTGAAGCAAAAGATGCCTCACCCTCTGCTTGTTCACCATGGCTTCGTTCAACTTGCTAATCATGGCTGCTATCTTCTTGAAGTGTGGTTGTTGAGATCTTGACGAGTCAACGAGAGTGACTGCACTGACGAATGCACCGCTTTATATGCTGGAAGCGCGGACTCGATGGAAAACATGGTTCAGATCGATAATGAGAAATGGAAAGAGTTGGTGACCTCAGATCGATAGAAAGAGAGATAGAGTCTATCCATTTTTCATTTTTTCAAATCCAATAAACCACACAACATCATTTTTTTCAAAATCAACATTTTTTAATAACAAGAAGCTTCTCTCACATAAAATGCAAACTAACAACGAACAAGATTAAGCATGAACGTATTTACAGGGTTGACAATGTTGGGAAGGCAAACTGAACTTCCACTCATTAGGCTCTCGATGCACACTACGTTTCTGAGCTAAAGACAAGAGATAACCATAATGTTCACAAAACCAGTTTTCTACTTTAGCATCGTTTCGAGCATACTCTCTATCAAAACAAGTCACTAAATGTTCTAAGGAATATCCGAGACTCCGTTGACGAAGAAAATGTACACAATATTGTCCACACACCATATAATCCGATCCTTGTAATCGGGCATTATTAAATCGAGTGGAGGCTGCATTTCTTCTCATAAAGTCGATGATGTCGTCTTCCAAAGGAGGTAATCCATAAGAATCCAAATATTCCACACAGTGATCGTTGGAAAAGTACACAGCCACCCAATGGGTTCCTGGGTGATGACTGTCGTCTATATTAATGACATAGGCATGAACGTCTTTAGGTTTGCGATGGGGAAGTTCATCTTTGGCACACACCACAGGATTCCAAGAAGAAGTGTAGGAACTGCCAGTCAACAGGTAATGAAGTTCCCAGGTATCCATTTTTTTCTTCACAGGAAATAATAAGTCAACAATTCAAACTTGATTGTATGCTTGAATTGATCTGTCAAGTAATTCCACGAATAATCACGGCGGATAGTCTCTGTATTCTGTTGCAAAAGAGATTCGATGCGTTTGATCTCCAGAGAAGTGAGCGGAGGTGAAGAAGAATCCTGCAAGTCTTTATACCATTTTCTCAACACCTTTTCTTCCGAGATCTGAGACCAGGCGTCCTCCAAATATTCGTCCAATTTTCTTCGGCCGTCATCATCAAACATTTGTCGTGTTGTTTCTGACTGGGATGATCAATTTGATATCCATGACAATGTTCTCGGGCCAGGGTGTTAATTCTTTCAACCAATTCCTTCACATAACAGGAGACTAAATGTTTTTCTTGTTCAGGCCATCGACAAGCCATAAATCCAGTAAACTTGGGAACACTATATTTCTCTTCTTCTTTTTTGGGTGCCGAATGAATCACCTCTTCATCACTGGTGGTTTGAGACTGCTGTGGTTCACAACATCCCTCATCTTCTTCGTCTATCTCCATAGGTTCTTCGTGTTGCATCTTTTTTCTTCTAATAGTCTAGAATCACTTCTCTCAAACTGTTGATCTCTAGAGTATTATCAAATTCTGCATACAAGACGACGTTCACCGTGTGAGGTAGAGGTTCTGCAAACTGAATCTACACACGAAGTTGACCTGATTTTATAGGGTGGAAATGTCCTTCGTCGCTGCCTTGGTCAGGAGTAAAATCAAATCCCCACAACGCATATCCTTCTGCATATTCCTCGTACGAAAGGCCGTGGCTGCTGTTGGTGCCTAACTGTCCCGTGGTTTAAAACAGGGCCATGTAAGATCGCAAGTAATTTTTCGCGTTGCCAAAGTTAGGTTCGAAAGGTCTGGTACACAATGTCTTACCATCTCGACTGACTTCTATCTTGGAGACGTCGTAGTGATGAAAGTTGAACGGATTTTCGTTGTGGACTCCGTTGAAGGCTGCATTACTGACGATGCCAATCAGCAAACGTTTGGGGAGCTGTCCTTGGAAGACGTGATCATCGCCTTTGGATCGGAGTCCAGTGGCAATGGTAAATGTTTTCACTTCCACTCGTCGCACAAGATACTTGGCTGTGGTTCTGCTCAAAGTTTGACTGATGTCGTTGGCTACTTTAGGTAAGACACCCACACGGCGCACGTAAAGTCTCTCTTCTTCGATGACGGTTTTGTACAGGTTTTCGTTGGACATCAAATGGATGACGGCACTACTGCGATTCAGTCTCAGGCGTACATCCACTCCGTTTAACAAATACTTGTCTTGCAACCACATGTCCAAATGCAAACGATCCATCAGTTCTAAACTGCGCCCTTGTGAGATGTTCTTTCGACGGACGTTAAATCCCACATTGTGAGGATCGTCCGCTTCTGTCACCTCTGTGTCGTTGAAGACATCCAAGGTGTCAGGTTTCCAGACCACGCAAGCATCCAGATGAGTGTTCTTGGCTTCTTTTCCGTACGTCAAGAGATTCTCTAAGTAAGCAAGGTAAGGGTAAGTATCCATGCTGCTGCTGACCAGTTTGTTATTCAAGTACAAATTCACTTCGCTGAACAAGGAATGCATGAAATTATTGACGGGTGCCACTCTGGCCTCGGCCAGAGGATTGCTGTTGTCCGTTTTGATCACTTTGAGTTTCAAGTACAAGTGGCTGCTATTCAGATCGATGTAATCTTCGGTTTGTCCTTTGATTTCAAATTCGATAGGAGCTGAAGCCGCCAAAGACGATACAGGATGAAATTCCACCCATTGGGATTCTTGCATCGTCATCATGGTGGGGGACATGGTAAACAGATCCAGTTCTGACTTGGTACATTCGTAAGAATCTCGGTGCATCATTTTCAAGGGTTTAGTAATCAAACACGTCTAATTCTCTGACCGTTCTTCTTTTCTTATTCTTTTTTGGAACACCGTGTGTTTTATGAACTCTGAAGGGAGGCCGACGTCGTCTCTTTCTGCCTTGTCCTTGCTGTGGAGTGAAAGAAGAAGTAATGCCAGGACCAGAAGCGTCAAGTGCCTTTATAGGAGTCTCTCGGCGACCCAAAAGATCTTTGCCAGTTTGCAGCAACACATTTTTTCCTGCTCTCATAAAGGCTTCTTTGGGATTTTGTTTGTCGATGAGGACGTGTTGCAGAAATTCTTTTCCTTGCGTCAAAGTGGCATCTTTTAAGGCATGCAATCCTCGAGTCACCATGGGTTTCAAAATAGGGGCTACCGTCCGAAAAGCAGATTTTAACATATCTCCTAAACCGTGTCCTCGTTGTCGAGCAACTCCGTGGTACACCGGATACATTTTTTTGGATGTTACAATTGCTGGAGAACCTTTTTCGAAAATGTAGTTTCATCGTGACTTTACCTTTGTCAATGAATGGAACATTTTGTCCCAAATCTCCTTTTATACTAATGTTGACACTGTCAAAATACGATTTACTGACTGGAAGATAATGAGGGTGTACAAATTCACGGTGAACGTGATGCGTGTTTCCACCTTCTTCGTACGCGGAAACAGCAGAATCAACTTTGAAAGGAATGACTCTCAGTAACGGAGCGGCTGTGTTTCCCACCACGTTGTACTCCACCACATCCGAGTACACAAACATTAAATTCAGTCCAACGTTCAATTCGATAGGGGTGCGAAAACCCTTGGAGAATCCTAAGTTGTTTTGGATTTTTATATTGGTAAACTTTTTATTTCCACCCAAAATAGTATACAACCCAGGAGAAAAAGTGATGGCAAATATGTTGGACTCCGAAAATTGCAAGACGATACGGCGTGCCACAGGATGGTAACTGATCTGTACCGATTTCTTGGCTTTCTCTAAAGATTTGGCAAATTGGGCCTCGAAGATGGCCGCAATGGTTTCCACCAAATGTCGTCCACTAAAATAATACCCTTCAGGAATTCTCATGGTATAGCTCGCCAAGGGAGAATTAGTCGTCAAGGGAGAACTTTTATCTGGTACCTTTTTTGGATTCGTGAAAGCCAGTTTGAAATTGGTCCAAGTTGTCTTGCACATCCTTGTTCAAGATATCCACGATGAAAGTGTTTTGACCTTTGTCGATGTTTTGGACTTGCGTCGGATGAATGATTTCTACCAAAGCCACTTCCCAATGAGCTTCTTGATCGAATTGGATGGCCTGAGGTAATTTGGCTGTGAAACAACATAAGCCATTGTTGGGAAACACATCCATGGAACTGTCACTAGGTACAGTTAAATAAAATTGGTCATTCATAGTAGTTCCAAAGTTTGCTCTCGGAGGAGTCACTCGAGTGTACAGGAGAATGATGTTCAAATGGTTCCAAAAGAGGACTACTGTGGTTTTGGTGACTGGAAGAAGGTGGACTGGCGTTGGCCGTACCGTTGTTGTTGTGGTTGTTGTGACTGTCCGTAAATTTCAAGGAGGGACTAAGTAGAAGATAACCGATGCAGCTGCTGAGTAAAATGGTCCACAATTGTTTGTCCCCTTGTTGCAAACTCAAATTGTCAATGGCTGTTCCGATGACACAATACACCACAAAAGATTTAGCAGAGAAAGACGATTTGATTTTTAGGTACACGTTCTCCGCACCACACCCACAAAGGCTGTTTTTTGAAATTCTTGAAGAGAAGAACTCTGCGAAGGAGTCGAGGTCGTGGCTGTGTTGAACGGCATGTTGGTTACATCTTCTTTTTGTAGTCGACGACTTGGGAAGCGGCAATCCAAGAATCAAAACTAGGAGGATATCCTTTCCAACGTACTTTGACTTCTTCCACTCGACGTTTGCCCACTTTGCGTGTTCTTCGTTCGAGAATGCTTTCGATGTCGTACAAGTCGTCTTCTTTTTTGGTCACTCGTTGTAACTCAGGCAAGTAAAATGTTCCTTTGAGCACTTCTCCGTGCATGTCTTCCAATTTATAGACGGGAGGATCACGTCCACGCACGGGTCCAGTGACACGAAACAATTCGGTTGTCCAGTTGGGTAAATAACCTTTGTCAAAAGTGCGTTTGCTTTTTCCGATGCGAACCCAATCTCCCGTGTTTAGCGCCAGGGCTTTCTTCTGGTGTCTCCTCTGGGGTGTACCAAACAATTTATCAAACACCTTCACTTCGTTTTCAGGGCTGACCTCTTCGGGGGCACATCTGATGCTTCGATGGTACGATTGATTGTACGCTTTGACCAAACGTGATAACACGTCGATGTACTTGAGAGTGTGTTGATGTGTAAAATATTTCCACATGAGTTCTTTCAAAGTTCTTTGAAAACGTCCCACGACACTATCTTTGATTTCAGGATTTTCGGTGGTAAAAAAATGAATGTGCCTTTGTTTCAATTCTTTTTGAAAAGTTTAGTTTAGAAATTCGGTGCCTTTGTCGTTTTGACATCGTAAAGGGTGACGACCACTTTGTTTCAAGACAAGTTTTAAGGCACGTACCAATTCGATACTGCTTTTAGAAGTCAAAGGCACGACCCAAGCGAATTTGGAAAACACGTCGATGACACAAAACAAATATTTGTGACCACGATTGTAGGCTGCCAAATGGGAGACGTCGGCTAAATCTGCTTGCCATTGATGATCGATGCCCTCCACTTTGGTTGGATTTCTAGAAAATTTTCGTCGAATGGGTTTGTGTAACGTGTACGTCGATTGTTCTTGTAACCATCGTCGTACTTCTGGCAAACTTTCACTTTTCAATTTACTTTTAGCAGCTTGATACAATTTTTGAACTCCTCCGTAACCAGCAGCATGGCCAGGATTGTAGTAAAGGCTAGCTAAAAGTTTCTCCATGGTTTGACTCCTCAATAAGTCAACCAAGTACCAATCCTCTTTTCTTCGTGTGGTATCTTTTTGGATTGCAATGCTTTACGTGTCCGACGAGCCACTGGTGTAAAGGAGGATGCCTGAACAGGGGTCATTGGTTCTGTTTTGACTTCTGTCTTCACTTCTTTCCTTTTCTCTTCTGATGGTAAAGGGGTAGCCAACCTGGTGTGGCTAACTTTCGTATTTTTTTAGGAGGTGGAGTTTGTAACTCTTCTTCTTGTTCTTCTTTCACTGTCATCCCCGTGGCGGTGTCTGTTTTAGTGACAGTGACTTTAGGTTCGCTTTTCATCAGGGCTTTGAAATCTCTCAGAGTGGGTTGAGCTGTTTCGTCTAAAGCTTTGTGGTGAAAGAGTTGCAGACGTTGCAAGAGTTGACCGTACCGTTGCGATTTTTCTGTTTCTGACAAATCGCTTTGATCAATCAGAGCTTGTAATTCTTGTTGTAACTGTGACATCTCGTTGAGATTCGGATTGGGAGGTAAATGAGGTATCCGTTGTTCGTTCCAACGATGGAATTCCATTCATCGTTTGTAAGGAACTAAAGTCAGTTTTCGTCCTTCCATTTCATCCAAAGGTACAAGCGTGTGGCCCTTCCAGAGAAGGGTGTCTATTTTATCTTCTTCTTTTCTTCCCGTCCTGTTATCGCATGACTCCTCCTAAAAGAGGTCCAGCAATTGTTCCTAACAAAGGAGCCTTATTTTCAACAACGGTCCTATCAGCATAGGTAGAAATCCTCCTCGTTGCACCAACATTTTTTTCTTTTGGTGGAGAGGTATTTTCTTTTTGACCATTTAGCGAAGAACGTTCCGATGTTTACCTAATTTCTGTTTCTGTATCTTGGACAAAAGTACCGTTTCTTTCAAGACGTTCAAACAACATTCGCACACAGTATCGATGATTTCGTTAGGGGCTGTTTGAATTAGTTGTTTTCGCATGGGAGGATTGGATTTGGTCAGGACGGACAAGACGTCCCAATGTTTAGCCAGACGAGGTGGAAGTCCTTTTTTGGTTTTGCTTTTCTTATTGTTGGTGCTGGTGGTGTGCACGTTTGGGGGTCATCTTAGAGGTCAGGAGCAAGTCTGAAGTCTCTGGCAGGTCACACTTCTATTTTATACTGGAACACGTCTCCACTCATTGTCTGCACGACGTACCATCTTCATGACAGGCATCACTCGACGTTGAGGTGTTTTCGATGGACTAAATCGTCTCAGTTCTTCTTTGGATAAATCCACTAAACTTTGTAACATGCCGGTTCTCTCTTGGACTTTGGTTTTAGGGGAGGGTACTTTGTTAGCGTCCGCTGCCGTGGCCAAATCAGCCTAAGTCGAGGGTCCCGGAGTGCTGACTTTCGAATGGGTTTCCATTTTTGCATCAAATTAGGAAACACTCGTCTTAAGTCAAGTTTGGCAGTCATCATGACGAAGGGACGTGAAGAAGAAGAAATGGACGGAAGAAGAGAAGGAGACCTCGTCACTGCTGCCTGTCGTGGCTTGCGGGTGTACGTTTGCGTCCTCGCAGCAGTACCTCTCTTGCGGGTTGCAGTGGTGGGTGTTTTCTTGGCAGGACTTTTCTTTTTCTTTTTCTGGGAGGCTTTCTTCTTTTTAGGGCTTTTTTTCTTCTTGGGGCTTTTCTTTTTGGTTTTTGTTTTTTTGTTGGCTTGGGCATTAGGATCCCATTTCAAAAGTGAACGAATCATGACCCCTCCTAAAGAACCGCTACCTCCAGGGGTCAAAATGATTTGTTTTTTAGTCCGTGGATCGATTCTAGGATCGGCCAGTTGTGAAAACGCCACTTTATGTTTTTGAAACAAACGTTGAGTTTGATGAGGGATGTGAATGATGCCTTGCAGTAATTGACGTGCCGTCAAACTAAACCATCGTAACACTTCTTTGAGACTAGCTTCTAACAAACGGACACGGACTTGTGCATTGTTTTCGCGACTGATGCCATACAAGGCACGAATCAATTTGGCAGAAGGATCAGCTTGAAAGGAAGTCATCTCGAAGACTGTGAGTAAGAAATGACGTAGTGGATGTTTTTATGGTGTTTTTTTTCTTTCAGAGAGTGGCCGAAGGGGACGTGTAAATGACGGGACCTCCTTCTTGGCACCAATGGTGACACAATTGGGTACAAAATCTCAAATAGTCGGGAGTGGTCGGTTTTAAGTCGATGAGTAAATATGCATGAGGTGTTTGAGTGGCATCGTCGTACGCATAATTCAGTCAAGGAGTGCCTAACTGTTTGGCTAACACTTGCACTTGAGATTTGTCTCTGGGACTTTTAAACAACACCACGTAATGAGCGTTGAGACTGATGGTACGATGGGCTTTACTTTGTTGAAATAAATTTTGAGTACTGTAAATGATGCTGGCATTCCGATGATGTCCTTTTCGTGTAAACCAAAGTTTAATTTCTTCTTCGTCTTCTCCTAACATGTCGTCTAAGATGACCAGATGTGTTTAACTCACGTCAGACACGATCCCATCGTCTTCGCGGAGAAAGCCTTCCACAAACGAAATGACCTCTCCTTGACTTTCAGGAAGTATGGTGTAAGACGATTGCCACTCTTTGTAACACCACACGATGCGTTGAGGTGGACGATCGAACAGATGAGATTTGTGTTTGATCAAACGTTTGACAAATTCGGTTTTGCCTGAACCACTCGGTCCAGCAATCAACATGTTAAAAGCATGGCGCAGATACAACGCTTCCCAACTGGGACAATCTAACTTTTCGTCGATCACTTTGACCACAGAAGAAGAAGAGGCAGACGAGGCAGAGGAAGAAGATGCAGCCATGACTGAGGTAGGAAGAATTTTGAGAAGAAGACAAAAGACACAAGACATTTTATACGTTTCATACACGTTTATTGTTTTTGTAAAACAACCAACAAAAAAAACATATTTTTACAAGTCATGAAGGACAAAAATGCAGACGGCAAAAATGGTGAGGTACAACAATAAGACTACCACTTAAAGAATCAAAGTTCTATATAAACAAGTCAATGTACAACAAGAACAAAACACTTTCCTACGAATGGAGTTCACAGGCACTGGTGGTATTCTGGTCTCTGTTCTGGTGGTAGAAAAATGAAATGTCTCTGACGGAAGGGGGGGGTGTTCTTGAGGCGTTTCCATTGGTACGACGACGGTGTGGTCTTCTTCTTCTTTTTGAGGTTGGAGTGTCATGGTGGTGAACTTGAATTTCAAGTGGTTCACTTTGTTTCTTGGAAACTTAGTGACGTGCCAGGTCTTTGGCAAACTGTGCCACTTCTTGTAGCCAAGCATCGAGACCAATACTTTTCCAGTCATGTACATCTTTCCAATCGTAAAGTTGTTGGTGTAACCAACTAGCGATGCACACTTCTTGAAACGTGTGAAGGGTAGATAAAGTTTGACAAATGTCTTCTTCACACGGAGGTACACAACTCGTGTTCATCACCAGTCTCAACACTTTGAGCACAATTTGTCTTTCGTGTGCCGATAAAGCATGAATGGTGATGGTTTTGGTTAGTCCACCAACAGCAACACTGTTCCTCCAAAATAGTCCACAACGAATGTCCTGGAAAACGAAATCCAAGAAAAGTAGTCACGAAGACACACACGGCATAGCGTCCAAAATTCAATGGAAACAGTTCTTGTTTCAAGTGTTTATAATCCTCTAAGGTCTGAACACGATCGTTGACTTCCTTCCACGGAATACGTTTCACAAGTGAAGACAACGGTCCTGTCATGGTGGGTTTTTATATCCAGGTTCCCAAGGTTGGTATCTTTTGTGATCGACTACTACCGTGTACAAACTATGAAAGGTTCTTCCCAGAATAACTCGTCTTAAAGTTTGGAAGTAAGCATAGCTAAAAAATCTAGAAATGACTTTGAGTTTCCGTTTCACTTGTATCTGGACAAACTCTCTGTAAATATGTTCTCGCAGCTCCAAAGGCAAGCCACAAATGCGCTCTTCTAAACTAGTCATTCACAGGCACAACTTTCTTGGTGACGAAATAGTCATACACATGCCAAATGGAATCGGTGGGTAAAGGCTTTCCAAGATGTTCACTGATGACCTTACACCTCAGACGACGTAAAGGCGTTTTGTCTTGAGGTGACACTTCTTGTAAACGTTTTTGGTATTCTTCAAAGTTGGTCACTTTTTTTTCCTCCACTTCGTTCAATGGAATTTTGTGTATCACTCCCACATTGTAGATGGTGCCATCCAATCTCTTACGAGCCCAATTTCTTATTTGATCACTGTTCGACCATTTGAATATTTTCAAAGCAATTAAACTTCTTATAGCATTCAGATACCACTGGTTAAATTGTCTGTGTCGTAAAGGATGTAACTGTTCTTTACGTTTCACTTGTATCTGGATCAATTCTTGGTATATGCGTTATCGCAGCTCCCAAGGCAAACCACGAATGTGCCATTGTAAAGTATCATCCGACATGTTACTTCTTGGAACTGGCATCTGGCTCATCGTACCCGTACTCTTCAACAACTAAAGGCAAGTACTGTCAGCGCGGAGACCATCTAGCATGTTCGAAGTAAGCTGAGTCGTTAGGCTCCCATTGGTGAAGTCTCACACCGCAACTGAAACACTGAACTTTATCTCCTTCTCCCAAGTAGATAAATCCAGATCTGGCTAAAGCATTGGGAGTCGGTCCTTGTAGATATTTAGGCCACCTCTCTTGGAACGTCTGGAGTCGCTTTTGAAACTTGGATGAGCCAGGCAAAGTCACAGGTATCGTCAATTCTTTACCCCTGTAGGGATGACATTCACAGATAGGGATACGCTTAGCATCCCCAATAAAGAAGAAAGGACGTCCTTCATCGCTAGTGGGACGGTAAGGCACACGCGCCGCATCATCGCTGATGTCAAAGCCTACGGAATCCGTCTCGTCGCATGGCACCGTATCGCACTCCAGGTCGTGATCGCCCTTGGAGTCCACACTAGATTCCTCACTCGGTGGGTGGGTGGCATGAGTATTCATCATCTTCTTCATCTTTTTTCTTCTTGCTCGGTCAACGTTGAAAGTCCTAATGAATGGTTAGGCTTGGAAGTGGTCCCTTTTTTATACTGAAGATCGGCGTGTCCGTAAGGCAAAGTGGTGTGGTCTGGAAGTCTCACTCGTTTCTGGCGCACAATTTGGTAAACTTTTTGTAAATGGCGACTGACGATTTGGTGATTAGGTAACCGTACGATCTTGTGCGGTTCTAACGTTTGCACTCGAAAGTCTTCCACTTGTCCAGACAGCAAAGCATTTTTCAAGACCTCAAAGTTGACCACTCGGCTGGTTCGGTAGTTCAGGGTCAATCCTTTGACTTTGCATTTGGTGTGAAGTTGGCCTTGTGGGTCTCGGTATCGGTAGCCGTAATTTTTAGGGCTGCTGCTGGCAAAACTCAGAATGGTGTCTTGAGGGTGCACGTCCGTCCAGGCTCCTAAGCTATCTCCTTGGATGGTAGGATGTGGGCAACCAGGGCGATGGATATACATACAACTGTCGGTGTCAAAGTACAGGACACGATCTCCCAAGACTTCTAAAGCTTCGTCGTACAATTTCAAGCGAGCATGGGCTGTCACGTAGGCTGCAATGACCACGTTACTAAAATCGTCGGGCTTTACAAACTTGCATTCTTCTTCGAAATTGACTAAGATCAGATCTTCACGGACGATTTAGACGTGTTTCATCAGTATACTTTTGTTGTCCACCAGTTTAAAGTAGTCACTAGGATCGGTCAAGTATTCCGTCTTGGGTAAGATTGGACGTTGTGCCATTTTTCCCCACAAACAATTCAACATGACTTTGGCAAACGATCTTGTTCCTTCGTTCTTTTCTACGTCTTCCAAAGTGATTCCTTCGACGTCACTGTACTCTTCTTTGAATCGGACTTGGTCTTCGGGGGTCTGACACCACGATGGATACCCGCTGGCTTCTTGTTTCAGTTTTAAAAATGGGTTGACTTACCCCGAGAAAATGCCTGGATGGGAAGCGTCGTCCTTTTGGTATTGTGCTGTGGTTGGAAAGTGCCAGATTTCGTACACTTTCAACAAACGGTATCCTCGATCCAGAGCCCGAAACAATTCGGCGCTGATCCACGTTCCTGTCAAAGCGCGTTCTTCCTCCGTGTGGTGACAGAGGTGATCTTGGTTACATGTTTCGGCACACGTACGGCATAAAGGAAACATCAGTTTTCCTTGACAATGATGAGGTAAGATAGGATGGTACAAGTCGGTCGGGGGTAAGACTTTGCATTTGATCAATAATTCGTATTGACGAATGTGTTCCACGTCGATGTGTTCTGTCAAGATTTCAGGGTGTCCGGTAGGAAATCGTTTGTATTTGCACACCCAAGGATACAACGAACACACGTCGACGTATTTGATTTCTTCTCCTTTTGATTCGTCTACGTCGTACAGCAAGCGAGTGGCATTGGTTCGTCCTCCAAACAAACTGTGGCGTGGATCCAAAGGTTCGATGTTGGCCACGTCATAACTTTCGGCAATGCTCCTAAATTCAGGATCGGTTTTGAAACGTCGATCGTACTCGTGCTCCCACATTTCTACCACTTGGTATCCTTGACTTTCTAACTTTAGTCGTCGTTGGTAAGTGTGTTCGTAAAACTCTTCCCTGCTGGCTCCCGTGAAAGGACTTTTCAGGTCTCGTTGAGGAAAACAGGTAGCGCATCCGTGAAACAAACAACCCTGAAATTCGTACACTAAGATCCAATCTTCTTTTCTCCTTATCCGTTTCTGGCATGTTGTATCCATTTGTCTTCCTTTTGACACAAGTAATGGAGCCAACGCAATGCTTTGACCGAGTAAGGACGACTGGCAAAGAGAGACGTGTTCGAGTCTATGATGGCTAGTTCGTTCTCGGGCATGAAGTTTTTGGTGTACACTAAGGCACAGGCTTTGGGTAGGGTGCACGCTTCTTTCAAAGGATCGATGTCTCCGTGATCTAGAAATAACTGTCGAAACTTTCCACAGCAACGGCGCAAAATGTCCACATCGGATCGACAATACTTTAACATTTCTTCTTGGAAGTCAAACGGTTCTGACTGGTGAGCGCGGTACCAAGCGTGAAAGGCGTTCTCGGTGTTCGGGGTGCATTCCGTCGGGGTCGTAATAGTCGACGTCAGGTAAATGCGGTAGTACGGCGTGTTGATTGGCTTCCTTATTGAAAAAGTGAGGAAAATATCCTTTAGCCATTTCTGTCATACCAAATGTTTTAGGCATTCGACTCAAAGGCATGGCTAAATAACTCATGGAATCTTTGAATTTGACTTGTTCCACTTTTATGTAGATGAGTTTGCCTCCGTTCATGGTGACTTGGGGGCATTCGGTACCTTGTTGCGAATAATATTTTAACAAAAACTGTCCATCGTATCCTGAGAAATTGTGAGCCATGACGGTCGCATAGCGATGACAGTCCCTGTAACGTTGAATGTCCTCTTCGTTCCAAGTGTCGTCGGTGGGGTCTAAAATCCATTTAGCAAACTCGGACAGAGTGTTAGGACCACGAAAGATTTTTTCACGTCCTCCTGGAATCCTACTACAATGAGGAAAGTGAACGTGGATAGGTTCTTGGATGCACTTCTCACAAGCCCGATGAGCGACGCAGAAATTGGGAATGTGAATGCCCGTTTCTTGCATGCATTCAAAATCAAAAAAGATGAAATCCACTTGGTTCTTGTTCTTCTTCTTGTTCTGATCCCTCTTTAATTCTTTCTTCAGTGTATTGTCGTACTTTTGCATGAAACATTGATGATCATAATTCACCATCTGGTGACAAAAGCGGCATCTTGTTTTGCCGGTACAAGTGTGTCTCTTGGGGTCGATGGTTTGAATCAGGTGTCCACACGTGGAGCACAATTTCAGTATGTCGCAAGCACATTTTTGTTGGTGTCCTTGTGTCTTGCAATGCTGTTCGTTACAAGAGGGACTGACAAAAGTTCGTCGATACGTCTCACAATGGACGTGTTGTTCAGGAAGGCATGACTTTGCAGCTAAACAACCCCGACATCTCTCTCTCTGCAATGAATGTGTCGCTCCCGATTGTTAAATCCTTGGTCACATTTCTAGCAGTAGTAAGAGTGTCCTAGAAATCCTGTGATACTGGTGATGGGATCGAAATGTTGTTGGTGGTGATACAGGTGAATGTATTTTCCCTCGGGGAAATCGGGTCCTCGAAACAGCATATCTCCGCGCACTTCTTGAGGGTGTACTTTCAAAGTGTAGTCAGGAGCCAAGACGTCTTGAAGTTGTTGCATTTGAGAAATGCCACACACGGTGTCTTTGGGGATTCTTGCTTGTCGTAACAGGAGTTCAGCTTCGTTTCGTTCTTTGGCTTTCTCCGATCGTCGAATGTTATTGCAGGCTCTTTTCCATTCTGCGCTCTCGTTCTTGTCGGCATACGTTCGCCCCACCACGATGGCACGGGCCAAGCACATCTGGTTTTGAGAATTGTCGATTTGGACGACACTGCGTTTGGTACTGCGAAGGTCGTCCACCAGTAACACTTTCCTACTTTGTCCGCTCCCTCGAGGAGGGGAGACGTGAGTCATGTGAAGTGTAGCCTATCCATCCGTGATGGCAAACTCTTCGTTGGATTGTTGAACGTGTTCTATTTTGGTCATGACTTTGGCTGGTGTTAACTCTGCCGGGGTGCTGAACTCGATCCAGACAGTCGACTTCAAACTGTCGTGATGGATGGACAGTCTCAATCGATCGTCCTCTTTGGCTCCGCATTGTCGTTTCAAGTTCTGTAACACAGAATCCCACAAATGGGTAATGAACCCTGCAGCTTTCTCGGGAGGCACTTCGGACTTGAAGTCTTTGAAGCGAACCGTGTAAGTGTATGCTGTAGTTCTAAATTTGCTAGAGGCCACTTTTTGCGTCTCTCGAATCCGATAGTAATTTTCGGGAGCCGCGGTAGAACTTTCTTGGTCAGGGGATCTGGTGGTGGATTCTTTGGGTGGGTTAGAAGGTGGTACGGTTTCAGGTTCACTCATCTCTTCTTCGAAATCGCTAGCATGGACTTGAGCTAGCACTTCAGCGAGCGGTATTTCAGGCGGCACGGAAAGTCTTCGTCACCGTCTCTTCGTTTCTTCTGTTTTCTCATGGATTTGGCGTGATCTTTTCATCTTGAAGTCTGATTTGAATCTGATTCAGTTTTACACAGGGAGACTATATATAGAGAGACCTTCTTACCCTCAGAATCAGTATTCGTGATTCCACTTTCATACTGTGAAGATGGAAGAGTCAAAAAGAGGTATTCCAATTTATGACTCTAGCAAATACTATCAGGCTATAGACAACGGGATAATGCAAAATATTTGAGCTCGAGATAAAAGTCAAGATACTTGCTATATCTGCCACAAGAAAGGACATTGGGTTTCATTATGTCCTCAAAGAAAAGGAATGAGAGATACAACTCAAGATACTTGCTATATCTGCCAAGAGATAGGACATTGGGCTTCATTATGTCCTCAAAGAAAACGAAAGAGAAATAAAAGTCAAGATACTTGCTATATCTGCCAAGAGAAAGGACATTGGGCTCCAGAATGTCCACAACGTCAAGGAAAAAAAAAGAGAGACAAAACGAAAGATACCTGTTATCATTGTCAAGAAAAAGGACATTGGTCTTCCGAGTGTCCACAGAAACAAGAGAACCTACCAGAGAGGGAGGAAGCAGAGGAATATTCAGTTCCAGAAGAAGAGGAACCTATCCCCGTCGTCAAGAAAGGAAGAAAGCTAGACGATTGGAAGACAGTGAAGAGGAACCCTTGATTCCTGTGAAGAAATTCAAAAAGAATAAGAGAGAGAGAGACAGTGAACAATTAACTTTTTTGAGTATGGTGTTATGTTCATGGTGATTTTTGTTTTTGTAAAAAAAAAAGAGAATAGCCTAGGATGGAAAAAAAGTAAGTGTCTTTTGTTATTTTAGAGTATGGACGCACTCACGCACGCACGCACGCACTCACTCTTACGCAAAACCAAGGAATGGGATTAAAGTTTTACTTAATTTTTTGGGCAATTGAAATGATCATCTTTTCTAGAGATCTGGGTGGCCCTGAAAAGGACCGTTGGGGTGTTTGTTTCTAACAAACTTATGGACTGGATATGATCAGCTTCAACTGTCTCAATCCCTTTCCACGACCAACTTCTATTCCTCCTCCTCCTGCTGCTGCTTTGGTGGTAGTAGTAGTAGTAGTAGTGAATGGTGATGGTGGTGGTGGTGGTAGCATCTCAGCAGTAGTCGTGATGGGTTTAGAATGTTTCGCCCGTGATGGTCATTTTCTCTTAGGTTGAGTTAAATAAATCTGATACAGGTTTCTCAGATTTTTTAACTCCGATAAAATGTCTTGTAGTAGACTCACCGTTTTGTTTTCCTCACTCTATTCCTTCGGTTCTTCACCCTTTTCCTCTTCTAACTTTCTTATTTCTTCTTGTTGTTTTCTTCTTTCCTCTTCTTGCTGAAGAAAAACTTCTTCGTCTTCTCTCTGTCGCTGTAAAAAAAAATGCCATTTCTTCTTTTTGCATTTTTTTTAAATCGTCCATGACAGGTAAAGAGGCTGATGGTATAGCAGCAGTCGTGGTGGTTTCAGGTACAAATTCTTGAGAAGACAAAAAATCCTCGAAATCTAAATTAAAATCTTCCGGTTGGAAGTTCACTTGAGTATTCGTTGCTGTCGTTGTAGGCTCCCTCCAATACATAGTCTTAGCAATCTCCGTCATACTTAGACCGCCCAAAGTAAAATCCCTACGAACGCTGTGATACCTTTATACTCAAAATGACGTGACACCCCGCTCTCTTCCCATTGGAAGAAACACTAACACGCTTGTAACGCGCGCTTGGATTGGTGCTTCATTTCAATCCATTTCAATCCGCTCATAGGGTATATATACCACCGCTTGTCTCATAGAGTTTCACCGCTTTTCTCCAAGACCACTCCAGAAGAAGAAAAATATGTGGACTAGCGTAGAATCATCTACCATCATCTCCGGAATGCTGTTTGACCCAGACTTCCCGATGTATGTAAAAGCCTCATGGGCTATTACAAAAATGACAGAGACCGCTATCTGGAAACGAAGGATTTATGTGGAACGTCAAGGATGTTTGAAGCGGGTCTCGATCCACGGTCCGGAAGTCCGACGCAGTCTCAGGAAAAGAAGACCCTCTAGGAGATGTCTTCTGTGTTAACTTGGTTGACACCACTCAAATGGCCCTTTTCAGGGCCAACCATTTAACAAGAAACAATTAATTTTCATTATAGCCATGTTCTATTTCCGTTGGTACCCCAAGTACCCCCGCCTTGTTCAATCCCCGTTGGTATCTAGAGAGGCCCCAATGTTAATTTCCCGTTGGTACCCCAAGTGCCCCCGCCATTTTCAATTCCCGTTGGTACCCCAAGTGCCACCGCCATGTTAAATTTCCGTTGGTACCCCAAGTGTTATCCATATCCCAGTACCCATCCTCTACTACTACCCAACAAACACACATGCACACTATACCCAACAAACACACATGCACACTATACCGCATAAACACACATGCACACTATACCCAACAAACACACATACACACTATACCTAACAAATACACATGCACACTATACCCACACAAACTCACATGCACACTATAACCAACAAACACACATGCACACTATATCCAACAAACATACATGCGCACTATACCCACACAAACACACATGCACACTATACCCAACAAACACACATGCACACTATACCCAACAAACACACATGCACACTATATCCAACAAACACACATGCACACTATAACCACACTAACACAAACACATTCTATACCCAAAAAACACAAACACACACGCACACTATACCCAACAAACACATTTTATAAGGGAAGAGGTTTTAAGTCTTTTGGGGGAAAGACAAAGACATACACAAACACAAACATACAAACACAAATGTTTTTGGCAAAATGATTAGTATCTCTCTTTTCTAGAGATAGGGGTGGCCCTGAAAAGGGCCGTTTTGATTTGGTGAGTGGTCCTGGATTTTAGCGCTTGGCAAGATGGCCACGTCTCACCACTGGCTTCACCGCATCACATGGATCCTTCTTCGTGAAGGAGAAAGAGAAGTCCACTGTGTTCATTCTGCACTCCACCTCGTCTTCTCCCTCATGCTGATGTTGCTGCTGCTGTTGTTGCCATCTAAGATATTCCTGATATATAAGATACTCCTCCTTGTCTATTTTTCCCCATTCTTCTTTCTCCCTGATAGTTTCCTGTTGAATAATGTCTTCTAAGAGGTCTTGATCCATTTTCAAGAAGATGGGGGTCTTTATGTCCGTCTTTTTCTGATCCAGATGGTGTCTGAACTTGTGCATGTGCACCAGGGTCTCACTGAGTTTTGCCATTCTACTCATTTTGTTTGGTTGACAAGTCAACAATGGGTTACAAGACCAGTGAATGCACCGCTTTCTATGATAAAAGCACGGACGTGAAAGAAACATTCACCCACCCGCACCCACCCCCAATTCGGTAAAGATGGACGTGAAAGAAAACATGACCAAGACCGATAGAGAGAAATGTGAAAGAGCATATTAGTACAATTTGTTTTCAATAAATAAAATCAAGACAACAGCATTTTTGTTTTCAAAAATCAATATATTTAATAATACTAATAAGAAGCTTCTCAAACTCAAAATAGAAACACAAATGGGCAAAGTTTAAACATGAATGTATTTACAAGGTTGACAAGTCTGGTTGAAATTGGTGTGTCAGCTGAAAATAGTAATTGCCGCCGGACGCTGGATGATGCACGCCGGACAAAGGGCAATACAAAAAGCATGGACAAAGGGCATTAATAGCAAAGGCACACTTGGCCTTACAGCCTGGTGAGCTAAAACAAGAGTTTCTCCAAGAAAATGATGCTCCACTGGCTGAAATTAATTTCCAGGAACCAAAGACCATTTTTGTTCTTAACTGTTGGGTCTGAAAATATTCTTTGATATTCTGGAGGAAAAACATGATTTTCAAATGGCCACAATGGCAACTATATTGGACGCAAGATTGGCACAATATTTTATATTAAGTGTTTTGGTGAAAACCCTATGTCGATATGACCATTCATTCAGGAGGAGTAGAGATGAAACGTTTTTCAAGATGGTCATACTGGCTGTAAGATTGGCATCATTTAGGACCAACCAGACATCATATGAAGTCTTTTGGTGAAAACCCCATGCTGATATGACCATCCATTCAGATATAGTAGTGATTACAAGATTTTTAAGATGGCCACCATGGTGACCATATTGTATGTCTGATCAGCATCGCTTTCATTCTGGAACAACCATACACCACAAGAATTCTACTAGTGCGAACCACATATCGATATGACTTTCCGTTTAGAAGACGAAGCAATAACAAAATTTTATGATGACTGTCATAGTGGCCATTATGGATCTCAGCTCTGCAACATTTTCATTTATAACCACTAAAAGCCCTTTGGTGAAAACCAACTGTCAATATGACCATCCATGCAGGAGAATGATAACAACGTTTTCAAGATGGCTACAATGACAGTCATGTTGAAAGTCGGATCAACACCATTTTCATTAGTACCGCTAGACTTGATTAGAAGTCATCCGGTGCAAACCCAATGTTAATATGGTTTTCCATTTAGGACATGTCAGTAACAAGATTTACATGATGGCTGCCATGAGAATCATATTTGATCAGTACCATTTTCATTTAGGATAAATAGACGAAATAGTCTTTTGGTCAAAAAACCACATGCTAATATGACCATCCATAAAGGAGTAGCAATAATACGATTTTCAAGATGGCAGTAATATTGGATGTCAGATCAGCACACCTTTCATTTAGGACCGAATAAACATCATAAAAATCTTCTGGTGAAAACCCCAAGTCAACAGGCCTTTCTGTTCAGGAGGAGTAGCAATAATAATGAAAATAAACGTGGCCAGTCACACTGAGCAATATCGGAATGTACATGCCCATAGTGTTTCCTCAAAACAATGCAGTTTAAAGACAGTACAAGTGACCATGCATTTAGAATAAGAGCAATACAAACACATTCATAGAAGAACTCTATAATAGACCCCCCTGCATTCCATCTCCACCTTAAGCAAAATCTTCATTTCAGCTAATGTACGAAAATACAGGGTTCACTTGCTTAAAGTGATAATTTCTATCAAACTCTTATTAAATGTAAACACTATATTTAAGATGAAAACATAGTTAACAATGTTAAAGAATCATACATAATGCCTCATTTCTCATAAGATTAACAAAATGATAACCTTTTTGTTTATCATGTTCAGGTTGGCACAACAATGAATCAATTCAACTGGTTTCAAATATCTTGTGTGGAAAAAAGTATACTAAAATGTTCCTTTAGTCACAATATAAAACATCAATTTCTTTACCTGTACACAATAATTATGCCATGGATGACTATACTTCAGTTAGAACATCTGATGTATATTGTAGGTTGAATCCATCGGGATCAAGGCGACATTCAATCCAAAACTTTGTATCATCCCTTGGTATATTTTGTTTCTGAAATAAATACAGCGATATTAATTTCTCTTTCTGATCATAAAACAACTTTGCAATTAGATCCTAAAAAGCACGCACATTACTGTGCCTAACTGTTAAATGTGGTAAAGCGCATGCCCCAAAATTAAGCATATATAAAAAAAAATAAGCACACATGGGAATTCTATATTGACACAAGCAAGTGATACGACAAAGTTCAATTTTGTATTTCATCTTTTCTGAGAAAATCTGAGACATAGTGATCACTGTCAGGTGACATCATCATCATCAACTCTGTTGAAGTTTTTGTGAAATACCAAATCACTAAAACTAGTAATACAAACTTCATGAAACTTGCTATATTTAACATTTAGTGAGTAACAAATACTTTCCCTTTATCTGCATGAATCCCCACTTGTGGGGGCGGGGGGAGAATGATAGGGGTGATTAAAGACCACCTCCTATTTTCTACACATTACGATATAATTTAACTCTACTTTGAAGTCTTTGTGCAAGTCCACACTCAAAAACTTTGTATACTCCAATGTTTAAGTAGTGTCATTTGTTTATCACTGTTAAGTCACCCCCTCATTTCTACATATTTTGTTACAATTCATGTTAATTTTATATTATGATAACGTATAGACCAAGGGCAAATATAGACTAAACATGTCTTTCAAGTCTACAAATTAATAAATTCCTTGTCATGATCAAGGAATATTCCATTTTACATAAAGGGGGATCATTTATAACATATTTCAAGAATGCTCCATCAAAGCTGTAGGAGGTGACAATATGATGAACTGGTGGATGGATGATTGTGATCACAATATCGCCAGTACTGTTTTAAACCAGAGTATAATCAACGAGTACACAGCTCACCTCTACTGTAAACATTAATCAGGCAGAAAATAAATTCGGATTAAAGTCACCTTTACAACAATATGCAGGCCCCTTTTGTAATTAAAGTGGGTTTATATATATATATATATATATATATATATATATATATATATATATATATATATATATATATGTATATATATATATAAGTAGTATGTGGTGGGGATTGAGACTCAAAATTTTAGGGGGTGGCACTTGAGGCTCACAATGTTAATTTTCCGTATGAGTCTCAAGTGCCACCCCCTACATGAGACCCAAAATTTTAAGGGGTGGCACTTGAGACTCACTATGTTAATTTTTCGTATGGGTCTCAAGTGCCACCCCCTACGGGAGTTTTTAACGTGGCGGGGTCTCTCTGGGTACGTACGGGAATGGATCATAGCGGGGGTCGAACCGTATGTAGTGACGAAGACAACGTCTTCTACCATCAAAAACTGGGGTGGGGGTGTTGTGATAGTAGAAGACGTTGTCTTCGACACTACATATGGGGTGTGGGAATAGAATTAATCTTTCTTGAAAAAGGGGTGGTCCTCATAAGGACCGTTGGAGGAGGAATATTTTTATTTCCCCCAACATTGAGTTAGGAAGCCTGGGAGGTGGAACTTGTTTTTCTTCTTCTTCTTCTCCTCCTCCTTCTTCTTCTCAGGTATCCAGTTGGGATGATTCAATTGTCTGAACTTGTCCTGAATTTTCATCCAGTTCAAGTTCAGACGATTGAATTGTTTTTCTCTTTTTTCCTTAACCCACATTAACTTGATTTTGGCGTTCTCCTGTTCCATAATTTTTTTAATAATCGTTTCCACTCGAGTGAGGATTATGCATTTTAAATTATCATCTAATTTATGGATGCAATCCAAGACTTCTTTAAGAAGTCCTACTCGACAAGGTGAAGAGGAGTTCTTGCTCTTCTTAACTTCCTCCTCCTTCTTCACTTCTTGAATTAAATTCAAAATTAAGTTAATGTAGGTGAAGTGTTCTATTTCCCACTGCAGACTGACTGGATACCACCACATCATTTTTTGCCTATAATACTTAACTTCCACCATCCAGTCCCAGGCTTCCTGTAGATTTTCAATGATATCAATCATTCTTCAGCAATGAAATGTGAATGGCGTCACTGTGGAAGGCACCGCTTTATATTCGAGAAGCGCGGACGTGATGGAAAACATCCCCCTTTTTTCCAAAAAAAACTACACACCACACTATCCTTTTTATATATCAATCACACCACACAAAACATACAAGGGGAGAAGGTTTTTTTGTGGGGTTTACTATTACAAAACAAAAAAAATATACAAACATATATAAAACACACACACATATATATATATATATATATATATATATATATATATATATATATATATATATATATATATATATATATATATATATATATATATATATATATATATATAGGCAATCATTGGAAAAATTAATCTTTTCTTGAAAAATGGTTGGCCCTAAAAAGGGCCTTTGGGTTTTTTTGTTTTTTGGGTTTAGCATTTACATCTTTGGCTAGGTCTTCTTTTTCTTCTACTTCTTCTAACTTCTGGTCCGTAGAGAAGGACTCTCTTCAAACATCCTTGACGTTCGATGTAGATACGTCTTTTCCATAAAGTGGATTCTGTTATTTTTGTGATAGCCCATGAGGCTTTCACATACATTGGGAATGCTGGATTAAACAGCATTCCCGAGACAATGTTCGATGCTTCCACGCTAACCCACCTGATTTAGTCTTTTTTTTGAGTGGTTCTGGAGAAAACCGGTGAAGCTTTATGAGACAAGCGGTAGTATATATACCTTACGATCGGATTGAAATGGATCGAAATCAACTACCAATCCAAATGCGCGTTACAAGTGGGTCGGGTTTTCTTCCAATGGGAAGAGAGCGGGGGTGTGACGTCATCTCGGGTATAAAGGTATCGTAGCGTTCGTAGGGTTTATTGCTTTTTTCGACAGCCTTCATGGAGACTGGAAAGACAAATAGTACTATGTATTGGAGTGAGCCTTCAATGATTAATGCTGCTGCATTAATGAACTTCCGGCCGGAAGACTTTGATTTAGATTTACTAAATCAAGATTTTAAGAATACTACTACAACTGCTACTACTACTGCTACACCAATGATGAATGAATTTAAAAAAAGGCAAATGGAAGAGATGGAAAATTTTTTAAAAAAGCAACGAGAAGAGGAAGAAATGTTTCTTCTTCTTCAACAGCAGCAGAAAGAAGAAGAAGAGAGAAGAAGAAGACAAAGTGAGGAAGAAATCAGACAGCAGCAGCAGTTACAAGAGGAGGAGAAGAAGGAAACAGTAAAGGAAGGCATCAGTCTTGAAGAAAAAACCGTAAGTCTGTTAGAAGAGATATTATATGAGTTAAAATGGATGACTAATGTCTGTAAGTATTCTTTAACTCATCAACCACCTAAACGAAAAAGACCATCACGGGCTAAACAACATTCTTCTAAGCCTACCAGTTCTAGTGAGATGCCACCACCACCACCAACACCACCAGTGATTACCACCATAAGCAAAACACCATCAGTAGCAGCAGCATTAACAGGATATGGATTGGGTCGTGGTAAAGGACTACGGCATTTGAAGTTGATTTGAAGTTTTGTTTTTTAACCAAAAAAAAAAACAAAACAACCCAACGGTCCTTTTGAGGGCCCCCAGATTTCTAGAAAAGAAATCAAATTGCCAAAAATCAAGTTAAAACTTAAAAAAATCCCATGGTGTTGTATATCAGTGTGAGTGCGTGCATCTATACTCTAAAACAAAATAACACAAAATCACTTACTTTTTTTCTCCAGTCTTGTGTATTCTGCCATTTTTTTTACAAAATAATTCAGCAATAACATATAACAAAACAAAAAAAAAAACACTCAACAAAGTTCCTTTTTTTGTTCACTTTCTGTCTCTCTTGTGCTTCTTGAATTTCTTCTTCTTCATAGGTTCCATTGGTTCATAATTTTCTTTTTCATTCTCACTGTCTTCCAATCTTCTCACTCTCTTCTTACTTTTCTTAATGATATGTTCTTCTTCTTCTTCTTCTAGGTTTGTTGTTGAATCGGCTTCCTCTCTCTCCTCTGATAGATTTTCTTCTTGTTCTTGTTCTTTCTGAGGGCATTCCGAAGACCAATGTCCTGGTCCCTTACAATAATAACAGATATCTTTTGTTTTGTCTCTCTTTTCTTTTTTTTGGTGTCGAGCTTGGGGACATTGTGTAGCCCAATGACCTTTCTCTTGGCAGATATAACAAATATCTTGACTTTTATCTCTCACTGGTAGTCCTCGAGCTATATAATTCCAATAATACCAAGCAGGATGCATTCCTCTTGGAATATGTTTTCTTCTCTCTTCCATTTTTTGTTGACGTTGTGAACATTCTGGAGCCCAATGTCCTTTCTCTTTACAGTGTTACGTATGATGTTTATATAATATTATAAATATTTTAGGAAATTATAAATGTTTCTTCACTTTAATATTTGCTTAAATCTTAATGTTTATCAGGAAAAACATGTTTAACTAGTGTCCTTGAATTAGGTTGTTTTGATCAATATGTTTTCTCAATTTGAAGGTCAAGGTTGATTTTTGTTTACAAGTAAAAATTCCATTAAGATGACTCATATTCTAGAACATTCTGTCATGTGACCAATCTTTATATATGCCATGTTTGGTGGACATTTATTCAGTTTTGACATTACCATCAGTCTTGTAAAGAGCTATTACAGTTGTGAAAATTCATTCCAAATTCTAAGAGAGGAATTATTTTAAATATTCATTGGATTATAACAGTGCTCATAAACTTTTGGATTTTGGATTTTTAATTGATGATTTTGGAATTTATGTGAACTTATATTCAGATATTTTGGAATACTTCATTTTGACATCAGCACATCAAAGATTACTAGTACATCAGGACTTTGGAGACCATTGGCACATAATAACATTCAAGGACACAGCCGTGAATTCGGAACATTCTATATTTAGGACTTGTGATTAGAACAATCATTCTTATTGGATTATTAGGATTTCAAAACACATTACTGTAAGTGACTTTTTGATTTTTCATTTTAATTATCTAGTAATAAATTGCTTGTTGATTTTTTTACTTGATTTGTTGGTTTCACTTTCTTTCTGTTACATTTTTCTTAGACCATAGAGTCGTAACAGAAATTGGGGGCTCGTCGTTCCGGGATCTGAATTTCTTTAAAGCATATTAGAGATATTAAATTTATCTTTGAAATTCATATTGATTTTGTGTCTGAATTTTTTTTGTCTTTGGCAAAGATTTTTAATAGAGAAATTTTTTTGTGTGAAACCAACAAGCATTTACTATGGCATCTAATGTTCAGAATTTCATTTCAAAACCTACCCAGGAGGGGTTAGAGTGCATGAGAAAGGATGAGTTGCTCGAGCTTGCCAGAAAATACAGTCTATCTGAGGCAAAATTATCATTGACAAAACAGGAGATAAAGATTATTTTAATTCAGTATTTAGTAGGAAAGGGAATTTTTGAAAATAGTGCTTTAATTTTGAAGAGAAAGCCTGTATCTGGTTCTGACAGGAAATTAAGGGAATTAGAGTTAAAGAACCAGATTGATTTAAAATTGGCAAAGCTTCAGATTCAGAGAGAGAGAGCGAAAGAAGAGAGGCAGATACAGATGGAGAGAGAGAAAGAAGAGAGGCAGATACAAATGCAGAAAGAAGAGAGGCAGATGGAGAGGGGGAGAGAGAGAAAGAGGAGAGACAGATGCAAAGAGAAGAAAGGGAAATGCAATTTAAATTAAGAGAATTAGAACTGGCAAACAGAGAACACTCCATTCCTTTAAACACAAGTCCAGGTTTTGATGTTACTAGATATATTAGGTTAGTACCCCCTTTTCAGGAAAAAGAAGTAGATAAATACTTTCTTCATTTCGAGAAAATTGCTGAAAACTTGAAATGGCCCAGAGAGCATTGGACTTTGTTATTACAAAGTGTACTTATTGGCAAAGCTCGTGAAGTCTACATTTCACTGTCAGTACAACAAAGCACTGATTATGATGTGGTTAAGGAGTACATCTTGAAAGCTTATGAGTTGGTACCAGAGGCATATCGACAAAGGTTTAGGAATTGTAGAAAAGAAACTGGACAAACTCATGTCGAATTTGCAAGGGATAAAGAACAACTATTTGATAGGTGGTGCTCAGCCAAGAAAGTTGATCAAGGTTATGATAACCTCCGACAGCTCGTATTAATTGAAGAGTTCAAGAGGTGCATCCATAGTGATATTAAAACCTATCTTGACGAGCAGAATGTGGAAACTTTGGAAAATGCTGCTCGTATGGCTGATGATTATTCCTTGACTCACAAAATTTCATTTGGCAATAAGTCGTCCTCTCAGCAGTTTTCTGGTAAAAAACCATTTCAATCTCATTCGAGTACTTCCAGATTTCACAACAGCACAACTGTTAGGAATCAAACATCTGATAAGACTGATCAGAAATCCTTATCTCTTCCTACGTGCACTTATTGTAAAAAGAAAGGGCACGTTATTTCTGATTGCTTCAAGTTGAAAAATAAGCAACAGAGAAAAGACAGAGCTTTTCCAAATGCTCTTATTTCTACGAGGTCAAGGTCACGGTCTTGTATTGAAAGCAATACATTTGTTGGGTCAAACAAACCCCAGTCTGATTCTATTTTGGAGGCTTATGAACCATTCATGTCAGAAGGTTCTATATCACTTATTGGTGATTCTGCCAAACCTATCCCAATTAAAATATTAAGGGACACTGGAGCTTCTCAGAGTCTTTTATTATCAGGTACTTTACCTTTGTCTGAGGAGTCTTCTTCAAGTGAAAGTGTTCTTGTTCAGGGAGTAGAGTGCGGCTTTGTAAATGTTCCTCTTCATTGTGTAAATTTGGCATCAGACTTAGTTTCTGGACCTGTGACTGTTGGGGCAGTGACGTCTTTACCCATAGAGGGTGTTCATTTATTACTAGGCAATGACCTAGCTGGAGATAAGGTTGTGGTTAATCCACTTGTAACTGACAAGCCTTGTTTGGATCAGAAAGTTGATCCTGTCGAAACTGAAATCCCTGATTTGTACCCTGCTTGTGCAGTTACTAGAGCTATGGCAAAAAGAGCTCTTGAGAGTGATGTTGATCAGGATATTATTCCTTTAGCTGACACATGTATTGGTCAGTCTTTTGATGAGGTCACTTTTTCCTCAGGGGTTGATCAATCAAACGGTATTGATCACAGTGATCCTCTTTTGGCAACTCATTCTCTTTGTTCTACTCAGGGTGACAAACGACAATCTCTTGTCGTTGAACAGGAGCAAGATCCCGAGATATCTTGTTTGTTTCAGAGAGCTATTAGTGAAACTGAAGCCACACAAGTTCCAGTGTGCTACTTTGTGAAAAATGGGGTCCTTATGAGGAAATGGAGACCACCTGATGTACCTGCTGGTGACGAGTGGTCAGTGAGCTATCAAATTGTTGTTCCTAAGTCATATAGACAGGAAATTCTTAATTTAGCCCATGAAACTCCTTTGGCTGGTCATTTAGGAGTCCGTAAGACTTATCACAAGATCTTGAATCATTTTTATTGGCCGAAACTCAAAAGTGATGTTTCTAAATACTGCAGATCTTGTCACACTTGTCAAATGGTAGGAAAACCCAATCAGAAGATACCTAAGGCTCATCTGCAACCTATTCCTGCATTTGATGAACCATTTAGTAGAATAATGGTAGACTGTGTTGGTCCTTTACCTAAAACCAAGTCAGGCAACCAATACTTGTTGACCATCATGTGTGTATCTACAAGATTTCCAGAGGCAATTCCTCTGAGAAATATAAAACCTAAAACTATTGTGAAAGCTTTGGTGAAGTTTTTACACTTGTTGGCCTTCCCAAATCTATCCAGTCAGATCAAGGGTCAAATTTTATGTCTGGAATTTTCCAACAAGTTATGCATGAATTAGGCATCCAACAGTTTAAATCTTCTGCCTATCACCCTGAAAGTCAAGGTGCTTTGGAAAGATTTCATCAAACTTTGAAGAATATGATTCGATCATATTGCTTTGATACAGAAAAGGATTGGGATGAGGGTGTTCATTTGTTGTTGTTTGCTGTTAGGGAATCAGTTCAAGATTCGTTGGGTTTTAGTCCCTTTGAACTAGTTTTTGGTCATACTGTCCGTGGACCACTGAAATTATTGAAAGAGAAACTTCTTTCAAATGAAGATTCAAAGATTAATCTTCTTGATTATGTCTCTGATTTCAAATACAAGTTGTCAAAGGCCTGTGAAGTAGCAAGAACTAATCTTCACACTACTCAATCAAAAATGAAATTAAGGTATGACAGAAATACACAGGAAAGGAGTTTTAAACCTGGTGACAAAGTTCTGGCTCTCTTTCCCATACCTCAGAATCCTCTTCAGGCTAAATTTTATGGTCCTTATACCGTTGAAAAGAAAGTAAATGACTTAAATTATATCATTAACACTCCTGGGAGACGGAAACAGAAACAACTTTGTCATATAAATATGTTAAAGGAATATTTTGACAGAGATAGCTCAGCTAATTATTCTGTTAATTTAGTTGTACCTGTCCCACACAGTGAAGATATCAACGATGGAGTACGATCAGACTATAGTGACTCTGGTATAACCAATCTTCGGAATTCAGAAATATTGAACAACCTAGACCAGAAACTTTCACATCTACAACAACATGAAAGAAATGAACTAAAACAGCTATTACATGACTATGAGCACTTGTTTCCTGATGTTCCAACACGAACAAGTAAAATTTATCATGACGTTGACATTGTAGATTATGCGCCTGTGAAACAGCATCCTTATAGGATGAATCCTCTCAAACAGAACTATCTGAAGAAAGAAATTCAGTATCTACTGGAGAATGATTTCATAGAACCAAGTAAAAGTAACTGGAGTTCACCATCTATTCTTGTTCCCAAGCCAGATAATACATTCCGTATGTGTACTGACTATAGAAAAGTCAACAGTGTCACCAAAACTGATTCATTTCCAATCCCAAGAATGGACGATTGCATTGATAAAATTGGAAATGCGGAATATGTCACTAAGTTTGACCTTTTAAAAGGATTCTGGCAAATTCCACTGAGGAAAGGGCAAAAGAAATTTAAACATTTGTAACTCCAGATGGACTTTATCAATATAAAGTCATGCCGTTTGGAATGAAAAATTCGCCTGCAACGTTTCAACGTCTGATGAACATGATAACATTTGGTCTTGATAATTGTGACGCTTATATCGATGACGTCATTATCTACAACAACACCTGGGAAGATCATTTGGAAACCATTCGAAAATTCTTTGATCGACTCAGCGATGTGAATCTGACAATTAATTTGAGCAAAAGTGAGTTTTGCCATGCTTGTGTCACATTTTTAGGACATATTGTGGGACAAGGTCAAGTTAAACCTATAGAAGCTAAGGTCAAAGCTATCTCTGAATTTCAAGTTCCAATTTGTAAAAAGCAACTGATGCGATTTCTAGGAATGGCTGGATATTATCGGAAATTTTGTTCCAATTTTTCCAAAATTGCTGAACCTTTGACAAGTTTATTGAGTAAGAAAGCCAAATATTATTGGTCTGACAAGTTTCAGGAATCTTTTGACAAGTTAAAGGCCATGCTTAAGAATGCACCAGTTCTTTCTGCACCAAATTTTAGCCAATCATTTAAATTATATGTTGATGCAAGTGATGTAGGGGTTGGTGGAGTATTGATTCAGGAAGACAAAAGTGGTGTGGATCACCCTGTGTGTTATTTTTCTAAAAAACTAAACAAGCACCAGAAAAATTATTCCACAATTGAGAAGGAATGTTTGGCTTTGATATTGGCTTTACAGCATTTTGAAGTGTATGTCACCTCAGCTCTTTCTCCAATTATTGTGTACAGTGATCACAATCCCCTTACTTTCATCAACAAAATGAAAGATAAAAATCGGAGATTGTTGAGATGAAGTTTGATATTGCAGGAATATAACATTGACATCAAACACATCAGGGGAAAAGACAATGTGATTGCAGCTGCACTCTCACGTGCCTAGAAATGTAATATTGCTTGATGTAATTAAGTCCAGTATCATAAAACATGTTCTTTTGTAATTTTGGTTATTATAGTATTAGATGTATATTCAAAAGAAAGCTTTATTTTATAAATCTTTCTTTTTCTTTATGAGGGGAGGTGTTATGTATGATGTTTATATAATATTATAAATATTTTAGGAAATTATAAATGTTTCTTCACTTTAATATTTGCTTAAATCTTAATGTTTATCAGGAAAAACATGTTTAACTAGTGTCCTTGAATTAGGTTGTTTTGATCAATATGTTTTCTCAATTTGAAGGTCAAGGTTGAATTTTGTTTACAAGTAAAAATTCCATTAAGATGACTCATATTCTAGAACATTCTGTCATGTGACCAATCTTTATATATGCCATGTTTGGTGGACATTTATTCAGTTTTTGACATTACCATCAGTCTTGTAAAGAGCTATTACAGTTGTGAAAATTCATTCCAAATTCTAAGAGAGGAATTATTTTAAATATTCATTGGATTATAACAGTGCTCATAAACTTTTGGATTTTGGATTTTTAATTGATGATTTTGGAATTTATGTGAACTTATATTCAGATATTTTGGAATACTTCATTTTGACATCAGCACATCAAAGATTACTAGTACATCAGGACTTTGGAGACCATTGGCACATAATAACATTCAAGGACACAGCCGTGAATTCGGAACATTCTATATTTAGGACTTGTGATTAGAACAATCATTCTTATTGGACTATTAGGATTTCAAAACACATTACTGTAAGTGACTTTTTGATTTTTCATTTTAATTATATAATAATAAATTGCTTGTTGATTTTTTTTTACTTGATTTGTTGGTTTCACTTTCTTTCTGTTACATTTTTCTTAGACCATAGAGTCGTAACAACAGATATAACAAGTATCTTGACTTTTATCTCGAGCGCAGTACTTTTCCATCTTTACAGTTTGAAAGTTCAATCACCAAAGACTGATTCTGAAGGTAAGAAGGTCTCTCTTTATATACTCTTCTCTCTCTATATAAAGGTACCTGGGTGAAAACTGAATCAGTTTCAAGTAAAGTTCAAGATGAAAAGATCACGCCCAAACCATGAGAAACCTGAAGAAGAAGAACAAGAACAAACCAAGAGACCACGACGAGGAAACACCCTTAGAGGAACTACTAGCTCAAGTCCATGCTAGTGACTTCGAAGACGAGATGAGTGAGCCTGAAACCTTACCACCACCACCTTCCAAACCACCCAAAACAAAAACCACTACCAGAACCCCTGACCAAGAAACACCACAATCTAGTACTTTGGCTCCTACTGAAAATTACTATCGGATTCGAGAGAAAAAATAACTTCTCGAAAATTTAGAACCACGGCGTACACTCACAAGGTACACTTCAAAGACTTCAAGTCCCAAGTACCTCCCGAGAAAGCGGCGGGGTTCATTAGCAATTTGTGGAGTTCTGTGTTACAGAACTTGAAACAGCAATGTGGAGCCAAAGAAGATGATCGCTTGAGACTGGCCATCCATCATGACAACTTGAAGAGTCCCGTTTGGATTGAGTTTAGCACTCCGGCAGATTTAACGCCAGACAAAGTCATGTCTAAAATAGAACATGTGCAACAATCCAGTGACAAGTTTACCATCACCGATGGAAAGGCGACACTTTACATGACACACGTTGCTCCACCTCGAGGAAGTGGACGAAGTAGAAAACCGTTATTGGTGGACGATCATCCTACTACCAAACAAAGTGTCGTCCAAATCGACAATACTGAAGACCAAATGTGTTTAGCCCGAGCTATCGTGGTGGGTCGTACCTATGCTAACAAGAACGAGAGTAAAGAATGGAAAAAAGCCTGGAAAAACATTCGACAATCGCAAAGACCCCAACAACGAAAAGAAGCAGAACTCTTGTTACAACAAGCGGGGATCCCTAAAGAGACCGTGTGTGGCATTTCTCAAATGCAGAAACTTCAAGATGTTTTGGCTCCTCATTATACTTTGAAAGTTCAACCTCAAGAAGTGAGCGGAGATATGGTGTTTCGAGGCCTTGATTTCCCTGAGGGAAAATACATTCATCTTTATCACCATCAAGAGCATTTTGATACCATCACTAGTATTACCGGATTTTTGGGACACTCTTACTACTGTGAGAAATGTAATCATGGGTTTAATAATCGGGAGCGACACCTCCATTGCGGAGCAAGATGTCGGGGCTGTTTAGCCGACCAACCATGCCTTCCTGAACCACAACAACAACAACAACAACAACAACAACACGTTCATTGTGAAACCTGTCGGCGAAGTTTTGTCAGTCCTTCTTGTTACCAACAGCATCGCAAGACACAAGGTCACCAACAAAAATGTGCTTGCGACTTATTGAAATTGTGTTCCACGTGTGGACAGCTCATTCGTACCAACGACTCCAAGAAACACGTTTGTGCTGGCAAGAAAAAATGTTCTATTTGTCAACAGATCGTCGATTTTGATCATCGATGTTTTATTCAAAAGTTTGACAAGACAGAGAAGAAAGAAATAAAGAAGAACAAGAAACAAGTAGATTTCATCTTTTTTGATTTTGAATGCATGCAAGAAACGGGCATTCACATTCCTAATTTCTGTGTGGCACATCGGGCTTGTGATCAGTGTATTCAAGAATCGATTCATTTTCACTGTCCTCATTGTAGTCGAATTCCAGGAGGACGTGAAAAAATCTTTCGTAGAGTGAACACTTTGTCTGAGTTTGCTGAATGGGTTTTAGACCCTACCACCCACGACAGTTGGAGCGAAGAAGACATTCAACGTTACGGAGATTGTCATCGGTATGCCACCGTCATAGCTCACAATTTTTCGGGATACGATGGGCAGTTTTTACTCAGTTATTATTTGAACCATGGGACCGAACGTCCTGAAGTCACCATGAACAGAAAAAAGCTCACCTACATGAAAGTAGGACAAGTCCAGTTTAAAGATTCAATGAGTTATTTGGCCATGCCTTTGAGTCGCATGCCAAAAACGTTCGGCATGACAGAAATGGCTAAAGGCTACTTTCCTCACTTCTTTAACACGGAAGCTAATCAACAGGCCGTCCTACCTCATTTGCCTGACCTTCATGATTACGACCCCGACGGAATGCGACCCGAACAGCGAGAAGCTTTTCACGCTTGGTACCGTGCTCACCAGAACGATCCATTTGACTTTCAAGAAGAGATGCTCAAATATTGTCGATCGGATGTGGATATTTTAAGACGTTGTTGTGGAAAATTTCGAAAGTTATTTCTCGATCATGGGGAGGTCGATCCTTTGAAAGATGCAGCCACCTTACCTAAAGCCTGTTCCTTAGTCTACAGGCAAAATTTTCATGCCTGAGAACCAACTAGCCATCATCGACTCAAACACGGGTCTCTTTGCTAGTCGACAATATTCGGTCAAATCTTTACGTTGGTTTCATTACTTGTGTGAAAAAGAAGACAAATGGATACAACATGCTAGAAACGGAGGAGGAGAAAAGAAGATTGGAGGTTATTCCGTGGATGGATTTGATTTAGAAAACCCGCACACCGTATACAAGTTTCAGGGTTGTTTGTTTCACGGGTGCCCTACTTGTTATCCTGATCGAGACATGAAAAGCCCTTATTCAGATTCTACCATGGAACAGTTATACGAACAGACTTGCCAACGACGACTTCACTTAGAAAGTCAAGGATACCAAGTGATAGAAATGTGGGAGCACGAGTACGATCGACGTTTGAAAACCGATCCTGAATTTAAGAACATTACTCAAAGTTACGACGCGGTCGACATCGAACCTTTAGATCCGCGACACAGTTTATTTGGAGGACGAACCAATGCCACTCGCTTGCTGTACAACGTGAATGAATCCCAAGGAGAAGAAATCAAATACATCGACGTGTGTTTTTTGTATCCTTGGGTGTGTAAATATGCTCGTTTTCCCACCGGTCACCATTAAATTTTGACAGAACACATTGACGTGGAACACATTCGTCAATACGAAGGATTAATTAAATGTAAAGTCTTACCTCCGACAAACTTGTTTCATCCCATCTTACCTTACCAGTGTCAAGGAAAACTGATGTTTCCTTTATGTTGGACGTGTGCCGAAACGTGCAACCAAGATCATCCCTGTCACCACACGAAGGAAGAACGGTCTTTGATAGGAACGTGGGTCAGTGCCGAATTGTTTCGGGCTCTGGATCGTGGATACCGTTTGTTGAAAGCGTATGAAATCTGGCACTTTCCAACTACAGCCCAATACCAAAAGGACGACGCCACCAATCATCCAGGAATTTTCTCAGGGTACGTGAAACAATTTATCAAACTGAAACAAGAAGCTAGTGGTTATCCTTCGTGGTGTCAAACTCCTGAAGACCAAGAACGATTTAAAGAAGAATACCGTGACATCGAAGGCATCACTTTAGAAGAGGTGGAAAAAAATGAAGGAAAAAGATCGTTTGCGAAAGTGATGCTCAATTGCTTGTGGGGAAAAATGGCCCAACGTACGATCTTACCCAAAACGGAATACGTGGACGATCCTTATCGCTACTTTAAACTGGTCAACGACAAAAGTATTCTAGTCAAACACGTCGAAATCGTTCGTGATGATTTGATCATTGTCAATTTCGAAGAAGAACCCAAGTTTGTCAAACCTGACAAGTTTAGTAACGTAGTCATTGCCGCCTACGTGACTGCTCATGCTCGTTTGAAATTGTATGACGAAGCGTTAGAAGTCTTGGGAGATCGTGTCCTGTACTTTGATACTGACAGTTGCATTTACATTCATCGCCCCGGTTGCCCCCACCCTACCATTCAAGGAGATCGTTTAGGAGCCTGGACAGACGAGCACCCTCAAGATACCATTTTGAGTTTTGCCAGCGGTGGTCCTAAAAATTATGGGTACCGATACCGAGACCCACAAGGTCAACTTCACACCTCCTGTAAAGTCAAAGGGTTGACTCTCAACTATCGAACTAACCAAGTCGTGAACTTTGAGGTTTTAAAAAATGCTTTACTGTCTGGACAAGTGAAAGACTTTCAAGTACCCACGTTAGAACCTCACAAGATTGTACGACTACCTAATCATCAAATCGTGACTCGACCTGTTCAAAAAGTGTATCGTATTGTGTACCAAAAACGAGTGAGACTTCCAGATCACACGACTTTACCTTACGGACACGTCAATTTGGAGGAGTATAAAAAAGGAAACCCTCCTGAAAAAACAGAAAAGATGACTTCAACATGGGCCTTGCCTGACTATGCTGATTGTACCAGTCGATTGAAGACGTTTAAAAAATGGCCTAAAGGGGATCGATTACCCACTGCTATCTCTTTAGCCAGAGCAGGATTTGTCTACTTTGAACAGGGAAGTTTAGTGAAATGTTTCAGTTGTGGTGCAAGCATTCGCATGAGTCCTAAAGATTAAGCTATCGTGGAACATACCAGATGATCACCAAACTGTGCTTACCTTTCTTTAGCGTTTCCACGGATGACATTACAATAAGACAACACGAAAGAGATGACTTCAACATGGGCCTAAACACATGCCTGACTATTGTTATTGTCCTCATCGATGGAGCACAAAAAAACTTAGGAACAATGGATTAACTACTTCCTACGCTTTAGCCAGAGCAGGATTTGTTTACTTTGGGCAGGGAACCAAAGTACAGTGTTTTAGTTGTGGTGTCACTATTCGTATGGATTGTAAGAAATCAGCTCTCCTGGAACATGTCAGATGGTCACCAAACTGTGCTTACCTTTCTTTAGCGTTTCCACCGATCACATTACAATGCTTTTCGGATGGTACAGTCGACAGGTATAAAAAAGGAACCCCTTCCAAGCCTAACCCTTCATTCTAACTTTCAACGTTAACCAAGAAGCAAGAAGAAGAAAAAAAGGATGAGTCACCACGACTTGGAGTGTGATGCAGAACCATGCAATGAAACGGATTCTGTACGGTTTGGTATTCCCGATTCACACGTTCATCACCACCACTCATCGGCCACCCTCTAAAGAGGCAGTACGCCCTTTATGTTTTACTGGAAATACTAAAGGAACTGGTATTGAGGTTAATGACAACAAGGTGAATGTTGGTCCATATTCGCATATCAGAATACCTGTGAGTTTACTTGGTTATTCCAAGTATGAAAGTCGACTCGAGTCATTTAAAGACAAGTGGCCAAAATTTCTACAAGGACCTAAACCGGAAGGTTTAGCTAGATCTGGATTTAAATACGGGGGAGAAGGAGATAAAGTTCAATGTTTCAGTTGTGGTGTGGAACTTCACCATTGGGAGCCTACCGACTCAGCTGACATTGAACATGCCAGATGGTCTCCGCACTGTCACTTCTTACCTTTAGTGGCTTTAGAACAGTACGGGTACGATGAGCCAGATGCCAAACAAAAGAAGAAGTAAAAAAGAAATTCCATGGCGGAGAAGGAGGATACTTCTTTAGAAGAATACGTTACTGGTTTCCCTTTGGAGTTGCGAGAACATATTTTTCAGTATATACCTCCTACCTTAGAAGATCGCATTTGTGGATTACCTTTGAAGTTACGAAAACGGATTTACGATGAGTTGGTTCAGATTCAAGTGAAACGTAAACTTCAAGTGATTCCTCGATTTCAATACTATGGCTACTTTCGCCGCATCAGAAATTTGATTCTGAACAACGACTATCACCAGTATCGTGAAGAATACAAAAGAGAGTTACTTCTTTCCAAGTCGGAAACTTTACCCAAGTACATTTGTGGCATGCCTTTGGAAGTTCGCCAAAGGATTTACCGAGAGTTTGTCAAGATCCAAGTGAAATGTAAACTCAAAGTCATTTCTCGATTTTTAAACTATACCCTCTTCCAAGGGCATAGAAGAATGATTATGGGAAACGTCTATCGCACGTACTATCCTGAAGGAGACTGTCTCAAAAGGTACAAACCTTGGGAGCCTGGCTATAAAAACATGCCACCCAAGATACCTACCTTGGCCATCGACCCCTATAAAGAGGCGGCACGTCTGTACTGTTCACGTCACTCGTGAAACGGATTCTGTGGAAGGAAGTCAAACATGAGCCTTCATGCTTTATCGGTACACGCCAAGTGTCTATTGGTCAGCCTGGCTATAAAAGAGTGGGCATGCCTGAATTCTACACGTCACTCGTGAAACGGATTCCGTGGAAGGAAATCACAGATCATGTTCAGACCTTAGAGGATTATAAAAAAAGTGATACGAGAACTGTTTCCATTGAATTTTGGACGTTATGTGGTGTGTGTCTTAGTGACTGCTTATCTTGGAATTCGTTTTCCAGGACATTCGTTGTGGACTATTTTTGAGGACAAGTGTTTGCCTTGGATTCTTTTGGAGGATCCGTGGTTGTTTTGGACTTAATTTTTGAGTTCCAAAAAACAATATGACCCTGTGTTCTTTTTTTGGACTTAGTAGAAGAAGAAGACTATAAAAACTTGATTTTATCAGTCCAAGAAAGAAAAATTGTACGTAAAGCGTTGAGAGTGGTGATGAAAATCAGTGAGGAACTTCCATGTGAAGAAGACATTCGTCACACTTTATCTGTTTATAAAACATTTCAAGAAGTGTGTTTTGCTAGTGAGTTACAACAACACCTTTTCAATTGGAAAGATGTACGATCCTGGAGAAACCTTGGTTTCCAATATTGGCTACAAGAAGTGGCTCAGTTTGCCAAAGATTTGGCAACTTGTCCATAAGGGTCCAAAAGTGAAAAAATGGGAACCTCCATGGGAAACCCTGAAAGAAGAAAAAGAAGAAGAAGAACGTGACACCACTGCTGTGGTTCAAATACCTCTTGAGGAACACAACCCTTCTTTACCATCGCCGTCGACAGAGGATTCAAAAAAACAAAAGACGACCAGAAGAATGCCACCACCACCACCCCAAACAGTGTCTTTCATTACTAGGACACGAAACTATTGTTGTACATTGACGTGTTTATATGACAGTTTGATTGTTTCAGTAGGAGCCTTCATTGTGTACCTGTTGATTTTGCTTTGCTATTTTATCACTCGTGGTGTTAATGACTTGTAAAAAAAAAAAAATTATTTAAAAAAAAAAAAAATAAACGTGTATGAAAATGTATAAAATGCCTTGGGTTTTTTGTCTTCTTCTCAAAAATCTTCTTACCTCAGTCATGGCTACATCATCCTCTTCTTCTTCTGCCTCGTCTACCTCCTCTTCTGTGGTTAAAGTGATTGACGAAAAGTTAGATCGTCAAAGTTGGAATGCTTTGTATCTGCGCCATCCATTTAACATGTTGATTGCTGGACCGAGTGGTTCAGGCAAAACCGAATTTGTCAAACGATTGATCGAACACAAAGCTGATTTGTTTGATCGTCCACCTCAACGTATCGTGTGGTGTTACAAAGAGTGGCAACCTTCTTACACGTTATTGAAAGAAAGTCAAGGAGAAACCATTTCGTTTGTGGATGGTATTCCTCACGAAGACGATGGAATCGTGTCTGACGTGAGTCAAACCCATTTGGTTATTTTTGATGACATGTTAGGAGAAGACGAAGAAGAAATTAAACTTTGGTTTACACGAAAAGGGCACCATCGTAATGCTAGTATTGTCTACATTACTCAAAATTTATTTCAACAAAGTAAAGCCCATCGAACCATTAGTTTGAATGCTCATTACGTGGTCTTGTTTAAAAGCCCCAGAGACAAATCTCAAGTACAAGTGTTAGCCAAACAGTTAGGGGCTCCTTGGCTCAATTATGCGTACGACGATGCCACTCAAACCCCTCACGAGTATTTATTCATCGACTTAAAACCTACCACTCCTGACTATTTGAGATTTCGTGCCCAATTGTTTCACCCTTGGGGTCAAGAAGGTGGTCCTGTCATTTACACGTCCCCTTCAGCCCATTTTTGAAAAAAACTATAAAAACAACCTACTACGTCATTTCTATCTCACACGCTTTTGAGAGATGGCTTCCTTTCAACCTCATCCTTCGGATAAATTGATTCGTGCCTTGTATGGCATCAGTCGCGAAAAAAATGCACAAGTCCGTGCTCATTTGTTAGAAGCGAGTCTTAAAGAAGTGTTACGATGGTTTACTTTGACAGCACGTCAATTACTACAAGGCATCATTCACATCCCTCATCAAACTCAACGTTTTTTTCAAAGACATAAAGCGGCATTGTCACAACTGGCTGATCCTAGAATCGATTCACGGACTAAAAAACAAATCATTTTAACTCCTGGTGGAAGTGATTCTTTAGGAGGGGTCATGATTCGTTCCCTTTTGAAATGGGATCCTAATGATGCCCAAGCCAAAAAAACCCAAAAAAACTCCTAAAAAGAAAAAAACTCCAAAGAAGAAAACCAGCCCAAAAAAAAAGAAGAAGAAAGGCAGCCCTCAGAAAAAGAAAAGTCGTGCCCAGAAGAAGAAAACCACACCTACCACCAATAGCACCCGACGTAAGAGAGGTACTGCAGCCAGGACGCAAACGTACACCCGCAAAACACCACCACCCTTACCATCACCATCACAGTCCTCAATGATGCGTCCACATCATCCTCTTTGTCTTCTTCTTCTTCACCCCCTTTTACCATGATGCCTGTCAAACCAGACTTAAGATCCGTGTTTCCTAATTTGATGCAAAAATGGAAACCTATTTCGAAAGTCACCGCGTCGGGACCGTCGACTTCAGCTGATTTAGCCATGGCAGCAGCCACCAACAAAGTACCATCCCCTAAAACCAAAGTCCAAGAAAGAACTGGCATCTTACAAAGTTTAGTGGATTTATCCAAAGAAGAATTGAGACGATTTAGTCCATTGAAAACACCTCAACGTCGAGTGAGACCTGTCGTGAAGTTGGTACGTCGTGCAGACAAACAGTGGAGACGTATTCCAGTATAAAATAGAAGGGTGAAATGCCAAAGACTTCAGACTTACTCCTCACCTCTAAGATGGCTCCCAAACGTGCACACCACCGCCAAAAAAAGAAGAAAAGTAAAACCACCAAAAAAGGGCGACTTCCCCCTCGTCTGGCCAAACATTGGGATGTCTTGTCTGTCCTGACCAAATCCAATCCTCCCATGCGAAAATAACTCATTCAAACAGCTCCTAAAGAAATCATCGATACCGTGTGTGAATGTTGTTTGAACGTGTTGAAAGGAACGGTACCTTTGTCCAAGATACAGAAACTAAAATTAGGGAAACATCGGAACGTTCTTCGTCAAATGGTAAAAAAGAAAATACCTCTTCAACAAAAGAAAAAAATGTTGGTACAACGAGGAGGATTTCTACCTATGTTGATAGGCCCGTTGTTAAAAATAGCCGCTCCTTTGTTAGGAACGATTGCTGGACCGCTTTTAGGAGGGGTCATGCGATATCCCCCCCCCCCCCCAAAAAAAAAAAAAGAAGATAAAAAGGACCACCCTTCTCTGAAAAGACCACACCTTTTTGGTACCTTTGGATGAAATGGAAGGACGAAAACTGACTTTAGTACCTTACAAACGATGGATGGAATTTCATCGTTGGAACGAACAACGGATACCTCATTTACCACGCAATCCTAATCTCAACGAAATGTCTCAGTTACAACAAGAAATACAATCCCTGATGGAACGCAGCGATGTGTCAGAAACAGAAAAATCGCAACGGTGCGGTCAACTTTTACAACGTCTACAACTCTTTCGCCAAAAAGCAGTCGACGAAACAGCTTCACCCACTCTGAGAGATTTTAAGGCCTTGATGAAAAGCGAACCTAAAGTCACCACCACCACTAAAACAGACACCGGTACAGGGATGACCGTCAAAGAAGAAGAAGAAGAACAGTTTTTACTAACTCCACCTCTTAAAAAATTAAAAAAGTTAGCCACACCGGATTGGATGAAAAAGAAGATGTCTACCCCTTTACCCTCAGAAAAGAAAAAGGAAGAAGTGAAGAAAGAAGTCAAAACAGAACCGATGACCCCTGTTCAAACCACATCCACCTTTACCCCAGTAGCACGTCGGACACGTAAACAACAATCAAAAAAGATACCTCACGAAGAAAAGAGTATTGGGACTTGGTTGACTTATTCTTGAGGAATCATCATGGAGAAACTGTTAGCTACCATTTATTACAATCCTGGCCATGCTGCTGGTTACGGAGGAGTTCAAAAATTATATCGAGCTGCTAAAAGTAAATTGAAAAGTGTACGTTTACCTGAAGTACGACGATGGTTACAAGAACAATCGACGTACACGTTACACTAACCCATTCGACGTAAATTTTCTAGAAGTACCACTCAAGTGGAAGGCATCGATCATCAATGGCAAGCCGATTTAGCCGACGTCTCTCATTTAGCCACTTACAATCGTGGTCACAAATATTTGTTTTGTGTCATCGACGTGTTTTCCAAATTTGCTTGGGTCGTGCCTTTGACCTCTAAAAGCAGTACCGAATTGGTACGGGCCTTACAATTGGTCTTGAAACAAAGTGGACGTCACCCTTTACGATGGCAAACTGACAAAGGCACCGAATTTCTAAACCAAGCTTTTCAAAAAGAATTGAAACAAAGACAGATTCATTTTTTTACTACCGAAAATCCTGAAACCAAAGCCAGTATCGTGGAACGTTTTCAAAGAACTTTGAAAGAACGCATGTGGAAATATTTTACACATCAACATACTCTCAAGTACATCGACGTGTTACCCCGTTTGGTCAAAGCGTACAATCAATCGTACCATCGTAGCATCGGATGTGCCCCCGAAGAGGTCAGCCCTGAAAACGAAGTGTCTGTGTTTGATAAATTATTTGGTTCACCCCAGACAAAAAAAAAAAGAAATAGAAGACACCCTTGTTGGAGTTAAAGACGGGAGATTGGGTTCGCATCGGAAAAACCAAACGCACTTTTGACAAAGGTTATTTATCTAACTGGACTACCGAATTGTTTCGTGTCACTACCCCCGTCCGTGGTCGTGATCCTCCCGTCTATAAATTGGAAGACATGCACGGTGAAGTACTCAAAGGAACATTTTACTTGCCTGAGTTACAACGAGTGACTAAAAAAGAAGACGCCTTGTACGACATCGAAAGCATTCTCGAACAAAGAACACGGAAAGTAGGTAAACGTCGAGTAGAAGAAGTCAAAGTACGTTGGAAAGGATATCCTCCTAGTTTTGATTCTTGGATTGCTGCTTCTCAAGTCGTCGACTATAAAAAGAAAAAGAAGTAAACTCACAACATGCCATTCAACACAGCAGCAACCCAGACTTCAACGACTCCTTCGCAGAGTTCTTCTCTTCAAGAATTACAAACACAACCGCTTTGGGTGTGGTGTGGAGAACGTGTGCCTAAAAATCAAATCGTCTTTTTCTGCCAAATCTTTGTAGTGTATTGTGTCATAGGAGCAGCTATTGCCAATTTGAGTTTACAACAAGGAGACAAACAATTGTGGACCATTTTACTGAGCAGTTGCATCGGTCATCTTTTACCCAGTCCCTCTTTGAAATTTACGACAACGACGGACAACAGTCACCACAACAACGGGAGTACGAGCAACGCCAGTCGACCTTCTTCTTCGTCCAGTTACCACCACCAAAATACCAGTCCTCTTTTGGAACCTTTTGAACATCATTCTTCTTCTGTCCACTTGAGTGACTCCTCGGACACCAGAACCACTTTGGAACTATGAATGACCAATTTTATTTAACGTTACCTAGTGACAGTTCCATGGATGTGTTTCCCAACAACAGCTTATCTTGTTTCACGGCCAAATTACCTCAATCCATCCAATTGGATCACGACACTCATTGGGAAGTGGGTTTGGTAGAAATCATTCATCCTACGCAAATCATTAACATCAACAAAACTCAAAACACTATGGTTGTGCAAATCTTGAACAAAAATCTACATGATGAGTTGGAGAAAAATGATCCTGAAATCTGGAAAGAAGACCCTGACAATCCAGACATGAAGGGATCATTCAAAAAGTTAGTACGAGATCCTAAATCTACTAAACCTACTGTCTATTCCCAGATTACCCTGAGAATTCCTACAGGGTATTATTTTAGTGCTGAACATTTGGTGGACACCATTAGAACCCAGTTTGTACGCCAATTTAACAAAGCCTTATCAGCGGTCAATAAATGGGTACGAATTGCTTACCATGCTTTGTCACGCCGTTTAATCATCCAATTTTTCAAAGAGAGAGGGCAACTCCTTAGTGAGAAAGATAAAGGTTTACCTTTGGAAGAGAGAAGATTCTTGAGCATTGAATTTTCATCTGGATTGTTTGGTATTTTGGGTGGAAATAAATCGTTTACCGCTGAAACTGATATAGAGTTTTATAACCAACATAGAATTTGGACATAAATTTAAAAGCCACATCGCATTTAATGGTGGACTGAATTTAATGTTTGTGTACTCCGATGTGGTGGAGCACAATGTGGTGGGACACACATCCGCTCCGTTACTGAGAGTCCTTCCTTTCAAATTGGATACTGGTGGTAATTCTACTGTTTCTGTGAGCGAAGGTGGTGAAAGTAGTACAACTAGTAGTAGTGGTGCTGGTGGCAACACCTTTCACGTTCACCGTGAATTTGTACATCCTCATTATCTTCCAGTCAGTAAATCGTATTTTGACAGTGTCCACATTAGTATAAAAGGAGATTTGGGACAAGATGTACCATTCATTGACCAAGGAAAAGTCACGGTGAAACTACATTTTCGAAAAAAAACAAGTTCTCTAACGCATTGTAACAAAAAATGTATCCAGTGTACCAAGGAGTGGCTCGACAACGAGGACATGGTTTAGGAGATATGTTAAAATTGGCATTTCGGACGGTAGCTCCTATTTTGAAACCGATGGTGACTCGAGGATTTCATGCCTTAAAAGATGCCGCTTTGACACAAGGAAAAGAATTTTTGCAAAATGTCCTCATCGACAAACAAAATCCTAAAGAAGCTTTTATGAGAGCAGGCAAAAATGTGTTGATGACCACTGGTAAAGATCTTTTAGGTCTCCCAGAAAATCCTATAAATACGCTTCATGCTTCAGGCTCTGGCATTACTTCACAGCAGCAAGGACAAGGTAGAAAGAGACGACGACGACAACATCGAAATCCTTTCAAAGTTCATAAAAGAACACACGTTAGTAGTAGTTTCAGAAAGAATAGGAAAAGAAGAAGAACTGGTAGAGAATTAGACGTATTTGATTATTAACTGTGAAAATGATGCACCGAGATTCTTGCGAATGTACCAAGTCCGAACTGGATCTGTTTTCTATGCCTCCCACCATGATGGCGATGCAAGAATCCCAATGGGTGGAATTTCATCCTGTATCGTCTTTGACGGAATCAGCTCCTATCGAATTTGAAATCAAAGGACAAACCGAAGAGTACCTCGATCTGAATAACAGTTACTTGTACCTGAAACTGGTAGTACAGAAAAATGACAGCACCCTTCCTGTGGAAAATTCCAGAGTGGCCCCCGTCAATAATTTCATGCATTCTTTGTTCAGTGGAGTAGATTTGTACTTGAATAACAAACTGATCAGCAGCAGTTTGGATACTTACCCTTACCGTGCTTATTTGGAAAATCTCTTGTCGTACGGAAAAGATGCCAAGAACACTCATCTGGATGCTTCCGTGGTCTGGAAACTTGACACTTCGACAAAGTTCGACAGTACAGAATTACCTGTAGCAGCGGTAGCGGCGTCAGTAGGTCCACCAGCAGTATTAGCAGTAGCAGCAGACCCAAAAAATGTCGGATTTAACGACCGTCGAAAGAAAATCAGGCAAAGTTTAGAACTAATGGATCGTTTGCATTTGGACATGTGGTTGCAAGACAAGTATTTGTTGAACGGAGTAGATGTACGTCTGAGACTGAATCGCAGTAGTGGCGCTTTCCATTTGATGAGTGAAAACAATGAGTGGAAAACCATCATCCAACAAGCCAAACTTTACGCGCGACGTGTAGAAGTCTTACCAAAAGTAGCTAACGACATCAGTCAATCCTTGAGCAGAACCACTGCTAAGTATCCTGTGCGACGCGTGGAAGTGAAAACCTTTACTGCAGCCGCTGGACTCCGATCCATAGTCGAAGATCACATCTTCCAGGGACAGCTCCCTAAACGCTTGATCATTGGTATGGTCAAAAATTCAGCCTTCAATGGAGTCAACAATCAAAATCCATTCCAGTTTGAACACTTTAACGTCACCAAGATAGATGTCAGTCGAGATGGCAAGACCTTGTGTACCAGATCTTTTGAACCTGACTTTGGTGTCCAGAGAAATTACTTACGATCTTACTTGAGCCTGTATGAAGCCATGGGACAGTTAGGTCGCGACACCAGCCACGGCATTACATACGACGATTATGCAGGAGGGTATGACTTGTGGGGTTTTGATTTCACTCCGGACCAAGGCAGCGATGAAGGACATTTCCACCCTATAAAATCAGGCCCCCTTCGTGTGGAACTTCAGTTTGGTCAAGCTCTAGCCCAGACATTGAACGTCGTCTTGTATGCAGAATTTGATAACACTCTAGAAATCAACAGTTTGAGAGAAGTGATTCTAGACTATTAGAAGAAAAAAAAGATGCAACAAGAAGAAGTACCTATGGAGATAGATGAGGGATTTTGTGAAGTGAATCATTCAGAACCTAGAATAGAAGAAGAAGAAGAAGAAATCCATTCAGTTCCTGTGTTTACTGGATTTATGGCTTGTCGATGGCCAGAACACGAAAAACAGTTAGTGACCTGTTATGCTCAGGAATTGAGTCCAATCATTAAGAGTCTGATTAAAGAACAATGTTATGGATGTCAAACCGATCATCCCAGTCAGATACAACACGACAAATGTATGATGATGACAGGCGAAGAACAATTGGATGAATATTTGGAAACGGCCTGGTCCAAAATCTCGGATGAACACGTGTTGAGACAGTGGTATAAAGTCTTGCAGACTTCTTCTTTTCCTCCACTTACTCCTCTGGAGATCAAACGCATCGAAGGACTCATTCATCAGAGTGCAGAACCTATCCGACGTGAATATTCCTGGAATTACAAGACAGATCCATTCAAGTTTAAAGTCAGGTGTGAATTGATAGTGAGTTATTTCCATTGTTGAAGACCAATGGATACCAGGGAACTTCATTACCTATTGAATCGCGGTTCCTATACTTCTTCTTGGAATCCTGTGGTATGTGCTAAAGATGAACTACCTCATCGTAAACCAAAAAACGTTCATGCCTATGTCATCAATACTGACGACAGTCATCTACCAGGAATCCATTGGATTACCGTGTACTTTCCCAACGCTCACTGTGTGGAATATTTTGATTCTTATGGATTACCTCCTTTGGAAAAAGACATCATCGAGTTTATGAGAAGAAATGCCGTCTCGACTCGATTCAATAATGTGAGACTACAAGGATCTGATTCCATGGTGTGTGGACAATATTGTGTCCATTATCTTCATCAACACAGTCTTGGATATTCCTTAGAACATTTACTGACTTATTTTGATAGTGACTATGTTAGAAACGATGCTAAAGTACAACAATGGTTTTGTGAACGTTATGGTTATCTCTTGTCTTTAGCTCACAATCGTAGTGTGCATCAGAATGATGTAGATGTAGAAAGTTTGACATTTACTTTACCTTCCCAACGTTGTCAACCTTGTAAATATGTTCCTGTTTAATCTCTTGTTGAATGGTTAGTTTTTTAATGTTAGAATAGTTCTTGTTGAATAAAAAACAATGTTCTTTGAAAAAAAAAATGGTGTTGTGTGTTTTTTTTTTTTGAATTTGAAAAAAAAATAATGATTATGTTCTCTCTCTCTCTTTCTATCGATCTAAAAAAGTTAAACCTCTCCTCTATCTATGATCTCCCTGTCGATCTGACACCCTACCATGTTTTCCATCGCGTCCGCGCGTTAAGCATATAAAGCGGTACACTGGCCAGTGTAGTCATTCTCGTTGACTCGTCAAGATCTCAACAGTTCTAAAAAGAAAGAAGAAGATGGCCGCTACCAAGATTACAAAGCTGAATGAAGCTATGGTTAACATTCAAAGAGTGAAGAATCATTTGATGGAGACCAACCCAGAGAGAAAGACGATGACGTTCATTCAAATGGCACATGATCTAGTAGAAGAGGTCCTGAGAGAAGAAATACTTAGGGAAAGAACAGAATGGGAGGCAGCACAACGACTACAGCAGCAGCAGCAAAGACAACAACGGCAACAACAGCAGCAACAACAACTTATGCAGTCCAACAAACTATTTGACGGCGAAGTCAGTTGCAAGATTGACTGTGAAGAATTTGCTTTCTCTTTCACCCGAAAGAGACCTGCCTGTCTTAAAGCTGTGAGACCCATCGCTAAACGTGGCCGCCCTGCTGGAGCTACTGCCACGGCTACATCAACCCTAAGAAGTTAAAACAACAACCACATAACTTCTTAAACCCAACGGTCCTTTTTAGGGCTACCCCAAATCTCTAGAAAAGATTACTACTCTCATATTGCCAATATCTATATGTGTGTTTTATACGTTTTGTAATGTTTTTGTGATAGTCTACCAAAACAAAAAAACCCTTCTCCCCTTGTATGTAGTGTGTGGTGTGATTGATATATAAAAAAAATTTTTAAAAACTAAAAAATAGGAATGGAATGGTGTATGAAAGTTTAATATAAACATTTTTTTAAAAAAAGGGTTATGTGTGGTGTGTGAAAATTTTATATAAAAAAAAATAAACAAAATGGTTGTGTAGTGTGTGTAAGTTTTTAAAAATAAAAAAATTAGGAATGGTATGGTGTGTATGTTGGATTTTTTTTATCAAAAGTAGTTTCTTTTAGGTCCGCGCTTTTAGAGTCAGGGGTGATGGAGTGCAAACTCCGCGAAGCCTAGAATGACGTCCAAGGAATAACGTCAGACGCGGGGTAGTGGGGTGATGTTTTTTGTTGTTTTTTTAGGTGTAAGGGATGTTTTCCTTCACGTCCGCGCTTCTAGTATATTAAAACAGGGTCTTCACAACTTAAGCAACCCAGTTTATTCAAGAGAATGAACAGATCTGAAATAATCAGACAAGTTAGAGTACATCTAGAGGTGGCGTAACACCTCCTCCATGACTTAGAAAAAAAAGAGGAGGAGGAGAGGAAGAAGGAGGAGAGGGAAAGTAAAATCCCTATCAAACCTCATCCAATGATGGAGGAAGACAATAAGGAGAATTGGAATCCGGAAGCGGACCATCCTCCTTTTGCATTAAAAAAAGCCAACCGCTGCATGAGTAAAGCAACCTGGAAGGGGAGCTGCCCTGCATGCAGGGCAAAGCCTGGGAGGTGCCCACACCTCTAAGTCTACTCTAAAAATAAAAAATCCAACGGTCCTTATGAGGACCACCCCTTTTTCAAGAAAGATTAATTCTATTCCCACACCCCGTATGTAGTGACGAAGACAACGTCTTCTACTATCAAAACACCCCCACCCCAGTTTTTGATGGTAGAAGACGTTGTCTTTGTCACTACATACGGTTCGACCCCCGCTATGATCCATTCCCGTACGTACCCAGAGAGACCCCGCCACGTTAAAAACTCCCGTAGGGGGTGGCACTTGAGACCCATACGAAAAATTAACATTGTGAGTCTCAAGTGCCACCCCCTAAAAGTTTGGGTCTCATGTAGGGGGTGGCACTTGAGACTCATACGGAAAATTAACATTGTGAGCCTCAAGTGCCACCCCCTAAAATTTTGAGTCTCAATCCCCACCACATACTAGTTATATATATAGATATATATATATATATATATATATATATATATATATATATATATATATATATATATATATATATATATATATATCCAGTATTTCAGACCTACCAGCCCTAAAAAGACCTTCTCAATAAAGCAGTCTATATTTTTCATTAAGTTTGACCAATTTTCAATAAGTAACAAAATGTCATGTTCTGCTATTGTCAACTTGGAAAACATATATTTGAAAAGTTCAGAATTGTGATCTGATGCAATAAAGGCAGCATCATGTTCAACAAAAACTAAAAAGTTATCAAAATACACTTAGACCTTAGTTACATCCAGTTCAGTTTCACAAACTGCAGTTCCAAACCCATTGGAGATCAATCGCTTCTTTGCTAGATCCCTCAAGCTGATGTAATCTTTACTGGTTCCTTTCCCAACTTTCACATGGCAGTGGAAGTCATCTTTCCTGCAATACTCAAATCAACATATGATGTCCAATAAATGTATCTAGATAATTGCTGTCTTTCCTGCTCTTTGTCCAATAATCTGACTATTTCTTTTGATACTTATGTGCTGATTGTTTTTAACTTCTGAAGAGGCTGCTTATCCCTTTTATGACTCACGGTACTAATTATATGTAAAAATGGGAACCAGTGTAGAAATTGGTGAACATAGAGTATATATAGGTTTGGAGGGCCATGATTAGTTGATAATGAAAAGTAAAATTTTAGTAACAAGAAGTTTTGGGTGCTTACCCTATTTGTAACAGAAAAATATTGAGACAATGTTCTACTGAATATCAGTCCTTTTACAGGCGAAGTACATGTAGCGATAACAAGATTTTCGTGATGGATGCCATGGCAGCCATACTGGAAGTCAGAGCGGCACCATTTTTATTTAGGACCAACTAGCCATCGTAAGAAGTCTTTTAGTGAAATCCCATGCTGATATGACAATCCATTCAGAAGAAGTATAAACACAAGATATTCAAGATGGCCGCTGTGATGGCCATATTGGAGTCACCATTTTCATTTAGGACTAACCAGACATCATAAGAAGTCTTTTAGTGAAAACCCCATGATGATATGACCATCAATTCAGGAGGTGTAGCCATAAAAAGATTTTCAAGATGGCCACGGAGTTGGCCATATTGAATGTCTGAGCAGCACCATCTTTTAGATCATGTGATGAATGGGTGTGAAACGTTTCATGGCAATCCTCCGGGTAGTTTAGTAGGAGTAGCGATAACAAACTTGTGGTAACGGACAGACGAACAACGATAATAGAAGACGGACAACAGACCATCCCATAAGCTCTTCTGGTCTATGACCATTAGTACTAAAAGAAACCCTTATAATATGTATTATGTTAGTTTAAAACAAATTTAATTATCTTGAGGTAAAAGAAAACAAAATATCCTACTGAGACCACCCCCATTAACTGGTTGATCCTTTAAAGATAGCTCACAACTCCACAACAGTCAATCCATACCATATTTTATGTAACCTAATTTAAACAAACTGAAATTGTGTGCACAAATTACCTGATTTAACATGGTTAAAGATGGGTAAGTCAGAATCAAACTACATAGATCTACATAAATTATAATGCCAATGATTTTGTTATGTTACCAAGTGATGATGATATTAGTTATAGAAATTCTCATTGTCTATTTAAATATACATATATTTTCTATTCATACGTTTATACAAGATATATTTCATCGTGTTGTACGAAAATTGTAGCAAAGCCACAAGTTAAAATGTCATTTTTTTGGGTACCATTTGATGAAATATATCTGGTATTTAAAGAAGCAAAGCCACAAGTTGAAATGTAATTTTTTGGGTACTATTTGATGAAACATATCTGGTATTTACAGAAGCAAAGACAATTTTCTTGTTATTATATACCAAACTTGCTTCTGAATTGAAGCTTTGAAGATTAAAATCATTCTTCGCTAAGTTCATCTAATTTTTGTAATCACATTTATTGGCTGATCATTAAAAATATCAGAGATCTGAGAGAACAGTAGGTTTTGGATCATCTAATCTGTTGCAATAAATTAAATTCGACATTTTGCATACTATTTTACCCTATGTGACTGAAAAAGCAAGTCCAATTAAGTGATGCAGCACACTGGATATTTTACATTGTTGTCAAAGTTGTTAAGGGATATAACTTCGTAAAGAACCAAACGGTTGCAAATCCAACATCTATGGCAAAAAAGAATTTCCACGCCTAAAAGGTAATGCAGTTTCTAAATAGTCCGAGACTATTTGCACGGCTGCCGTGTACCTTCGGGGCTGAGCACATTTTTTTGATCCCTTGTCCAGGACAAGTGGTTTCAGAAAATTCACTTGTCCCACCTTTTTTTCCACTTGTCCCACCTTACTTTTTACTTGTCCCAAAATTGTAATCACTTGCCAAGTTTTGATGAGATGTATGCACTTAGTCCATAGAAAGAACAAATTAAATAATATACAACATACGTATTTTTAAAAGAATTTAATTTTCAAAAACAATGGTTGATATACTTCAGGTATATATGTTTTAGCTTCTGGATTTGAAAAAATATCCATGTACATGTCTGCCGCCTGCACCAGCACTAAGCCAGCAATTGACAGCTGTGACTGGGTTAAAGTCCTCAAGCTCTGGTTCATTTGCTGAAATGTTTATTAGAATTTGTAAACTCTCTTGGTTTAAGGAATTCCTTAATGAAGTCGTGATTAAGTTCATTGAACTAAATATTCGCTCACACTCAGCTGTGGACGGACTTATAACAAACATGATTTCTAATAGTTTGCATAACAGACTGAGACAAGATGGAGTATTCACTAAGAGTTCCAAGAACTTCAACGGGTGGATCCGGTGTATGCCCTCATCTACGCTTTGAACTCTAAATACTGCTCATGAGTGGCATGCTGGTCTTCCTGTTTGAATATCACTTCAAGATGATTAAGAATAGTTTTCCGTAACGGGCTAGGGTGTAGGCTGTGTTAAAGAGAGCTCTGTTGTTTTCATTCAGTCTCATTTAGTTTTGAAAGGGCCTTTCCTAGTGGAGTGTCAGCAACTCTAACTTCACTGATTTTCTGCACATGCTGGCTAGTGTCATGCATACATTGTGCTGCCCAGGCCTTTTGGGGTCCAGAAATATCATGAGACTTGATCGGTTTAATCCTGAATTTGTCAGTTCCACTGACATAGAGACTGGTTTGTATTCCAGCCTGTGCCAGTTGGGGATATTGTTTGCAATAACTGCAAAACATCCTTCCGAGTCAATACATTCAAGCCAGGGGTAACAATCAACCCAATGCGGCTGAAACTTTTTGTCTCTTGGCAGTGTCATATTTTACATTTTTTGCTACCACGGATTCTGGCTTATGTCTCTTTGGAGACATATCTACCTGACACTCAGTAGCAGTCATACGTTTTATCCCTCCACTTTCAAAAACATTTGCTTCTCCGAATTGTCCTTATTACCTTCCTTGCGAAAATAATTTAGCAAACTCATTTTATCCACAGAGTAAATATCACTTTGCTTGACAAATACTTCTATAGTGATCATAACATATATTTTCTATTTTAAATACAAACAGAGACAGATCATCAATTAGCGTGATTGTTTCGCTTCAAACGCAATATCGCACGTGGAAGTTAATCTTCTGTATAATCAATTCAAAATTAAAGAATCATTACTGTCATTTAATCTGTTCATAAAGGAAACAAACACTGATGTCGGTAAAGTACCTGTCATTAATTTAATTACACTCACTCGCTGGAATAAAATCAGAGTGATCCTCTCGTGAGGATCTGGCTTGAGTAAATACAACGCAACAACACCGCTTTAGATACTGCTAATTAATCATACCAGCTTTGTTTTGTTTGATGTGTTTTCATTTGCTGATAATTTGGTCGCTTAGCCCAATCTGCAGTCGAGGTAACAGAATGTGCGCATATGTGACAGTTATCACTGACCACCTGTAGGTGTTATACAGGATGTGCATGTATACATGGATACATGGAGAGGAGTAGAATCAAGTATTCAGTACGCCGGGGGGGGGGGGGGCATGAACGGGCATATAAAGGTAGATATAGTGATTAAAGCACGAAAATAAGGACCTACCCGACTTTTTAAAATAGGAAAAAAGCACTTGTCCCGGACTAGCGACGTGGAAAATTGTACTTGCCTGACTTCGAAAATGAGTAGTTTGGGATGTCGGGCTATGGGATTTGCTCAGTCCCGACCTTAACTGGGGAAGACTATTCGCATTGCCGCCATGTATCTAATCTTGAAAGACTATTCGCACATCCACCATGTACCTAATTTAAGTAATCTTTACAGTCTGATATGCGGAGGGAATTCACATGGTTGTGTACAGCATGCGCGTCGTGCATTATAGAAAATCCACGCTCCCACGGTGGACCTTAATCCTTTCATGCTCTTCCGCCATGGACCGGATGTAGTGGTCATCGTGGATTGTGCACGTCGTGACTCGTAGTGGATGGATTAGGTTGTATTGCCCCAATTTGATAATCGCAGCAATATATTTATGTAAGTGTGTACATCCAACCTCTGTTCAGTACTTGTGATCCAACTATACATATCCATGTGACACATTTTCTCAGGAACAAGACACGTGTTTACTTTTACCATAGACCAACTGTTTTTATGCAGACTCTACGAAGTATGTGAAGCTGTATCCAACAAGTTAGAAAAATATATACTTAGGATTACTAGTTTGGTCATCTAAGGAGTTTAATATTACCAAATGGATGGGTGAAAGTGATGAAAAGTTGTAATCACTTAAATATTTTCGGTTGGAGATAAACTTGTATGTACTATTTTCAGTTATTGCAGATACAATTTACAGTACAGTACATGTACATTCTTCCAATCCACATGACAAATACTGCAAAACTGTTCCCGAATGTCATTCGAATATTGTTTATCAGTTTAGTTTCTAATTTGTTACATTTTGACCCAATTATCCTTTTTAAGAAGTTGACATGAATACAAACAAAACATTTTGCTACCAAAGAACACAAACCAAATGCATATTTATACAGGGTTTAACAATTAGGCCAATGATGTGAAATTACTGAAATTATGTCCATAATCGCCAAAAACTGAATCTTTGGGAACCAAAGCTAAGCTTCAAGTCACATGACAAACTTTGAACTAGTTGAATTAAAAGCAGTAATAATCAGAAGTTAACTGCCTGAAGATATACATGCACACAACATAGAAAAAGGGTGTGGCCAGTTAGTATGTGCAGATTGGGGAATTATATATATATATATATATATATATATATATATATATATATTACAATAGTAGTTAATTTCTCCTGGACATCCATCATATCACCATCGTCCTTTTTTTTGCAAATCAACCAAAATGCCTACCATTATGCAAACTTCGTTGTTAAATCGATATATGTGGTAGATATGATTGCATTTACTGTATAATAAATAGCATCCAGTTTCGTGCGACGGCTTGGTTTTTAGCTTTATCTAAGTATAATTTCTTTTGTTCATAATTCTCCCTCCCCTGTTTAACTTGTACTGTATTACACATAAGCTGAACACATCATATTATTATTATTATTTGGATTAACGTCGCTGATCGCCTTACGGCATTACGACAACTTAGGTTGTATGCTTTTGCATACTTATTGATTTAATCGGTTTATTTTTGTTTCATTAAATGCAGATTTGAACTGCTGAACGTACCTGGCAAATAACGAGAAATATAATATTTTAAACAGATGTAAATATCTCTTTTAAATCCAAGACGAAACTTAATAATATTTCACATGGTCCGAATCAGCCTGGCATTTGGTCCGAATCAGCCCGTAATTTGAGCCGAATCAGCTTTAGTCCGAATCACCCATGGTCCGAATCAGCCAGCATTCCACCATACATACATACATACATACATACATACATACATACATACATACATACATACATACATACATACTGGATAGACTGACATATAAGCAGTCAGTGATACATGCGGAGAGACTGGCACAATATTCAATAAAATCTAGTGAAAATAACAAACAGGAACTCCCGATCTTGTGCTAATATTAGCACGTGATCGTTTGTTACTGAAACCCAAACTCTGTTAACACAGTTCATCTGCCAAGTTGACGAAATAATAATGCTCTTTTGACAGATTGGATAAAATTTAAGGCAGTAGGTACCTCCCTATCACAGTGCAGTTTCACAAATTTCCGGACCTGAAGGGGCAGGGGGGATTCGCAGGAGTGTAAGGATGAGTAGATGAAATCAAAAGTGCGTGTGTGAGTGTGTTTGTCGTTATTTTCGCTATTCTAACGGCCACTTCATAGATAGATAGATAGATAGATATTTCCTTGCCACAGTTTTGGGATATAATGTCATTAAAAATAATGCATGTCAGAAATAATTCACGTTTTATCGTTGGTTGTTTCAAAGTGATAATTAATATTTTTAATGATTACAATAATCTGGATAAAGAGTGTAAGGTAATTATTTTCCCCATTCTTGGCTTTTATACATATTCTACGTTATTATTTCACATGTGCCCTATTTTAAATCTAATTCTGCGATTGTAAGATGACTTGTTTATCACACTGCATGATATATTATATGTTTTTATTTAAATACTACTATATTTAAAATTATTTTATTATCTATTTGTATATGATAGTGGTAATTGTTTTTTCTTGCTTTTGTTATTTATTTATTTTTAATTTTTTTTTTTTTTTTTGTGTTTCCAGCTCTTAAACCACGAGAGAGGGATGTAAGAAATGATGATGAAAAGCCTGGCAGTCGAAAAATGAAGTAAGGAGACCAAAGAAAGAAAGAAAGAAAGAAAGAAAGAAAGAAAGAAAGAAAGAAAAAAAAAATCATGTATTCTTTGTTTATGCGTGTATAGTCGTGTGCACCCGTAATCGGATAGCCTCTGAGTTCGCCACAAGATACATTCATATACAGATTCAGAGGATTTTGATTCTGGTTTGGTGTTTTACGACTCAACAACACAAGTAAGTTATTTAGTGCCAAGGCAATTGCAGTAAGGTGCCTTGCCCAAGGCCACACCACAGTAGTCGACCTGGGCTGATTCGATGGTTGAATTGGAACCAGCACCGTTGCGGTCTCGAGTGCGGCACCACACTGCTTCTACCTCAATTAGTCACGTGTTGTTACATGTGCATCGGGCCTGTTCCACATCACCGCGTGGACACAAAAATAAATCAAATATTTTCAGAGGGGGGATGTAGATGCTCGTGCACTCCCCTCATTCTGCAAACCATTAAAGTAAAATCCTCACTGACATTTATGTTTTTTCAAACATATATTTCATCGTCCTTTAATCTCTCCTTTTTCTTTAGAGACGGATGTACCTTTCCCCAAGGCTATGTGAACAGTGTGTGTGTGTATGGGTGTGTGTGTGTGCGTGTCTGTTTTGTTTTAAATAATATTTATTTGTTATCACAGTCGTAAGATACAACAGCATATAAGTTAACATATGGATATACATCAAATTTGATATTATCAAGCTCTCTCTTAAATGTGTGCATTTTGTTTCTTTTTATATGCATAAAAATGTATTTACATCGATGCTAATTGAACGACAGTTACTTCCTCTTTATGTAAAGATTAAGTTCTTGGTTGAGCAGCCTTGTCGAATCGAATTTCCTCAAAGCTGTGCATTTGTGTTGTACAGTAAAATGAAACAAAATAGGCTGCCTTTTTGTGAGTAATACCCGACTGTTTCAGGCTGAATTAGTGTTTTAGTGATCTGCACAAATCAGAAACACACGTTCGCAGGCTATAAAAGAGAAATTGGTGAGTTTACGTTTTTTTATTTATCATTTCGTTGGCAATATGCATAGTGCATTCACGATAGTATAGCAAGTAGAACAGATCACTTCTTTGTTTATCTCATATTTCTCAGGCAACTCGTGACTCATGAGAAAATACAAAATGCATTTAAGGTGGCGTAGCATGTTCATATTAGGTATAGAAGGTTTACATAGGGTTAATATCAATCAATTAATGTAAAACACACACACACACACACACACACACACACACACACACAGTGGCGTACTAAGGGTAAATGGCATCCGGGGCGACGATGATGGCCCAAAGGGTCAGAATACGAGGCCCGAATTTGTTATCAGCTGCTTTGGCGCTCAAGACCTCTGGCGCCCGGGCAACCGCCCCGTCCGCCCCGCGTTAGTACACTACAGCACACAAACACACACACACACACACACACATACACACACACACACACATAAATGACATCTTACACAATAGGACGACACTTGTTTGTCTTATAGGCGTTGGAATAGAGCATGTTCTTGCCGTAGGTACGTTACAGTAGAAAGCTTGGTATGAATTTAGAGGGAAGTGTCGAGCTTCTCTACCTTTAGGGCATAATAGTCATGATCCAAAACCCCGAACAAAATCGTAGACGCTGTTTGTGAATATCGTGAACGTACTATGCGAAGCTATAGTTTGCCTATTATTTCAAAAAAACAATGTTAAGGTTTCCTCGAGAAGGAATTGATGTGGAATATGAGGTGAGAATATACTCGTATTTTTCCTATTCTTACGAGTGTCTGCTCACGTAGGCATAGAGAATATAAAAATAATTTAAAGTTATGCACGGATAACAAGATTACAAATCAACACAAATAATTTGATAAATGTCAGACAGGTCTTGCGATGGAAATAAACGCTGATAACATTGTCAGATATTTCTTTCATATGGGATAAAGTTAAAGAGGGAAATGCATTAAGGACAATCGTTTACTCTGAAACTCAGCTGATAAATATGCATTGGATCGTTATGTAAATACAATAATTTTAAAGTTTTTACGATTTGAAACTCTTTTGGTCTTTCATTAGAAGAATATTTAATATCTATACGAAATGTGTTAAAGAGTTATACCCAAGCTATGGTACCTCTCTCTCTCTCTTTCTCTCTCTCTCTCTCTCTCTCTCTCTCTCTCTCTCTCTCTCTCTCTCTCTCTCTCTCAGCTTTTAGCGTGCTGCACAATCCATTCGTTAAAATAGAATGGGAAACATTCACGTAACAAAGCAGTTTGAATCTAGGGCTACTCATTAATTTTTTAAAAATATTCAATGTAGTAATCCCTTGTTTCCGCCAACAGAGTGTATAATTGCTAGGTAAGCCTTCTGTTCTATAAAATGCAAAGAAAGGGACAACGCTTGATGTTCCTCCCTTCAGAGTAGCTTATTATTATTAACAAAACTATTGCACTTGAAGTGAAATAAAATTGATACATTAAATTTGGCACGTGACATAACAATTTAACAGACAGTTTTTAAAAAAAAAAAGAAATATTGAATGAATCCTTTCGTTTACCACCAACTGAGAGTCCAATTTTTTTTATGAAATCCATCTCGCTATCACTTGGCATATTTAGGTGCTTTTATTGATGAATGATTGACTGAATAATTGATTCATTTACTGATATATATATATATATATATATATATATATATATATATATATATATATATATATATATTAACCATCGTTGTTTCCCCTATTGAGACAGCGTGTTGATCCGCCTTAGGTAGATAGACAAATGGATAGATTGATATTTCGTTGTCCCAAATATGGGGTGTAATGTCATTAAAAATAATGCATGGCAGAAATATGCGAGAAAATGCGTACGAGATAAGGCTGTGGTATGTTCAACTTGCATTAATTTTAGACTGACAATCTACAGACAAATTAAAAAATATTACTGCATGATCTGAACTTCAGAACCTCACATTGTTATTGCATATCCACTGAAAACGTGGTGCTATCATTATTATTTTTGTTTTGGTTTAAGTATTTCAGTCCTTTTCACGTGATGTCTGCCTCGTGTAAAGATGTTAGTCCTAGTAACAGCTTTATTATCAAAAGAAGAAAATCGTGCATGAAGATTTGTTTCTTCTTTTCAGTTCTTAGTTAGGAAACGATTTGTGTCAATACTCATACAGTTGTCTGTTAGGTTCACAACTGGAGTCAATTGTGACTTTTTCAACACGGTCTATTTATAAGACGAGGCATTTCCTATTAGTGGTCTGGAATGTGTCCAACAGTAAAAACCACTCGTAGGAATGTGTAGTGTATTAACTGAGAATAGTATATACTCCGGTACGTAAACCATATATTGTCACTCAATTCGAGGTGCTCTCTTTCTCTCTCTTTGCCAGTGTGTGTGTGTGTGTGTGTGTGTGTGTGTGCGTGCGTGTGTGTATGGTTTCCCACGTTTTTATCCCATTCATGTCACGTGTTATACTGCCCAATGAAATTGTATTAATCATGAAAGCTATAACCTCTACTCAGGCAATTCAATACACCAGCTATTTGCTTTGCACATGTACTCTAATTTACCCCCACACCCACCCACATCTGTTTATCTTCATATATGTACAACTTAAATACGCTGCATTTCAATTGACAGTGAGCTCCTTTTATAGGAACATAGAATGTGGATTGTCTTATTTTTTTTTTTTTATATTAATGGAGAAGGGTGTTATGTTTCCATCCAAATCACCGTTGTTTGTTTGGATGTCAATAGAAGTTGTTGGATCATCAAGCAGAAAACAATATAAACAACCAGTCACAATTTCCTCTGGAATTCGAGGAACTTAGATATCCACGGAATAATATGTGGGTCGATGCATAGACGGCTATTAGTTATAGAAGGAATGAAAATAACCAGCCTCGGTTTTCGATCTTTTTTAAAATCACTATAGTATTAAGCGCGAGATTTCAGTATGAGTCACTTGTATTATCATCGAGGAGTTTGAAACAGTCCCTTAAATTACGAAACTATAATTGGACAAAATGCAACTTTTGAGCTTAAACAGCTGCCCGACTGTAACAGATGCAGCTGATCCGTTATAACTTGTAGGCAAATATTCTTTATCTTCTACTTCACAATTTAGAACTGCAGTTTTAATTGGAACTACATGTATATATCCAGACGTGTCTTTAAACTCTATTCATAGATACAGAGAATACAAATCTTACCCATGAGATTTCTTGTTTTTATTGTTTTCATACAATCTTGACATTATTTCATGTGCGAAATCCATGTATAGGAAGTGTGCAGAGCTCCCTGCAATCAGGCATGTACACTTGGAATAAATCTATTTTTGTAATAAATCCTAAATAATAAAATATGCTTGCGTCCTCTGCCTACAAGACATAACAAATCAAAAAAGCAATTTTAAAGTCTTCATACCTGGCAATACGTGCACTATGAGCACTTTTTTATCACTAAGTTTTGCAATAAAAAGAGTCAAACAATGAGTCATTATATTTCATTGGTGTTGTAACAGAAGCTGAATTCTAAATAAAATCTTTAGATTTCAAGCGAGATTTTAAATTATACGAAGCATTTATATTGATATATTATAAAATAATATCTAAAGTACAATTTTTCTGATATACTTGCACCCTACTATTCTATAAAGGGCTCATTGTGCGATCAGTTCTTGGAGAGAGGTAGGCCCAATTTTTTTTTAAACATCTGGCGCTCTTCAAAAAAATATTCTGCAAAAAAAACAGCAACTGAATTTCCTTGATTTTGCACAAGTCTAGTTTATCGATATTAGCAAAAAACATTTTTGGAAAACTGAATAGAATGGATGATTCCATATTGTTGTGATCTCAAATATTATATAAATCAGCATATTCTTACTACTCTGCATAATAGGTGGAATGCAAATTACACACACACACACACACACACACACACACACACACACACACACACACACATACACAGAGCTTCAGAACATCAAACCCGTCAATGGAGAGTGGAATCCCTCATACAGAACATTTCGAAAAGATTAGGTAGTACTGTTGCGTTCGCCTACTGGATACACATACCTGACTCATGCAAAACTCCTCAAGGGTGAACCTCGACCAAATAGCATACCCTGCCAGTTTCCGCTGACAGTGGAAAACATTCTTATCCAGTGTTTTGACACATTAAAGATTTGTATTTTAAATCTTAAAAGCTTGTTTGAGTTTTTTCTTTTTGTTACATAACCCCTAGTCGTAACAGAAGCAATTTGGGGCTCGTTTCGAGATTAGAAGTTTAAATAATTTCGGGATCCGAATTTGAATATTTTGGGATTTAGATTTAATTAAATATTTTCGAGGTTTTAATATTTCAGAGATTTTGATACTTCGGAAAGTTTTCTTTTGGGGATTTGAATTTCATTGTTTGAAATTTTAGTGGTCTTTTTGATTTCCAGATTAAGAAATAAAAAGGAAACTAATCAGACTCATGTAGAATTTTCTTATGAGAAAAAAAGTTTGTTTACAAGATGGTGTACGTCTAAGAATGTAGAAGGGAATGATGATAATCTTGAGCAACTGGTATTGATTGAAGATTTCAAGAATTGTGTCAGTAATGATATTAAGGTATATCTTAATGAGAAAGGAGTTGCGACTTTAGAAAAGGCAGCCAGCACAGCTGATGAATATTCTTCAATACACAAGGTTCCATTTGTAAATAAAGCTTCCTCTCAACAAGCTTATGTTAAGAAACCATTTCAGACTCGTTTGAGTAATTTCAGACCTCAGGGTGATGTAACTATGAGGAATCAAAATTCTGATAGGTAATATCAGAATACCTTTTCTCTACCCACGTGTTCCTGTTGTAAGATGAAAGGACACGTTATTTCTGATTGCTTAAAGTTGGAATATAGGCAACGGGATTTTAATAGAACAGTTCCAAATGCTTTAGTTATTAAGAAGTCAAGGTCAGGGTCATATATCAAGGATGATATTTGTTTGAAGGCTAGCTTATCTCAGTCTGATTTTGTAATGAAGGAATACGAACCATTCATGTCGAAGGGTTCTGTGTCACTTGTTGGTCACTTGGGTATGTTTACTCCTATTAAGATATTAAGAGACACAGGAGCTTCTCAGAGTCTATTGTTAGATAGTACTTTGCCGTTTTCTGAGAAGACTTCTACTAGTGAAAGTTTACTAATACAGGGGGTAGAATGTGGATATGTTAATGTCCCTCTTCATAGTGTTAATTTGTCATCAGACTTAGTTTCGGGACCTGTGACCATAGGAGCAGTGGCTTCTTTGCCTATTAAGGGCATCCATTTATTACTAGGTAATGACCTAGCGAGAGATAAGGTCGTGGTTAATCCACTTGTAACTGACAAGCCTAGCATAGATCAACGAGTTGATCCTATTGAAGTAGAAATCCCTGGTTTAAATCCAGCTTGTGCAGTTACTAGAGCTATGGCAAAGCATGCTCTTGAGAATGATGTTGTTGAACAGGATGAATTTCCTTTAGCGGACACCTTTTTGGGTCAGGCTTTTAATAAGGTCACTTATGCTCCTAGTAAAGTTCAATCACAGTGATACTCTTTCAACTACAAAGTCTCATAAAAATAATCAGGGTGAAATAAGACAAACACTTGTTCTCTTACAACAGGGGGATTCGGATATCTCCTGTTTGTTTCAGGGGGCTATGATTGAAACTGAAGCCACGCAAGAAGGTACTTGATAGAGTGAAGTCCTTATGAGGAAACGGAGACTGCTTGGGGTAATTGCTGGTGACGAGTGGTCAGTTATTAATCAGATTGTAGTTCCTAGATCCTATCGTCAGGAAATACTTAGTGTAGCCCATGAAACGTCGTTGTCTGGTCGTTTAGGAATAAATGAGACGAAGTTAGGCAACCAATACTTGTTGACGAGGTGTGCGTCTACAAGTTTTTCAAAAGCTATTCCTTCGCGGAATATTAAAACGGAGACCATAGTGAAAGCTTTGCTCGAGTTTTTCACACTGTTTGGTCTTCTTAAGTCGATACTATATCAGACTTTAGAACGAATAATTAAAACATATTGTTAGGGAATTTAAATTATATTATTAATACTTCTGGGAGGAGAAAGCAGAAACAACTTTGTCATATTAAAATGTTCGAACAATATGTAGACAGAAATAGCCACATAAATTATTCAATTACTTTAGTAGTACCTGTCCCACACATTGAAGATTTGAATGAAGATGAGAAATCTGATAGTATGATTTTGAAGTCACTACTCTTCGCAATTCGGAAATTCTGGACAATCGGGACTAGAAGCTTTCGCATATACTGCCGCCTGAGATTAACGAAATGAAGCAGTTGATAAAAGAATATGAACATTTATTCCCAGACATTCCACACGAACCAACAAAATTTTTCATGATGTCGCCTCTCCAACAAGACTATCTGAAGAAAGAGATTCAGAATTTACTGGAAAATGACTTGAACCAAGTCAAAGTGACTGGAGTTCACCATGTTTTAGTGCCGAAACCAAATAAGATTGTCCGTATGTGTACAAATTACAGAAAAGTAAATAGTGTCACCAGGACAGATTCATTTCCAATTCCTAGACAGGATTGGAAATGCTAAATACGTCACAAAATATTGACCTATTGAAGGGATTCTACCAAATTCCAATTACGGAGAGAGTAAAAGAAAAATATTTGCATTGACGACTGCAGAAGTTTACCAATACAAAGTCATGACATTTGGGATGAAGGTTCCCCAAGTTTTTTCCAACGTCTGATGAATATGATAACATCTGAATAGAAATTGCGATGCGTACATCGATGATGTCATCATCTGCAACAACACGTGGCAAGATCATATAATAGAGCAATTCTTCAAAAGACTCGGCGAAGCGAACTTGACCATCAGTTTGAATAAAAGTGACTTTTGTCGTGCCTGTGTTACCTTTTTAGGGCATGATTGTGGGACATGGACAAATTTAAAATCAATAGAAGCTAAGGTTACGGCTATTTCTTAGTAAAATTTAATTGCTGATGTATTTTCATGTGTATAATACTACCGTTACACTGTTTTGTATACATGACTGTATCACGTATTAATTTTTTTTTGCAATCAATTACTTATATGTTAGAAGTACATATTAAAAAAAAGTTTTATTGCATAAAGCTTTTTTTCCCCAAAAGGGTGAGGATGTTACGGAATTATATATATTTTTCCTTTTAATAATGGTATAGTTTATTAGTTTATGATCTCTGTTTTTAGTCTAAACAGCTGTCGTCTTATGAGTATACATACGGTAGCCTCGATCAATATTTCACCTATTTGCTTGTAGCTTTAGTCATGTGACGTATTTTCCGCGCGAGAGAGAGTAATGAACTTTCGACCTAGTTCTTGTACTTTTAGGAGTAAACATTATATTGACTTTGAATTATAGTTTAAGGTCACATTCGAAGAATGAATCAATACAGTGTTTACTGTTTAAAACACTGGTACTCGAGCACTTAATCACGCATAACCTAATTCCTGATTGGTTCGGAGAGGGTTGCATTATTTCGAAATACCCATATTATTGAAGACGTAGTATGGGTTTTTATTTCGATCCTGCGCATTAATGCTATATATGTAGGAAATAATCCTGTGTTTAAATATTCTTCATAGTTACTTGTGAATAGAGAGGTCATTATGAAATTGGTTCAGTTTGTGTGTGGGATATTCTTACTTGGAGCTTTATTTATTATTAATACAGTACATTTAGGATTCAGTACTGTCTTTAATCTGAATTATTATACAGCTCCGTGGAATTATCGGAAACATTTCTAAAACTTGTGAGATTCCAGATTCACAAGGATTATTTGGATATAACTTAATCTTATCAACATATTAGCACAATGAAGGCTATATCATTCGGAATACTACATTCGGAATATTTGGATTAACTTCCGGAACAGTGAGCTTTAAAACAATTTAGGACTTTTAAGGATATTCTATACTGTAAGTTATTTTTAATTCTTTCATTTTAATTGTTTGTTCAAATATTTTAATATTTTAGGAAATTAAATATTTGTATTTTAAATCTTGAAAGCTTGTTTGAGTCTTTTCTTTTGTTACATAACCCCTAGTCGTAACAATACATACATAGATACATAGATACATAGATACATACATACATACATACATACATACATACATACATACATACATACATACATACATACATACATACATACACACATATATACATACATGCATACATACATACATACATACATACATACATACATACATACATACATACATACATACATACATACATACATACATACATACATACATACATACATGCATACATGTATGTTGTGACATTACTTCATTGGTCTTTCTCGACATCAGTAGAAATGCATGATGTATGAAACAAAGTTTGCACGTGCATTTCTAAGTAGCCATCCTAGTTCTATGAGGAGGTATGCAACACCACGCAAAGATAGTTTTACATACAGTAAAAAGTTAAGTTGTTCATAACAACCTAAGAAAACTTTGATATTATATACTTGTTGTAAGACGAGATTGGAATACCATACTGTGTGATAAAAATCTGCTCGAAAACTTTGCCCCCGCCCCCCCCCCCCCATATGTGGATTTTCAAAGCAAGTTCTGAGCAGATCTATATGTGGGTACCATTCATACAAGCCGATCACATGAAGTGTTAGTCCACAAAATTATATGATTTATTCACTATCTTCAATTGGGCGATTACAAACGGTAGTATGTCAACACTTAGTGAACGAAGGCTGTTATCTCACTCCATTACCTAAGATGTCATATCCAATATAATGGGATGTATTAAATTAAATTATGAATTCTTAGTTGTATCACATACGCATGTAATCTTACGTGGTCGATATGGTGTTTCATACGGATAATCAAACAATATAGCTGTACCGTAGATCCAGAATGCACTATTTAAGTGATTTCACTGATGTCCGCGCGCCATATTTTTCGATGCACCAAATCATGAAACTTGTGTAAATCCATATTTATTTTGAATTCCATTCATACTATTTAGGTTCCGTTCTACAGCGATTAAGTACTTCTGAAAGCGTGGCAGGTATAAGGTAAAGTTGTGTGCATTTGCAACAAGCACAATGGAGAGACTGTTGGCATACCTCTATGCTACTTTCATGTCCTGTGACCGAAATTTCTTTATATGTGGTATTAGGGAAACAACACGCTGCCTAAAGCAGACAGCTGTTAGAAAATGCGGCTCCCATGTACTTGAGAAATGAGCTTGAACTAGTCCAAAGTATACTAACTTTAGCAGTTATAACATAGGGAAAATGAATTTTGTCAGAGTAGACAATACTATCTTCTGAAAGTCCAATAAATAAATTATAAAATATCACAAAAAATAATACAAGATATTGGGTTTTTTTCTTTCTCTAATTTACCTCTGAAGTCCAGAAAGTGAAACTGACCAAGTTGAGCTCGCAGTCTTTTGGGAGGCGCACATCTGAAGTAAAACCAAGATGTATACTCTGTAACCTAAATAAAGCCATCAATCATGCATCAAAATCGAGGGAACTAAAAGGTTGTTAACAATACCTAAGATAGACAAGGTCTTTTTACAAAACCAGAATAACTAGAGTAGATATAAAATAGCACATCTGGACCATCCCCAAAACGCTATGTTTTTGGCATTTGAGAGGTCTAGAAATGATATATTTTCACATTTTCGAACACTAGGAATGATATACTTTATCTGCACGCGCCTCTTCATTGATATGTTTTTACGTTTTAGAGGTCTAGGAACAATATGCTTAAACATCCACTCCAATGATATGTTTTATAGTGTGTTTGCTGGGTTTTTATGATTTGCCTAAATTGTCTATCCAATGGTATGTTTATAGTGCTTTTAACAGGTTTGAATGATATGTTTCTCTCCAATAATATGTTTATAGTATTTTTAATGGATTTTAGTAATATAACTAAATAGTCTCGCCAAAAATATACTGATAGTTTTTCAATGGGTTTGAATGATATGCTTAAATAGCCTATCCAATGGTATGCTTATACAAATATATTCAAAATATAGATAATATAAATAGATTAAAATAAAGTTGATATAATAGATCCCATGTATAGGTAATTAAATTTGTTTACAATAATAACAAAATCAAAATCAAATTTAAAGGAATATATATCCTAATATAGATTATCAGTATGCGTATATAGTAATTTGACATTTTTGTCGCACTTATCCTTCAAGTTATTATAATAAAAGTTATACATAAGCAATTTACCCAAATCTAATAATGTTTGACCAGTATACACGGGCCAATTTAGCATTAATTTAGATTTAAGGCCATGGACGGCTATTAAGTGTTCAAAAAATATTTTTCTTTTTACAAATCCAGGGTCGGCAAATAAACGTTTTATTTTATCCATTTCAGATGGTTTAACCAATTCAAGATTAATCAGTTCACGTAAATGTTCCGTTTTTTTATCGAAAACATAATTATTCATAGGCTCACAAGAATCTTTTTCGAAACCATTTTTAGCCTGTGATCTAATATCAGCATTTAACTCTATATACAGCGCCATCCAATTATCCTGGTAAAATTATAAAATTATGTTGACATTTGTTACCCACACACCAAGTTGGTAATATATGTAATATATTTTTGTTGTTGATTATATTTTGCTTATGTACCACACCCAACACATTTATTATCTAAATTTCTTTATATTTAATTTGATAGTTGCTTAACCATTGTTCTTTAATTTGTAACGTGTCTGGTGCTAATGGGTAACAACTATGAGAATCATGCAGCTCCTCTGGATAATCTAAGTCAACCACGAATATATAACTCTTTTTAGAATCATCCGGGGTATAATTAATACTATTATCATATAATTTGTCAGGGGGAATTCATTTAAATCCAGAAATATGCAAATATTAAATCATAACCCATACATATAAATTGTTGGTCGATAAATTAATTTTCCAATGATTAGGTTCATTCTTATCATAATGAGCAACTGATGGATTATTAGCTTTAGAATATCATTTTGAAACCATAGATGTACCACCTCTCAAACTCCTTTCTATAAACAAATACATATCAATATCAGTTAATAATTTTAATTTAGATTTTGTTATTTTAATAAAGCGTCCCATGACTTACCAGGGCTATTAAAATAATGAGCAGGATCAAATCCATAATGTTTGAGTGGCATATTTCTAAAAGTTTCAAAAACATCAGCAAGTAACAGAAAATCAGGTTTTAGATATAGGTCATGATAGTCACCAAGGTCATTTGATTTACAAGTTACCCAAACTTTTTGTGCATGTGCATAATCTTCATCAGATATTTCTGATTTACTTAACAATGAGTAAAACGCTCTCTTCTCTGGTAGTTTGACTTCTTAAATTTTTTTTCAAAACTATCAACATACTACTAATGGTAAACACTCTTTTTGCAAATAATGGATCAATTGTAGCTTTACCAGTATATTTACCTATTATCTTAAAATCTTCTCTGGTAAGATTGGATGCTAATTTATCCAAAATACTATTGTAGAAAACCAGTAAATGTTTCTATCGTATTTGGCAAGCATGTGATTTTTCCATTTGATGCCCTAATTGCAGACACTATGAAATGCCCATCATATCCACGTAAATTATGAAATACCACTGGAACTTTAGTTGCATATGGGGATATTTAAAGTTGTATGTAACCGGATTTATGTACAGCACCTTTAAATTCACCAGTAATATGGCAATAGTCTCTAACCTTATCATCATCGCCTAATTCCTTATAACAAATATGGCAAATAGCTGAATTTTTTTAAAGTTACTTTTATGATCATCTGTGGTTATTATTCTTGCTAGTAACAAATTACCCAGAATTTTCCATTTCTGAATTTAAACTAATAAACAAATTTTCAACTGCATTCTCACCCCTATATACCACTCGCTTTACCACATAATCATCACATCTAATAACAACATGTAAAAAACCATCTGTGGGCTGCTCAGTAATTTGTCCAGTAATTTTAACTTCCTTCATATGAACATTTTTTACCAGCATTATCTCCATCATATAATACATGGCTTATATCCTCTCCATCACGTTTAGAAACAATATATGATGATTTTTTCTCTCCATCTAAATAACTTTTTTATTTAACGTTTCAAAATCAGCATATATTACACATGGCACCTTAATCCTCTTTTTTGTAATTTTGAAACATTAAAATATATTTGTTTTTCTCAGGTAATATTGTACGTTGTACTTTTGAGTCAATCCCCTGACAATCATTATTATGTATTTTTATAAAAGTACGCGATTACCAAAAATATGCACGTATCTTCTTCATAGATATCGTTATGCTCATATTTACTACTATTATATACTAATGTGAAAATATTTTTATAAATTAATACATACTGATAATGTTCATCTTTTTTATAAATAATAATAGATGAATGTAATCTTTCCTTCGGTTTTATTAGAAATGATGAGTAGATAGTATCCATTTTTCCAACAAAAAGCATTAACATATATCTCATTATTTAGTTGCTCAAATTTACGAGCATTTTTTTAAGGTAACAGGAAATTTAATAACACCAAAATTTAATTTACCAATATGATCTTTATATTTTGATTAGGTCAACATGATATGCTGAAGGATGGAATCCAACTAATACAGACAAATCAAAGCATATATTATCATTATTCTTAACATTGATACATTATTTTTTAACTTCTAAATCTCCTGGTAGCCTGATATAGCTATTTGCACTAATTGGGTCATATTTTGATGCACGTATTTAAATATACATCCAATTATCCAATTAGAGACTGGGAACGTAAATTGCTCCACTTTTTTCTTTTAATTTTGAAAATACCACAAGTAAGCTATCACCAATTTCATCTATTCCAAATATACTAGCTCCCTTATTAATGAAACACCCATAAATTTCCTCTTCCAAAGTTTCTGTGCTTAAAAAAGTTTCAATATTTAACTCTCTGTAAAATAGTATTTTTAGCACAATGTTATATTGTATTCCTTAATTTTATGTAATATATTAGAAAGGTGACGCAAAATGTATGGTTTTATGTTACTTAAAAGTATTCCGAATCGTTATTACTAGGATCGTCCTCAGGCACATCATAACTATAACCATATACAATGTGACTGGGATTTGTTTCTTGAGTTTAAATGTATGTACCGGCTTTATTTTTTTCTTCTTCTCTTTCTTAGCGATCTTTATTGCTTCCTTAGCTTTCCATCTGTTTTCCTTTGGTGGTCGTTTTTCTGCGTTCTCAACCTCTTTAGTCAGTCTAGTTTTCATGGTAGTTTTTTTTATCCATGTTTCTTCACCATTTTGGTATTTCCTTCCATAAATTTTCCAAACTTTGCCACAATTTCGGCTTGTTGGAAATGCGTGTTTAGCTTCCCGTTTTTCAACCTTAGCTAATTGCTTACTTAACATCTTAGCGTTAACCGTCCTGGTTACCTGTTTGGTAGCCAGGGAGGTCGGTTTAACGTTTATTGTAGTATGGGGTTGTTGTTTTGTAACTAAATTATCAAAATATTTAGACCACTTGGCTGCCTTAGACGCTTGTCTTACTGTCTTCACGTTTGCTTTTTTTAACAACAGGTTCCATACATTTAATACATTTTTCAGATTTTGTGTTACACAATAAATTTGAATTTTTATATTTCATAATCTCTGTATATTATAGTTATGGAAAAAATACTCTTTGAAAATTATTTTTCATTTTTTGCTTCTATATGTATTTTTATTTTCATGTTTCATTTTTATATAAACCTAAAATATATAGATGATATTGGAAAAAAATACTGAAATTAAACAATATAAATGTCACCCAATTTATAAAACATACGCCGCAAATGATGTAGGAAATATCATTAACATTATAACTAAAAGACAATTTCAATTTAAATCAAACCGATGTAATAACTGTGTTATCTCAATTCATTTAGAAAATGGTTAAAAGTAAGGTTATTACAGCCCCAAAATTTATATGGGAATGTTTCAATATTGCAATACCCAATATGGTTGATAGTCACATTAATAATATTAAAACTTATAAGAGATAAAAAGAAGTATACGATGAATGCAGCAAGAAACAATTACTCCTACACACAAAATAAAATATGAAACAGAACATTAGTAACATCAACTTGTATTATAACAATTGATATTGATTATCATCACTCACTCTATTCAGCACATACAGACCTCATAAATAATTAATATTGATTATCATTACTCACTCCATTCAGCACATACAGACCTCAAAAACAATTGATATTGATTATCATCACTCACTCCATTCAGCACATACAGACCTCAAGAACAATTGATATTGATTATCATCACTCACTCCATTCAGCACATACATGCCTCAAAAACAATTGATATTGATTATATTACTCACTCCATTCAGCACACACAGACCTCAAAAACAATTGATATTGATTATCATTACTCACTCCATTCAGCACATACAGACATCAAAAACAATTGATATTGATTATCATCACTCACTCCATTCAGCACATACAGACCTCAAAATAAATTCTGGACTAATTTAGATGTGCTGTGAGATAACAATTATTGTAAAACAGCCAAATCAAACTTAAATGATAAATCATACAGGTTGGATACATATACAAATTATCCGCAGATACAACAAGCAGAGAAAAATAGCTACTAAGAATAAACAATTAAAGCCTAAAATAAGTGAAACAAGTGGTCAATTAGTACTATTAGACTTTTTTTAAAAAACAAACGAGAATTATAGCATAAATAAATATTTATATTATAATTTCATAGAATAAATAAAAATGAAAGTAATGAGAATTATTAAGTTATCTTTAAAAATAACGTAACAAATTATTGATATGACAATCTAATGTAAAATAATAGTTTTAAAGATTGTACAAGTTTAGACCAGTATTATGGACTTTCAAAAAAGTGGGATCTGAACCATCATTTTCTTTCAGTTAATAAATGCCATGATATTGATGAGATTGACGATCATATTAGGCATTATGCCAGAAAAGCAAATTATAAAAAATGGGGGCGGGGGGGGGGAATTTGTTTATGGTATAGTAATTGACAATGTAACAAAATAGCTTAAAGATAATTTAGTTAAATCAAGCATATGACATTATTTTACAGCACATCATTTTCTTGTAGTTCAAATCATCTTTTGTTTTACGGTACACTATCTTGCACTATCTTGGATGATCTTGCGGTATCTTGTACGATCTTTAGGATCTTATATAAATTTATTTCACATTTTTATGTAATATAATTTGTACTTTTTTATGTGGTGTAATAACCAATATAATTAAATTTACCTGCTGATGAATGTAATATACATATGTTTTGTGAATAGTACATGATCTTTTTTTACAGTACACTATCTTGCACGATCGTTTTGATCTTATATTAGAATCTTTACATTTTTACCGTGGCCTTTACATGAACTTACGTGAAATTTACGTGACCTTACGTGAGCTTGATGTAACCTTACGTGGATTTTACTTGGCATATTTTATGGTACATCATCTTACATTATTTTACACGATCTTGCATTATTTTACATGATCTTGCATTATTTTGCATTATCTTACATTATTTTACATGATCTTGCATTATTTTGCATCATTTGACATTTTTTTACATTATTTTGCATTATTTTTCTGATCTTATATTAGAGTCTTTACATCTTTTAACGTGGCCTTTACGTGACCTTACATGAACTATACGTGACATTCTGTGAATTTTACAATATCTTATACCATATTACATTATTTCAAATGTAGAAAGCATATTTATGAATTTTGTAAAATAAACTCATTATAGAGCCATTTTAAAACCGCGAGATCTTTAGCCTCTGGAACACATAAAAATAAATTTATAAAACCAATTGTTACGACTAAGGGAAATGTAACAAAAGAAAAGACTCAAACAAGCTTTCAAGATTTAAAATACAAATATTTAATTTCCTAAAATATTAAAATATTTCAACAAACAATCAAAGTGAAAGAATTAAAACTAACTTACAGTATAAAATATCCTTAAAAGTCCTAAATTGTTCTAAAGATCACTGATCTGGAAGTTAATCCAAATATTCCGAAAGAAGTAGGTTCCGAATGAAACCTTCACTGTACTGATGTACTAACAAGAATCAGTTATATCCAAGTGTTATTAATTCCAAATTGTCCTTGTGAATATGGAATATCACACAAGTTCTAGAAATGTTTCAGATAATTCCACAGAGCTGTATAATTCTTAAAGTTTAATTAACAGTACTGAATCCAGAATGTACTGTATAATAATAATAATAATAATAATAATAATAATAATAATAATAATAATAATACTAATAATAATATCACTGAAGCAGAATATCCACACACAAAAGGAACCAATCTCGTTTATGACCTCTCAGGCTGAATAAACTATCAAAGAATCTCAAACACAGCAATACATCTTATGATATAGCTTCTGACTGCGCAGAACAGAATAGGAAAACCAATTTAAACTGTATTGCGACTGAAAAAACAATTTAATCCTTCTAGAAAAACAACCTTCTCCGAACCAATCAGAAACTAGGTTATGCGTGACACGGCTAAAGTACTTGTGCACTGACGTTATTACCAGTCAACAAAGTATTGACTCTCATAGAACATAGAATCCAGGTCAAAAGTTCAACAAATTCTCACGCTCTGTGTCACGTGATACGATTCATGTTTAACCGACAATATTTCCCAAGACCAATGTACTGAGTCACATTGAAATACCGTATATGTACTTTCTGCAAGACGGCAGCTGTTAGACTATTATGCAGAGATCATAAACCTATACCATTATTTAAAAACGAAATGATACATAATTCCGTAACACCAATCCAAATACTTTAAGCATCCTTCTTGAACCAATTCAACACCTTAAATTATCATTATTGAACCATTTTTAAAACATATAGAAAAATATATAAATTATTTCAATTTTTTATAAAAATTAAAAATCGAAAACACTGCATTCTTTTGTCTCTAAAACACATTAAAAATTCGAGAAATGGTTTATATGACAGTGTCGACTTATTCCTATGACATATCCAACTCGTTCTTGTTTTAGATAGAGTTGAAACAAAGTACGTATGTAGTTTTGTGTATATCACTTATTGGCCTGATCATTTACTCACAGTATTTTTCATTCTCTCACATTCTTGTGCGTCTTTCCTCTCTTGAGAGAAAACAAAATCACCACAAATTAACAACGGTCATCTCACTGTTTATTTTAAAAAACGTGAATACGCATGCGGTCTAATTCATCTTCTTTCGTTTATGATCCACTTTAAATTTCAGGTGAAATTTCTAAGAAATGTATGACCAGGAGACAGGTATGAACAATCCTATTCATATTTCATTATTCCATTCATTCTTGGGACAGAATGTTGCCTTCGTGAGTCTTTTTAAGCTAATTACAATGTTTCAAAGCTAATTACTATGTTTCAAAGCTAATTACTATGTTTCAAAGCTAATTACTATGTTTCAAAGCGTATCTGTGATGTAGTAAGATCTGGGATAGAAGTCTCTTACGTTTTGGAAAAGGTTCAAAGACACGGAGACAGCTAAATTTGAGATAGTTTGCTTGATTAAATGATTCACAGTGAAGACGACAATGTTTTGCATGTTTCTATTCACATGCCATATGCGCTGTGATACTGTGCTCTGGGTACAAATATACATTATACACTGTACAGGAGGTGTTGTACACGGAGCATAGAAATCCTAATTATCATGAACATGTGTAAGGGTTTGGTGGCAATACAATTTCCTATAAATTAGCCTAATTTTTTCTTAAATAAAAATTTGAAATTTGTTTAAAAAGTTTTATGAAATTCAGGCTGCTGACGACCGCTTTTAAAATAAAATATGTTACCCATCCCTTTTTAAGATGCATTTATCTTATATTCTCAAGCAAGGGTCCGAGTTTATAAGAAAGCAATATAAGCACGGATTTAATAACATGGTTGGCATTACAATCAAATCCCTCTGTAAATCTTAGAAGAAGAAAGATATATATTCTGATTTAAGTTAGCCTGATGCGTTTTTCTTTTTCTTCAAATGGATGATGAAGAGGACCTCATGGAAAATGTTTAAAATTCAAAGTTACAGAGATACGTAGCTTAGACAATCGCGTAGACGGTATATTTCAAGCGTAGTAAGGCAGCCTTTCAAAGTTTCAGAAAACTGCCATATCATGACGTTCTCGTATGGTCCACCATAATAAAGAGAAGAGAGAGAGAAAAAAAAAAAAAAAAAAAACGGGGAACGTAGTTTATATCAAAAGAAGATAAGCAAATGAAAAAATATAAAACTATCTATAGAATAAAAGGTTTAGGCCAGTCACAAAGAGCCAGGATAATCTTGTACATTCACACCAATAACAAGGACACACTTACATAAGGCAAATAATTGATAATAAAGAGTCGGTCTTGGATACCCAAGAAGTCTTCAATAGTGGCTAAGGTTAGAAGGCTAGGAAACCAGTCCTGAAAATAGATAAGGACCATTTGATTCATTTGACAAGATCAAAATAATGCGCGGTAGGTAACCGGGGAATTTGTCTGGTTTTCTTTGATCACTTCTGGTCTTTCCTGTCAAGAAAACAATGCTGCTGTGGTGGGCATGCATGGGGTAGTGGTGGGGTGTGTGGTCTGATCAACAATTTACTGATATAACTATTAATATGACATTCATTTATCAATACCTAGACAATTTTTTTTATTGTATTTGTAGGATATCATGATAGGAATGTGGTCCGTTTTTCAGCAACACCTGTGCAAGTAGAGAACATTAAATTCAACATTGCATCAGTAACTCATTTAAATATGCTGACATCTTGATGACTTTAGTGCATATTTAATAAACATCGTTGCTAATATTCAATATTTAGTACTAATAATCATAGTCAGTTCCATATTACCGGTCCATTATATGGTATGCAAGAGTCCCCACTCAGTTCCATATTACCGGTCCATTATATGGTATGCGAGAGTCCACAGTCAGGTCCTTATATACCGATCCATTATATGATATGCAAGAGTCCCCATTTAAAGAAATATTTCCATTTGCGTTAAAAACAACTTCACGACTGATATTATTAGAGCTATTCTAAAAAGTATTTTGAGTTGCTTCCCAAAGCTGTTTATTCAGTTATCATATATACATGCGCATGCTTCAATGCAATGATTAATATGACTACAGATTCATGACTGAGTACTTACAAGTGTTGAGCTCGATCCATGTGACTTAGAAATTCAGAACTTGCAAAAATTATGAAAAAAATAATACAAATCAGACCATTTTAAGTGATTTTCATTGCATTGAATCGATGTATTTTTTGTTTCTTAAAGAAAGCAGAAACGTTTTTTGTACTGTTTGATTGCGATTTCATGGTGAGTGCAAAGGTCATGCGGAATAGGGTAGTTTGTAGATTTTGCAACGTTTTGATTCAAGAGTCAGGTTTGTTTTCCTATGTACATGCTAACATAACACCAATATAGAAACAAATGAGCTAATCAAGTCCATTAGTTTTTTCTTACATTTAGCATCCGTTTCATACATTAACTATAGGCTGGAAAACTATATGTACACCTGAATGCACACGATACATTTTCCAACAAATCGCTGTCGAGCTGTGTATGTCAAATGTATGTGCGTATTTGTGTCAATCGTTAGATTCCAGCAGCTGTCCTCCACCTGAGGTGGTTACGACCAATCAGCCAATGTCTTACGGTTCTCCCGGAGTTTATCCCAGCGTACAATATGTCCAACAGCCCGAATTTCCGCAGACACAAAGGACCGAACCGGTAAGTATCGATTGATATGGCATCTTGGGTGGTACAGGAATTTTTAATTCTGATTCGGAATCAAAAGCGTTGGGAGAAGCTATTACTGATTATGAATATTAAAAGCAAATTCTGAGGTTGATGTTTTCGAACCTACTTTTGAAAGTATCATAACTGTAAATGACGCAGAATTAGAATATTTTGTGTTGCGGAGATAATTATTAAAACGTGTATCATTTAACATGACAAAAACTAGAGATAATTATCAAAACGTGTCTTATTTAACATGACAAAAATTAAAGATAATCATTAAAACGTGTCTCATTTAACATGACAAAAACATGAGAGTAATTTGTTTCTGTGTTCGACAGAGATTGTCCAGTGCAAAAGTAGTCCAACTGAATTGTGATATAACTATAATGAATTCGGAATCTAAAAGAAAGTTATAACCACGAAGTAACAAAATAGAGAGCATGATTTGATGTGAAACATCTCTCTCCCTCTCTCTTGATGTGAACTCGAATCGCTAGCCCATTTACACATCCCGCTCGTTTTGTAAGTAATACATAAGTTATTCTTCAAGTCTGCACGTGTGGTCATCTTATGCATATGTACCCCCCATGTCTCTCCCTGTCACTGTCTCTCTATAAGGGAGATAGAGACTTTTGATTCGGTATGTTGTTTTTGAGTAAATTGTACCCGAAGAGCCCCGAGAAAATGCGAAAGCTTTAGTAAAAAAAGAAACAATCCATTTTGAAAATGTTACGGTTTTCTACATGGATGGACACATGTATGCATGCACATAATTGCCTCTTTACCTCCCTCTGTAGATCTACCACACCAGCAACACCACCACAATAATTATGAATCAGCAGGCGCAACGACACCGCCTTGGTTATAGAGACTGGAGCACGGGGCTTTGTGGTTGTTTTGAAGACGCAAGCTCATGTACATTTCTCTCTCTCTCTCTCTCTCTCTCTCTCTCTCTTTCTCTCTCTCTCTCTCTCTCCCCTCCCTCCTCCCTCACACAGAGTTATAATGTATGAAGCCTCCGAATATTCGGCGTCTGGACAGTAAATCATTTATTGTATACCGCTATATTATAGTGAGCTAAAAGAAAGGCATTATGTCTTGCAAGGTATACAATATCGATACTTCAGACATATACCTATCTTCTTATCTGCATCCATAACTAACGTCTCGGTACCCACCCATCTGTGTTTGCATATGCACATTCATACATACATGACTAGCATATGGGAATACTCTGGAGAGTAATTGTCGCTCTGGTATAAAGGGAAATTTAACATTACGTCTCCATTTACAAAATATTACCCTCTGGGGAGATAGGGAAATTTAATATTAAAAACGTCCATAAGTTTATTATTGTGAGTCACTATGGAGCCCTATACGAATTTAATATTAACAACGTTGTCCGCTTGTATGGCAATAACAGGAATTTAACATGGGCTACCATTTTAAGAAATAAATTGAGCCGGTATGACAACAACGAGAATTTAACATGGGCTACCATTTTAGGAATAAATAGGACGCGATAGGGTCCAATAGGAATGTAATATTTGTGTGTCACTATGAGAAACTAACAAACTTTAAAAAAAATCCAAGACATATCCTTACTAACCTAAGGATATAAAGCAACTAGGGCGTCCATCGATATAACATGGAAAGTCCGCGTGACTTGATGAAATTCAAAATGGCGGCTGTAGTGAGGTTATACGGGTGAAGGTGTGTTTATAACATGATGGCACCCATATTCTCCAACATGGCTGCCATTAGACCGAGACTAAAAGTCGCACTAAATTTTCGAAAGCGAAACTAAATTTAGCAGAGACTTTAAGCAAAGAAGAAAAAAAAAACGAAAAAAAGAAACAAATGGAATATTTTATGAAAACGGCTGAGACGAAAAGCAATAGACACGGAACTTCCCTGAGACCAAAAGAAACGAGAATTTTTTGCAAAAAGTATATCATAAAATAACTAAAGTAACTCTAAAATTAGGAAACTGACACAGAATTTAGCGGCGACTAAAAAAACAACCCGTAATATTTTATGAAAATGGCCATGACTGAAAGTAATACTGAAGTTCCCAAATTGACATGGACTTTAGCTGAGACCAAAATATAGCCGGAATATGTTATTATAATGGCCGAGACTATAGGTTGTACTAAAATTACGAGTTGTACTAAAATTACGAACTGCCAAGGAATTTAGCCGATACTAAAATTAATCCAGAAAAAAAAATAAAAATAAAAACAATAAATTGTAAAAGAAATGAAAATAATAAAAGCTGTCAAGCAAAATACAAATGAGGCCGTCTTACAGAAAAAGGCTTTAAGCTTCCATATAAACCGACTTTTAAGTGAATATAATGACCGAAGTCTGAGTTATCGCTTTATAAAAAAGATGTATAAGGAATTCAAACGCATAGAATGCGATAAAATGTTTAGTTGGAATGGTGATTTGAAGGAGCACATCAGGATATATACTAGAGAAAAACAAGGATACACGCTTGAGAGACACGATTCAATGATGAAGTTTGTTATAAAATAATTAGCTGGAGTGGTGATTTTAAGAAGCACACGAGGATACATACTAGATAAGAAAGAAAAAAACCCATTCAAATGTGAAGATTGTAAAATTGTAATAAAATGCTTAGTGCGAGTGATAAGTTTAAAGTGCATATAGTGGTATATATTGGAGAAAAAATAATGCAAATGTGAAGTTAGCAATACAAGCTTTACACGGAGCAGAAATCTGAAAGTGCACTTGAGAAAACATACCGTGAACCAGTCTTAAAAAAAACCCACCTAAACAAACCTACCTGTAATTACTGTAATTAAGGTCACTTCCAGGGATTCCATTTTAAAAATGTCTACATCCTACCTGTATATAAAGGACACATGTCCGATGAGGAACGAGGACACTTATTTTTGTCTAAAATCAGCATTCTCACCCACTTTTGTCCTTGGTGTACACGCACTCGTCGATGTTGAAAATGGATGGTACATGGATATATTAGGGGGTACAATGGTTTGAAAACCAAATATGTGGTAAGCAATAGTATGTGTGACAATCTTCATATAAGACGTATAATTCGTGACACACAGTTTATTAATTACCCGTGACTTCAGATAAGAATAGTTAATAAAGGAGAGCATATGCACATATCTTGAACTTTTGTAAGAAAATTAAAATTAAATTAAAAAAATATTTTTTATGATTATTATATGTTTGAAAATTGTTTATACAATTTAATATTTTTCTAACATTTTAATTTTTTCGCTATATTTGTAGTTTTTTTTTTAGACTGTTACAAATATTTTTAAATTAAAAATTTGTTTCATTGTTAAATGTTTTATTGCTTGTGCAATTTTTAAATTTGTCTACCACTTTTAAGCTTTTTGTACATTTTTTTATTTGCTTTTTTGCTAAATGTTAGTTTTTTTTTGTTTTTGCTTTGTTCCAATTTTAATTCATGGCTCAGTTCCCTCAATGGCTAGTGTGACTGTATGTATATTTCTATGTTTGCATGTGTGTATGTGGGTGGGTGTGTATATATGTGCTAGTACTCGTGCCCACCCTCTCACTCCGTGTTTTATGTACAAAATAGTCACATACCGCATGTTTGTTTGGACGCGCGGACGTGTGCTTGTTTGTTAATAAAGATGTGTGTTTCTTTGTTTATTTGTAAAGATGTATTTGTTTCTTTGCTTGTAAGGATGCGTTTGTTTGTTTGTCTAGTAACAATGTGTGCTTGTTTCTCCATAAGTAGCTGTGAGTGACCTTCACTTATATACTCCCCCCCCCTCTGTTTTGTTTATGTGTGTCGTGTTGGATAGTAAGAGTGGGTGTTGGATTGTAATTATATGTGTTAGCCACCATCACATATCCCTCCATTTCCTCATTTGTTTGTTTTTATGTGTGTGTTTTTGTGGGTGGGTGTTTGTCTTTACGAACGCGTGTGGGTCTGTAAGAATAGGTGATAATCTTAATAACTTCCCACATACCTTACATCCTTTTTACACATGAGTTTGTATGTGTTTATGAGGGTTGGTCAGTAAGGATCAGTAAGGATCTGTGTTCGTCAATAAGGAGGTGTGATGGTCAGTAAATATGTGTGTTGGTCAATAAGACCGTGCTTGTTGGTAAGGATATGTGTTGTTCAGTAAGAGTTGGTGTTGCTTTTTCAATTTTGAAATTTATGTTTATATATTTATTTACATTTTATTATCTTTTTCTTTTGATTTAACAGTTTATTTTAAGATTTGTTTTTATTATTTAAATTTGTTCTTTTTAAATTTTGCTGTTGTTTTGTTTTCTAATTTTGTACCGTATGGTTTGTATATTCATAGTTTAGTTTTATTTCAAAAATTATTTACAGTTTATGTTGTTACTTTTTAAATATTGTATTTGTAATTTTTAAAATGATTTTTTAAAATAAATTTGTTGTTTTGTGATATTTTGTTTTTATTTTGTTTTAGGGTTTTGTAATTATTTTTTCCAAAATGTTTTTTGCATTATTTTTAATTTTATATTTGATTATTTCTTTGTTGAAAAAAACAACTTTTGTTTCATTTTCTTTTTAAATGTTGAAACCAATCTTCTAAAAATTTTTAAAGTTTTAATTTGTTTTACAATTTTACATTATTATTATTTTTCATTTTTTCCCAGATTTTTAGACATGGCTAAAATGTGTACCAGTGTCCTAATTTTAGTATTAAGTTTAGTCTAGGCCATACTTTTAATATAATATTCGGCTGTTTGTTTTAGTCTCCGCAATATTCCGTTTGAGTTTCCTAATTTTAGTGTTACCTTTAGTCTAGGCCATACTTTTATATATAATATCCTGGTGTTTTATTTCTTTTATTTTCAGATAAATTGCGTGTCTGTTTTCGGAATTAATGCATAAATTTCCCTAAAATATTCCATTTTTTTGTTGTTGTTTTTTTTGTTTTTTGTTTTATTAGTCTGCGGTAAATTTCATTTCAGTTTCAGAATTGTAGTACGACTTTTAGTCCCCATCTAATGGCAGCCATGTTGGAAATATGGGCACCACCATATTAAAACATTCATTTTGCCTATATCGCCTCATTACAACCGCCAGTTTAAATTTGAATTTGAATTTCATCTGTTCACGTGAATTTTCCAGGAAAAGACTATGGTTAGTAAGGATGTGTGTTGGATTGTCATTAGCTATGTTAGATCCCTATAGTGACCCATAATGTTAATGTCCTATTAGACCCCATACAGTCCCATTTATTCCAAAAAGGGCAAACCATGTACAATTCCCGTTACCCTCAAACAAGCCCAATTTATTCCTTAAAATGGCAGAGCAGTTTTGATTCACATAACCGCCATACCAGCCTACAATGTTAATCCTATGTTAAATTCCTATAGGGTCCCAGAGTGACGCACAATGTTAATCCTGTGTTATATTCCTATAGGGTCTCAGAGTGACGCACAATGTTAATCCTGTGGACGTTTGAAACATTAAATTTCTCTTATGTCCACAGTGGCCCCGAATGTGTTAACCTATGAATATTTTTAGTATTAAAGTCCTTTTTCCCACCGGAGTATCCGGCAATCGTAAGCCTATGGGCATTTTGAACATTAACTTTCCCTTTCCTCCTAGAGGGTCATATTTTCAAAACGACGGCGTAAATTTAAATTCCCCTTGTCCCAGAGTGACATTTTTCATACATACTGTCCCCCTAAACTACTTACATGCATACATACGTCGATACATACATACATACATACATACATACATACATACATACATACATACATACATACATACATACATACATACATACATACATACATAAAAATATGATATGCAAATGTTAAGAAAAAAATAATTACAGTTAGATAACAAGACGACAAATCATAATCTTTTGTTGAAAACGTTTGTGGAAAAATCTCCATGATCGGTAAATGGTCTTAAATCAAAATTGCACAAGTGAAAATCAACAACCCATTTTCTTGTCAAGGTATCCTGACATGCTGCTTCCCTCCCTGTTACGCATGCTACCTGGCCATGGACATGGGCGAGTCATGTTGTCTTCCAATGTGCTTCTGTCCAGGACAGTGCGTTCCTGCATGGGGAACCCCCAACCCGTGGCTCGTCGCTCTAAGGGTCAAAGTACGAGAGAGCAATAAAATCCAGGTAAGAGAGAGAGAGAGACAGAGACAGAGACAGAGAGGGGGGGGGGGGGGTAAGAAAGGAAGAGAGAACGAAACACAAACTTTAAGTGGCGATGTGTGAATGACAGACGAAGAGAAAACACTGGAAGGAACACATACTTTATGAATACGAGGTATTTACTCTCAAACTATAGCAAATACAGAGAAAAAGAGCGGCAATTGCAAATATTCATTTAACAGCTTCACTAAAGCGTTCTGTGTTATACTTGTTTTGTTAATGCAAAACTACCTTCGACGCCTTCCAGTTGGCACAAAGGTGAGAAGTGAAGAATGAATCAATGAATAAATAAATGAAAGAATCTTTAGACAAAATAACATGTCAAATTGTAGAAGAGGACTCTGTGTGACTAGACTTTGATCATGTATTTAATTTTAATTAAATGCCGTATTGTCTTCTGGAGTTTTCATAAGAAGCATAGGATGGCCCTTTGGGGCATAAGGGAAACCCTATGTTAAAAAGGGTAAAATGATTATAGAATATAAGGGGAAATTAACATTAAGCCGCCATTTTTGGCGGCATTATAGGGACAAGGGAAAATTAAGATTAGGTTACAATTGTTATGGGATTCAGGTGACAAGGGGAAATCCTATATTTGAAATGTCCATAGGTTTTATCCTTTTATAAATCCTGTATGAAGCTAAAGCTGGGGGGAGGCGGGGGGGGGGGGGGGGGCTAGAAATTGTGACTATCCTAAATGTAATCACTAAAATTTGCTACGTATGCTACTGTCAGCAAGATGTTTTTAAAACATACTGAGTATCAAGTCAGGCAAATTTTCATTCATCATATTGATAAATGTTATAATTATGCCAGCCTACAATGACTTAACCTTGGTTTGCCCAATTGCGGCGTGAAAATAGTGTTGAAATCATGTCACAAATTTGACAACCCTAGCGCTGACTGACATTTGTTTACATTGCATTGCTACATTCATTAGAGAAGTGAAATTGTGTCTGCTTTACAATAGCGACTTTCAATTTTACCAATTAACTGGCAGCAAAGTTTGTTACAAAAATATATTATGTGTCAAGTGGCTACCCTATTTCTTTGGTTGATAAATACGTGGGCATAAAATTGTGTTGCAATATTAATGATTTTATGAATCAGATTTGTTTCTTCAGTAGTCAATTTTTACAAAATGACGACTTTGTTCTGACTGTATGTAAAAATGCAGAGTGACTCTGTTCAAGTTTGATAAAAGGCCAAATTAAAAGTACATCGAAGTTATGCATCGTACACTTTGAATATAATTTTAAGCTAAACCCAAAGATTGAGAGAGAGAGACTTCATTATAAATTGTGTATATCTGTGTGTGTGTGTGTGCGCGTGTGTGTGTGTGAATATCTAAATGTATTCGATGAATGATATAAAGAAAAATATCCAAGAAAGGAAAGAAGAAAGGATACAGAAATATTTACATACAAATTTAAAGAATGTTTGCACAAAACCAGTTAACACCGTTTTTATTCTAAATCAAAATTTTAAAAAGAAGCCCTGGTAACTAAACATCAACATACAAAAAAAGAGGGAGGATTATCAGAGGGCGGGATGGGCGGGTGGATGGTACGTAGGTAAGTAGGTAGGTAGGTAGGTAGGTAGGTAGGTATCGGAGTCAATAGATTGATCGAGAGATAAGTCGCCCATCAAATAGGAGAGATTTTACCCATCAATAGTGACAATTGGACGCCTGACATGTGTGTCTGTCTGAGAGAGAGAGAGAGAGAGAGAGAGAGAGAGAGAGAGAGAGAGAGAGAGAGCATTTAGAGCCGAAAATGTAAAAGTAATGTTAAAATGTTTATAGGTTAAACATGATGCAGCACTTGTGTGTCAAGATCGGAAATCCTATGTTAAAAATGTTCATGGGCTTAGCATTATGGGTCTCTAATTGACATTTATGCCGTGGAGAGCACATCACTGTTAAAAGTGGCTGACCTCAGATGGAAGCCTGTGAGCAAGGGCGAGAGGGATGTACGTAGGTAAGTAGGTAGATACAGGAGTCAATACATGGACAGATAGAAAAGTCACCCATCAAATAGGATAGATTTTGTGCCAATCGGATGCCTGAAATGTTTGTGTGTCTAAGAGAGAGAGAGAGAGAGAGAGAGAGAGAGAGAGAGAGAGAGAGAGAGAGAGAAAGAGACTTGATTATAACATGTGAGTGTGTGTGAATATATTATTCATACTTAAACAAAACAACAACAAAACAATTAAAAAAAAGAGGCATTTACTTTTTTGGGTATATTCTGGTGAATAAGAATCGCACTGAAATTTCGAAAACACACCACAAAAGTCCATTTTTTTCTTCTTCTTTTATTGTCGTTCTTTTTTGAATTTCTTTGGCTGTTTCTTCTGCTTGTCTTGGTTTAAATTTCTTTGATGGAATAGGTTCTACTGTTTTTTCTTCTTCTTCTTGAATTTACTCCTTTTTCTCTTTGTCACTTTCTTGTGACACTTTGTAGACCAATGTCGTTTCTCTTGACAATGATAAAAAGTATCTTTATATTTGTACTATTTTTTCCTGTCTTAAAGGTTCCTTTTTTGACGTTGTGGATATTCTGGAGCTCAGTATCCTTTCTCTTGACAGAAATAACTAGTATCTTGACTTTTATCTCGAGAGGGATTGTCTGGAGTTTCTCCAGAATTCTAGTTGGAAGTGTATTCTCGAATGACTCTCTGTAAATCTCTGACCATAAATATCATCTGTTGGGGCTCTTCCAACTTCACAGATTGAAACTGCATGAGTGTATTCTCTTAGGTAGAGGGAGTCTCTATGATGACAGACGTTGTGGCATGGCAAGTATTATAACGTATTCGCAGAAGAGTCCTGTCATACTATACTTTCTGTCTTCATGCTTGTTCAGTCTCTGTCTTTGTACAGCGTTTAGATACCTTTGGTTCATAATTATGACCCAGACGTTGTCCAAGGTCTACTAACAATTTAATGATTTGACAAACGTACAATTTTGCGAGGATTCACTGTTTTGACACGAAAGTCTTGATCTTGACCTGATATTAAGTAGACATTTTGTATTTGCTAACCTGCGAATTTTTGCAACACCCAGTTTATAGAACGCAATGATTACACTGTATCAAAAACAAACAAGCTCGACGTAAGATATGGTGTACTTTTATATCAATGTAGGGAGTTCTAGTGAAGGGTAGGAGCGCTTACACATACTATACCCACACACATACTTTATATACTATCACACAAGAGGGGTAAGGGGTTTAAGTTTCTTCATTATATTGTGTGCCACTGCAACAGTAAATATCAGTTTCTAAGCTAAATTTGACGTGGGATTCGTGGCTAATAGTGGATGTACTGAGTGTGATTATACCAGATAGAAATTTAAATATATAGTACCATATTTGTTACCTCTGTTTTTTCACTAAATTGTATGCTAATGCAACAGGAAAAGTAAGTTTCTTCACTTCATTGAATGCTACTGCAACAGTAAAGGCCAGTTTCTTTACTAAAATATGTGCTACTGGAACAGTAAAAGGCAGTTTCATCAATAAATGATATGCTACTGTAGCAGTAAAAGACAGTTTCTTCACCAAATTGTGTGTTACTGCAACAGTATAAGTCAGTTTTCTTCACTAAATTGTAGGGTCTAACGGGAATTTAACATTAGACCTTTAGTCCATAGATTTAACATATGTGGACCTGTATGGGGTCTAACTTAAATTTAGCATTACGTCTTTAGTCCATATGTTTAACATGTGTACGCCTGTATGGGATTTAACGGGAATTAACATTACGTCAAAGGTTTAACATGTATTGGTCGATATAGCCTCTAACGGGAATTTAACATTGCGCCTTTAGCCCATATGTTTAACATTATAGTTCTATATAATGATAAGGGAAAACGTAATTTTAAAAATGTCGATAGGTTTAACTTGTGTGGGTCTGTATAGGATCTAACAGGAATTTAACATTAAATCTTTAGTCCATAGGTTTAACATGTGTGGGTATGTATAGGGTCAAACGGGGAATTAACATTACGCGGTAGGTTTAACTTGTGTAGGCCTCTATGAGGTCTAACGGGAAATGTAATGTTAAAAATGTATATAGGTTTATCATGTGTGAGCTTTTATAGGGGCAAACGGGAATTTAAAATTGACGTCTCCATTTTGAAGAATTTATAGTCAATCGGAGATGTAATGTTAAAAATGTCCATAGGTTTAATATGCGTGGTCTGTATAGGGTCAAACGGAAAATGTAATGTTAAAACTACATCTACTATCCAGCAGTCAGTTATCTACTATTTAGTACTTAGTTATCTACTATTCAACACTCAGTTATCTATTCTCCATCACCCATATTTACTATTCAACACGCCATTTGGAGTGACCATCACCCAGTTATTTACTATCCAACACCCAGTTATTTACTATCCAATACGCCGTTTAGAGTGACCATCGCCCAGTTATCTTCTATCCAGAACACAGTGATCTACTATCTAACATCCGCATTGAACCACCAACATTCCGTTTGGAATGGCCATCACCCAGTTTCCTACTATCAAACACCCAGTTATCTACTATCCAACTGGAACAGTAAAATCAGTTTGTTCACTAAAATATGTGCTACCGGAACAGTAAAAGTAAGTTTTATTCATTAAATTGTCTGCTACTACAACAGTAAAAGTTAGTTTCTTCGCTAAAATAGGTGCTATTGCAACAATAAAGGTCAGTTTGTTTCACTACATTGTGTGCTACTGCAGCAGCAAAAGTCTGTTTTTTTTCATTAAATTGTATGCTATTGTAACAGTAAAGTCAGTTTTTTTCACTAATTTGTGGGCTACTGCAACAGTAAAATCAGTTTGTTTTTCCTCACTAAATTGAATGCTACTGCAACAGTAAAATGACTCTTAAAGCACATCATATTTGCTAATCTGCAAACTTTTGCAGCAACCCTGTTAATAGAGTGCAATGATTGCACTGTATTAAAAACAAACAAGTTCGGCGTAAGTTTAGGTGTACTTTTAGATCAAAGTAGGGAGTTCCATTATTTTTTGTTTTTCAAATGGCAAAAACCAAGCTACATCAAAGATATGCATCGCACATGGAGTATTTTGTGCTTGTTAAGAAAATACTATTTTCTGTTTGTATGTCAAAAAGCCTATCACACACAAGCAAGGGTAGGAGTGCTTACACACATTGTGCCCATAAACATACTTATATACTATCACAAAAGAGGGGGAAGGGTTTAAGTTTTAGTTTTTTTTGTGAAAGACATAGACATCCACAAGCATAAAACACATAGATTGACAATGATTAAATAGTATCTCTGTTTCTAAGAGAACTGGGTAACCCTGAAAGGAGCCGTTGGGTTTTGAACAAAAATATGGACTTGGCCACATTAACTTCAGCTGCCTTACACCTTTTCCACGTCCAAGTCCTACTCCTGCTGCAGTAGTACTAGTGGTAGTGGTTTCCGCTGCTGCTGACATCTGTGTAGGGAAAGGTTTAGGTGTAAGTGTAGGTCTCTTTTTCATAGGTTTCGCCAAAGAAGTTTGATACATTTCTCTCAAGTTTTTAATTCTTCCAAAATGTCTTGCAACATACTAACAGTTTGTTTTCGCTCTCTTTTTTTCTGTTCACTGTTCCAAGTGGGGGTTTTTTTTCTTCTCTTGCTGCTTTTTATTTTCCTCATCTTGTTTTTGTTGAGCAAATTATGTTCATATTTTTGGTGTTGTTAAAGCTCTTCCTTCTGTTTCTTTTTACAATTATCATAAGCTGGCAATGATGGAAAAGAAGGCGAAGGTGTTACTAGCAAAAATATTTCTTGTGAAAAAGAAAAAAAATTGACCAAAGATAAATTGAAATCATTCTCCTCTAGAAGAATACTCGCTACAGCAGCGCAGTAGTGATGCTATCTCTCCGATTATAAGAAGTATCCAATGCAGGCGCACACCAACACAAATTATTTGTATTCAAATATCTTTACACGGTACGCTGATGCTAAGAAAAGAAAGAAGGTACTTTACATTTTTTCCAATAGGTGGCGCTCTTTTTACATAGGATTCCACCATGAACTTTTATGTAAACATTAATGTATCCTTTCTTCTTTTTTTCCATAATTATCATACCACCACAGTTCATTCAAGCTCTCAGCCGTCGATATTCAGCCAAAGCTTTGCGATGATTACATGATTTGTGTGAAACTCAAGACATTTGGATACATCATGTTAGAAACGGCGGTTGAAAAAAGAAGATTAGATCTTATTCCGTGGTTCAGAGAGTCATTTTGGGGTTTAGAGTGCAATATTTGAAACCGAATAGTATAGCCTCATATCTGCCTCATAAAAGCATTAACATTGCAACATAATGTATGCCCATATATGTATCAAGGAAACAAATAGGGTAGCCACTTGGCATTGAATACAAACAAACTTTGCTGCCAGTTAATTGGTAAAATCGAAAATCGCTCTCGTCAAACAGACACAGTTTCACTTCTCTTATGGAATGTAGCAATGCAATGTAAACAAATGTCAGTCAGTGCTAGGGTTGTCAAATTTGTGACATGATTTCAACAACACTATTTTCACGCCGCGCATTGAGCAAACCAAGGTGAAGTCATTGTAGGCTGGCATAATTGTAACATTTATCAATCTGATGAATGAAAATTTGCCTGACTTGATACTCAGTATGTTGCAATAACATCTTGCTGACAGTAGCATAAGTAGCAATTTTTAGTGATTTCATTTAGGATAGTCACAATTTCGATCCCCCCCCCCCAGCTTTAGCTTCATACAGGATTTATAAAAGGATAAAAACATATGGACATTTATAATAGGGGATTTCCCCTTGTCACCAACAGAATGCCATAAAATGGTAACCTAATGTTAATTTCCCCTTTGTCCCTCGAATGCTGCAAAACAAAGTATAATCTTTTTACCCTTTTTAACATAGGATTCCTCTTATGCGCCAAAGGGACATCCTGTACTACTTTCGCATCTCGATCTATCCTCGTGATTAGTTGCTTTATTTGCTGTTTTTGCTGACAATATCGATGTCATATTTCTGATGATGCCTGCAGCTTCATCTTTTTTTATGGATATCACTATGATGATGCCTACAGCTTAATATTTTCTTATCGATCTCACTATGATACACAGCAATCTTAATTCTGAAGGATAACAAAAAATGCAACTCTGTAAAATCAGACAGACAGATTGCAGATATTATGAATATTTCATGCAATGGGTAATTTAATTGTCCAAAATGCCTGCATGTGACCGCAATCGGCGGTTAATATTTCTGAATAAACTGTTCAATAAACTACTTTTTAGTGCTAGAGGTAGAATTGCGCGGCCAGCTAACAGCAATTAAAACTAGAAAATAGCGGATTTAATCGTCTGTGATTTGAACACTTAAATTTGCTTTTTGTATATATTCTAAATAAATAAAAAATAAAGTTTTGAGTCTTCAAGTTCCCCTTCAGTCAGAAAATCATATTAAATGTGCATTGAGGACATGCATATAGCACATTTTACTTTGTTAAGATCCGAATGAGTACACGGGGAAAGTTTTGCGAAGTCAAATGCATTCAGTTCAGACTCTGATATCTTTCAATATTACCCCGTCTACAAAGGGATCGTTCTTCGTTGAACGTCTGTATGCTATATTTATATGTGTGTGTATGTGTGTGTGTGTGAGTGTCTGTGTCTGTGTGTGTGTGTGAGAGAGAGAGAGAGAGAGAGAGAGAGAGAGAGAGAGAGAGAGAGAGACGTAGGGTGAGGGGAACGCGTTTGATGTTACAGGTAAACAAACTAAAAACATCAGTTTTGCTGATGTGAACAGCATACTGAGTTCGAAACTAACTATATAATACTGACCAATCACGTATTAGTTCATGACTGCAATTATAGCAGTTCAATGCTTATGATAGAAACGATAATTTGCTGAGTCACAACGCTTACATAACAAAGTTAATTGCTATATTATTCTTCAGCTGAGTTCACACCACAAAAAGCACAGATAAGAAATGAAAAACCCCCACATTAAACTCTTAAATAAATACATACATAATCTATCTACATGTATCTAATACATACATAATATATCTACATGTATCTAATACATACATAATCTATCTACATGTATCAAATATATACATATTCTATCTACATGTATCAAATACATACATAATCTATCTACATGTATCTAATACACACATAATCTATCTACATGTATCTAATACATACATAATCTATCTACATGTATCTTCTATACATACATAATCTATCTACATGTATCTAATACATACATAATCTATCTACATGTATCTAATACATACATAATCTATCTACATGTATCTTCTATACATATGACAGGGTAATATCATGGGTGACTGCTGTGCTAGCTGCTGTTGTCCACTGTGTGTGATGTGTCAGTTGAAGCGAGAATACGATTTCATCCGACGACACCCAAGTGATGACTGAGGAGTTCCCAAAACGCGACAGATGAGATAGGCGTAGCAACATAGCTGCCTAATCGAAGCATTAATACGTTTGGCAAAAATAATTTTTTTAATGTTCTTCTATATTTATGCTCCCAAATATTCCTTGACTACCCGTTGTACTCATGTATTTTTTTTATCGCGATGAATTTCAGTTACAGTTATCAAAGTGTTCTTTTCCATAAGCAAAAACCCTTGAGAGTACAAATTGCATTTTAATAAATTAAATCGGTATGTTACTCCTTTCATTTATAAATATAATAAAACTAATATCTAAACAAACAAAAAAAAACCGCAAAGTAGCATAAATGTTTAAACCCAGCAATTACATTGTGCTCTCTTTCTCTCTCTCTCTCGAAAATAACCTGATCCTGGCATATAAAGTTCTAAAAACGTAACAAACAACAATTGCAAAAAAAGATTTAGAAAGATAAACCCTTCCAAATAAATGTAAACATGAAATACATCAAGGTAAAATATAAAATGTAAAACTAAGTATAAACGTAAAAGATATAAAATCCTTAAAATACATGGTACCTCAGGATATAGCTACGAATTTTGTGGGAGAATTGATGTAAGATGATACGATTGAGACTTATGCGTCTAACTGTATAATGAAAAACAAGAATGATTATACAATTTGAATCACCGCAATAACAATGCTGTGAAAGGTATATGACGCCATGGGTAATCGTTAGCGATAACATTAGAGATTTACTACCTGCCGTAAATCGGCTTCCGATTGTTGCCTTTTCAGAATCGACATAATGCGACATTAGAACAACAGTTGGATTAGATATATCTTAGTAGTTCTATCTTGTTTTGAACAATAACTATTTGTTTAACGCATAACAACATATTCTAAACCTAATTGTCATACAATCTATTTTGCAACTTTTTTAAAAAGGTGATCCTTTTACTAGTATCCGTTATTTGACCTAAAGTCAAATTTGAAGCTCAGGTTAAATGTTTGATTTAATTTAGTTTCAAAACACACTCTTTTACTGTCATCTTAAAAGATCTAACAACGTTAGCTCACATTTTCACCATGCCATTCTTTTTGTCAGAACTATACTCATCTGTATAGGTTTTCTTCAAAAGCTAAAAATCGCAGGTTCCATCAAGATACTAATATGGGGTATTGTATTTCAAGCTGTGGCATTCTGGGAAATCTGACGGATAACATATATTTCGTGTAAGGTTCCTTAAACATTTAAGCTATATTAACCGTGACTTTTTTATGCAGAGGCTATCCAACCAAAAAGACAGTGTATGTTGTAGAACACACACATACACACACACATATATATATATATATATATATATATATATATATATATATATATATATATATATATATATATATATATAAAGCATAAGGTCACTGGAGAGTTGGCTTTCAATTATGTACATGATTTTCAATTATGTAAATATAAAGGGAACGCTCATCGACTGACCCTAATATTTACATCCGCCAAAAACAAGTATAAGCTATCAACAAACTTGAACTGAAATTTACATACATTAGATGAGCATTCTGAGAAATATTGTTTATATTTAATTTTATTAGATAATCTTGGGATATGACCGTAGTGTATCTTTTTAAACTGTTCATTTTCCGGTGCTGGTAATTTAGAAGTTTTACAATATATTTCAACAGAATATATTTTTTCATATCAATTTGTTAAATATTCAATTAAGTATTCCAACTGAAAGACAATCTCGTTATACTACTGTTCATACGATCACTAATCATTCGCAAAAAATGTGTTTGAGTAACTTCGCTTTGCACACACAAGCTCTATTATTTGAACTTAGTTTTTGGGTAACATTACATTAGCTTTTGTCATTTGTCAAGTTCAAAATTACAAAAAATCAGTCGTTAGTGAATGTCTTCTTATGACCTGCGTGCAGTTTAAAAAGAAAATCTAGGCAACGAGTTCTTTGCTGATGGACTATCAGGGATTATACGCCACCATCTCACTTTGGTGGAGCAATATGATTATAATCGAGATCTCACACATAACGGAGATCTGACGGACACTGATACGAGGTCATGTTCTGTTGACCTTTCAATTCACCAATCAAATTACAGCTTTCGCATTTATGAAAGTGAAAAGCGATAGCGGTGCCTGTCAGATCTACTTATTATAAGAACTGAGAATGTACTAGACGCTATATCTTATATCGTCTTTTGTGAGGATGTAGCTTTCGTGCATGTAATAATGCAAACCACAAGTTGTATAATAATATAATTAGAACTTTGCATGCAGGCACTATATTCAAAACTTATGTTTTAATGAAGTAAGGATAAAAGAGACAATTTAATTTTATTTTACCTTCCAATGGTATTAATTTGAATAAATTTTCTTGATGTTGTACTAGCTTATGCTTTACAAAGTCATGTATATCTTATATGGTCAAAACATACATTGTTATGGATACGGATTTTGAAAATATTGTGGGTTCTTATACCCACATTTCGAAAATGTAGAATTCATGTATTAGTAGAAAAACTGTGGAAGGCATCTTTCTGATTATTCACTTAAAAAGCATTAACATATTATGAATAATCTTTGCATAGATGTTTTGCTCATATAATTATTAAAAATCACTATGTATTAGTGTATTAATGGACCAACTGGCATTAGGACAAAGCATGCTTTTGCTCAGTTTACTGTATTCGAACCACTTTCTAAAATAGTGTTCATACAATTTATGTATAAAAAAACGCAATACAATTTTAAAACGTAACTCCCTGAGCATCATACATTTATGAGAAATTTTGCAGAAACGAGTGATACAGCCTGCAACAGACTGTAAAGTACTCCACTTATTAACTACATAAGTAATATGTTATTACCTTTGATATAGCCTTTTTATCTAGATAGAAGGTATGCTAATACTTCAATATTTTCATTTCGTTACATTGTCGAATCTATAATTTCGCGGAAACACGTAATTCCTCTCTATGATACAAACCTACTTTGAAGTAAAATATTTCTGCACACGCACCGATTTTGAAATTAATCAGAGTTGATGGAAAGAAAAGAAAATTAATATAATAAACAAATTAAAAAATACAGGTTTACAAAGTATCGCTTTTCCATGATCTTATGCTCTTTTTCGATGAAGCTGCAGCTTAATAAAACAGCTGAGACTTTTCTTGGACGATTTGACCCATAAGTTGGGAACAAAATTTCAAGGAGTAAATTGCTACAACTGGGAATCAAGTGTGCTTTTGGAATCTGGTTTTTTTAATTTGAAAGGGAACCATTAACACCTCATGTCAGGATCCTGCAATATATATATATATATATATATATATATATATATATATATATATATATATATATATATATATCTATATATATATTCTTATGTGTCCAGTGTTTTCCCCAGGCTGTATACCAAGGGTATGGTTCAGATTAATCAGTTAATCATTGTTTTGAATTTAACCATTAATTAATCAAACTTTTGTTTAGAAAATGATGAAATTGATTAATTTTCCCCATAATTTCAGCATAATTGTACCATAAAAGTTGTAAAATATGGATCACCAAGTCGAGCTATGATAAAGAGCTTCAATTATGTATGTAATACGTCTTTAACTCTTTTTCACACTATTTTTTGGAAGAATTAAAGGCGTTGAGCACTAGTGGCTGTGTTATTTGACTCAAACTTGAGTCCATCCCAAAGTCCGGGGACGTGCCAAGGTCCATCCTAAAAGCTGTCAAGGTCAAACAGTCCTCCAAGATTGAGGTCACAAAGATTTAGATAGCAAATGTAGGGTGAAAACTAAATAGAGACTTTTCTGTGTGCTACTTTCTTTTAGACAAGACACGTCATATTTAGAAGCAAACTTTTGTAAGTTTTGTCTAATATTTGTACAGTCCGAGTTTCCTCCGACTCTGTATATATTCCTGACATAAAGGCTGATACAGGATCAGAGACGTACAAGTCTTCTTAGCGGTAGGTTTGGTGGCCAAAAATGTACCACACCCTATACGTTTTGCTAGCAACAATCATTCAGAAAAATACCATAATGTCTTTGAATGATGAAACTATTGACAAACTGTGTTTTCTTCGGTCAATTCTCATGCAACAGAAGCAATAAAGCTCTTTCTTGCCCTTTTCAGAAGTATATAATTTTTAATTATTTTATTCAGTTAATCATTAGTTATGAAATTTCATCATTCGTCACTCTTTCCCAAAATATGAGTACTTAACCATTAGCTGTGCCCTTGCGACTATTTCAAAGTACAATTTTTGAACGGACGCAAGTTAACACTGTCAACATATTGTACAGGGATCAAACCACTAATTCATTTCTCATAGAACTTAATGTAAATATATTAAAAAATGAAAATAATTTATTCATTCGATTAGCATACAAACCACACATGCTTTCATTCGTTAGAGTTTGAGAATTGTTTCAGCCTTATAAAACAGGTGTTTCGCAGCATTTTCTTGAGCCTAGTACAACTAAACAGGGGGGCTGTCTGGCCTGCACCTAATAGCAGAGCCTCGCACCTAGAGTCCATCAGCTATTTTGTCAGTAGGAAATTAAATACAGGATATCAAAATAAAAGTAAATATTTTGTTTTCAACTATAGTACATAGATTGAAGTTTATGAGATGTATAATTGAAGAAAATTAAATCCATTTACTAGCCGGTGGGTGCATCTCAAAATATTTAGTACTCCATTTTGTATTCCACTACCAGTAGACTGGTTCTCAGGCTGTAAAATAATTAGTGGTCCGATACCTATACCGAACATCAATTTTGCACATTTTTTTTGTATTGACAACCTCAGACACCAAGTATGCACTACACTAATTTGGGCGGTTTTCTAATCACATACAATGATAAAAATCTACACTTATGTAATGCCGACAGATGATACAAATGAATGTTGGATTTCATTATAAATGTAAATAACTGAATAAATGCAATGATTTTGATAGTTTGTCTCATGTTTTTCTTAATTTCCTGTGCGTCTGCCATATTCGTGTGCATGCATAAAATATGTACCTATGGGCATTATGTAATAAGAGGTATCAACTTACACCTCCCCCCATTTCATCAATTTCTGGTGCAAAGATGATATTTTGGATGCCTAAAATGTTCTTAATTAGAGTTTTGTTTTCTTTAATCATATATTAAGAAGTGTTTATAGAGGTACATTTTGCTTTGCGTCACTTGTCATATGAGCAATTTATGAACATAGGGATTGCAACCAAAGGCCAAAAGTACATCTGGCCAGACTGTCAGGTGATACTAACTTCTCTTGATAAATAGTTCTCATAACTTGGGTGTAACAAGTGAGAACACGTAGAGAAGGATGTCACAAAAGCACAGTATAAAGGACTTTTTGAGGGAAAGTACAATCTTGTTGAGAAAGAAAAATAAAAAATAGTGGGTTCATTTTAGTGTTAAAGTTTCAGACAGATGGTCTAGGGGAGGTAACCTATCCACTACAACGAATACCTTGTCACAGAGATTTGTAAACTGCATAGAAATTAAGCCATTTAAAAAACACCGTTCAACATAAAATATGATAAATGTTAAATTCTATGTGACAAAAAAGGTAATACATTCATACATTTCATGCCAGGTCCAGTGACAAGAGCACATGCAAGAAGGATCAGAGATGAAATAAGAAAAGTGAATTTGTTGCGAGATGATAAGAAACATATCTGTGAAATTCAATGTGATGATGCATACAATAACGCCGTGAATTTAGGAGTTGGAAAAACATCGTTCCACCCTGCAACTCAGTGTTATTACATTCAGGCAGAATATGTAACTAAAAATAACAAGGTGATTATTGTGGTGACAAAAACCAAATTCTGCCTCTATGGTCAGTTTCATACATGCTAGGAAGATGTTAACTGTGCCTGTAGTGCACATATAAGTGTTCAAATGGATATTGGTGAGTGATGACAACCCATGTTCAATAGAAGGTCTATTAGAACTTAAACTTCAATCTCACATGGATTTAAAAAAATGTGACAATTGATCCAGATAGTAGTAGCTACGGGGTAACTGTAAAGCTTCATGAGGCTTACTTTCCATAATTATTTGCATTTTTACTTGTGTCTGCTCTAAATTACTCTAAAATTGATCCACTCTATTGTAATTTATCATACATCAACTAATGCTACGCAGGGCCGTCGTAAGGGGCGGGCGAAACGGGCGATCGACCGGGGCGCCAAGTCTAGGGGGAGCCATTTCGCGGAGTTTGCGGTATTTTTTCCCGAGTGGGGGGCGCCGAAGGCGACACTCGCCCGGGGAGCCGTTTCTTCCAGCGCAAACTTGCGATGGCCCTGATGCTACTGAAAGGAATGCAATGATGCACATAGTTGTCATGGCTACACACTACTCTCACCCCTATAGGGACCGGACATCTAATTAATTTCCCATAGAACGTAATGTTAATATATTAAAAAATGAAAATAATTTATTCATTCGATTGGCATACAAACCAGACATGCTTTCATTCGTTAGAGTTAGAGAATTTTTTCAGCCTTATAAAACCGGTGTTTCGCAGCATTTTCTTTAGCCTCTTACTACTAAACAGGGGGGCTCTCTGGTCTGCACCTAATAGCACAGCCTCGCACCTAGAGTCCATATGCTATTTTGTCAGTAGGAAATTAAATACAGGATATCAAAATAAAAGTAAATATTTTGTTTTCAACCATAGTACATAGGTTGAAGTTTATGAAATGTATAATTGAAGAAAATTAAATATATTTACTACCCAATGGGTGCATCTCAAACTATTTAGTACTCTATTTTTGTATTCCCCACCAGTAGACTGGTTCTCTGGATTTAAAATAATTAGTGGTCCGATACATACAAGGTGCACAAACATAGCTGTCTATATCGTTTGCTATATTGTGCAAAGTGTTTCGACTATTAGGCTAGTCCACTATGTCATCAATAATCCCGATTGTTTCATTCAGGTAATGCATCAAGCTTTTCATTAATAAGATTACCTTGTGCTTTGATAGAGCTCTAATCAAAGGAACGATGAAGAAAAACAAAATACTATCATTTTAATGCTGAACATATGACTCAGCGAAGGTAATAATGACTGCTGGTCTGATACAAATACAAGTACTATGTATTTAAGGACCGAGGAAGGAGTGAATTCAAATTATTGTGGATATCAGTGCCGTTAGTGAAAAGCCGATTTATTGTAAAGAATGCACAACAAAATAGAATAAGTGTATTACACTCATTATATCCCGAATACAAAAAACTGGCTTCAGAATAAACGAAAATGATAAAATCTGACTTCATTTTGTTAACAACCATGCAACAATTTCAAAGCAAACAGCTATTATTAAGTTATGATCAGGAACATGTATTTCAATTTTAATGCATTTCTACAAAATTCTAAATTGAATAAAACGTGATAATAACAGAACAATAATTTAGTACGAAAACTAAGGTATTAATTTTTGCAATAATTTATAAAATGTCCAAGATTGGGTTGATGTAACAAGCAAATAATAAGTTAAAATAAATAAGGAAATAAAAGTCAGTACCAACTGAATAATGCGAATGGCCCCACAAATTTGACCCACCAGTACCAACTGAATAATGCGAATGGCCCCACAAATTTGACCCACTGGGCTCTTAGGTCCACTTTTCTTGGAAAGCCGGACAAATACTGTTTATCTACAGCAAAACATGGTCTTTTCCCTTGTGCTTCTTAGTACCTTTATTGTAAACAAGTTACTGAACAATGAAAGTCCATGTTGTACCTAATTAAAGACTAGCTGGAATTCCGTATCAACCTGCAAGTACGTTTATATAGATGGACACTAAATAATTTATATTCTGGGTGGTTGGGGATGGTTTTTGCGCCTTTGCTGGAAAAATATTTTGTTGGGTTCCCCCAGCCTACCCATATGTCGTGTATTGTTTAGTGTAACACTTTTCGGCTTTAGTATCGATTAAAATCCATGAATCCCACTTCCCCCTTCCCCACCTTGCTAAAAGGGTCAGTACATTTTCTTACAATATTCTGCTCTTAAAAGGAGCAACCTCAAGGAGTCTTTCAGTGAGACCCCATGCCAATAAGTCCTACTGACATGGAGTCTCACTAAATGACTTTTTATAATGTCTGGTTGGTTTTAAATGAAGTGTTTGCTTCTCGGACATCCAATGTGGCCGCCATGGCGGCCAGCTTGAAAATCTTGTCATTGCTACTTCTCCTGAGCGGATTGTCATATCGACATAGGGTTTTCATTGCGATACTTCTTACGGTGTCTAGTTGGTCCTAAATGAAAGTAGTTCTGATCCGACATCCACTATGGCCGCCACTGCCGCCATCTTGAGACTCTTTTTTAACGCTCGTCGTCCTGAATAGACAATCGTTTTCACATGAGGTTTTTAGTTGGCCCTCAATCAAAATGGTATTAATCAGACCTCCAGTTTCATGGCTATGGTGGCGAACTTTAATTTCTTATTATTGCTACTTATCCAGAACTGATCTTTGTTTTCACTAAAATACTTCTTAGGATATGTAGTTTATCGTAAATGATAGAACAGATCAGATCTATAATATTGCCGCCATAGTAGCGATATTGAAAATCTTGCTATAGCTGCTTCTTCTGAAGAGATAGTCAAATAGACATGGAGTTCTCACTGAGAAACTTCGTATATTATGATATCTATTTTTTCCTAATTAAAAATGTTGCTGAAGAATAGTGTCCATTTTAACAATATTGTTGTCAATATTCCTCTTGATGGGATGGTAGTATAGAGATTAGGTTTTACCTAAAACACTTATCACTGTTTGTTTTAATCCTGAAATTATATTAACGTGACCTCTGAGAATATGAAATATCCCGTAACAGATACTTCTACAAAATGATGGCAAAACCAACATTTAAAAGCAAAACGTCTTTCTTGCAACATACGGTTATTCGTATATTAACATAATGGTGATCTAACTTCTAATATGGCTGTCTCGACCACCAGTCTGGAAATATTTACATGACTACTTCTTCTGAAAAGATGGTCTTATCGACATCATGTTTTCACCAAAACGCTATTATAGATACATGTAGCTGCTACTGATTTAAAATCGTGCTCATCAGACCTCCAACATGGCACCAAAGTGGCCATGTCAAACTCTTGTTATCACTACTCCTGTTGAATGGTGGCATTAACATGCGATTTTCACTAAAACACTTCTTGCAGTATTTAATTGGTTCTGGATACAAATGGTGTACAAATCTGACCAACAACATATCCACACTTTGTGAAGGAGTTTTTAAAACCAGACCTCACTGACATTGGGGTCGAATCAAAGGTAATTGCTTGCATTTTTGTACTTTATTGTTTGAACACAGTGACTTGTGCAAATATGCACAGGAGTTTTGACTAGACTTTGTATTTAATTGTATTCCAATGAAGTTGATAGTGAGCAGTCAACTCGACTAGAGCGGCCATCTATATGATATTGTTATCGCTACTTCTCGAGAACAGATGTTCATATCGATATCTAGTTTTCAATACAATAGTTATTATGATGCCTAGTTGGTCCAAACTGAAAATTAAAAATTGTTTCCCTCGAACATTTAATATGGCCTCCATGGCGGCCCTTTTAAAGATTTTGTTAATGCTATTTCTTAACGAATTGTCATGTCGACATGGGGTTTTCACTAATATACCGCCTATGATGTCTGATTGATTCTAATGATTCAGAAGAAACAATTCTGTGTAAACGGTTTGATTTGGAGAAATTGATATTGCGAAGATTATTCCCAGCTATCTTCTTACTTAAAAAAGACTTTCAGTCTGATTGGATCCGTTTCTTTCAGCTGCATCAAGTCAGATATTGGAATGCTAGATACCTTTTCGGCTAGCTACATATGCCAGGGGACGATGTAGGACGTGTTGGATCGGTAACCTTTGGTTAGCGAAGATGGATATATAGTTGCTCCTAAATTAAAATAGTGCCCATAAGACATCCACTATAGCCGTCATGATAGCTATCTTGAACATCTTGTTAAAGCTGCTTCTCCTGAACAGATGATCACACACACATGGGTCTTGCACTGAAAGACTTCTTGTGATATCTTCCCAGTCCGCATTAAAGTAGTGCTGTTCAATGGCGGGCAACTTGAAAATCGTGCTAACAGGATGGTTGTTGTTGTATCAACATTGGGATTTTCACTAAAACACTTCTCACTCTGTGTAGTTGTTTATAAAGGAAAAAGATAACATTGTGACCTCCCAAAATGTGAAAATCTCTAAACAGTCACTTCTAATAAAATCAAAAGTCATACTGACATCTAATAAAATAACACGATTTCTTTCTTGCAATATATAGTTGTTCGTATCTTAAAATGATCCTGAATTAACTTCCAAAATGACCCGCTCAGTTAATGTTATCCTAAAATTATGTGTATGTCTAAATCTTCTGAATGGATGGCTGTCTTTACATGTTTATTTTATACTAAAACACTATTATAGCAATACAGCTGGTTCTCAATAAAAGTGGTACTCATCGAATTTCCAACATGGCACCATGTTGAAAATCTTGTTTCTCTACTCTTGCATGAACATTGGTATTGACATGAAGTTTTCACTAAACCACTTCCTGCAATATTGAATTGGTTCTGAATACCAGTTGTGCACAGATCTTACCACCAGACTTAAATGACCTTGCTGGTTAAGTCAAAGGTTATTGCTTGCATTTTGTACTTCACTAAGCTTATGAACAGCGAGACATATACGTATACAGGTGAAGTTTCAGCAGAATTTATATTTAGTTGCATTCCATGAAAAAGCTGATAGTCAGCATTCTAACACTGATTTTAAGATCAAAGTTTTGACTCGGATTTTCATCTGTACTCATTTGTAAGCATGATAACATAAACATGCATGAATCGATTTTTATGAAACCCATTGAGTGGATAATTTCGAAAAACATGCTTAGACATATAAGAAAATATTTTTGCTACCAAAATTTGGTATTTTGGAGATTCCCAAGAATATCCGAGATGGTTTCCGTACGCAGCAGTTAACAAATAAAATAAAAGCACAGAATCAACAATATTATTTTAGATTCCTGTAAATTCATATTTGGCCAGTAGTGTGTCAGTCCTTGGAGGGTATCATGTTATGCGTTGATAAAATGGAAAGTTTGAAGTGTAGTACACATTTAAGATACAAACAAGATAATCAAGATTGCGCTTTGACAGACATTTTCATTATCATTTTAAAAAGTCATTTTATTGCCACTTTAATCAATTTTGGATGTTCGGCGATTTCTGGCACTTTTTCATCTAGGTCAAAGGCTGTAGTCTAAATATTATTATTATTGAAAGTGTTTAACAGTAGGGCTTCACTTTCGTTTTTTATTTTATCACGAGCTAAAGATGTATACAATATAGAACAAAGTGTGTGTCGTTTTGTATGATGATTTTATTGCATGAGATCAGATTATTTGAATAATGGTGAGTTTAGTGTTCGTGTGTCATGCATGACAAACAGGTCTGTAACCTCCAACGGTTGATAAACACATTACTTGATCATGAAGTAGAGGATTAACAAGTTTATGGAGAGATACATACAAATCTAATAAAGGATTTAGTTGAGTCATTCATTGTATAGATGATACATTGGTGATTTCGCTCAGAATCCGATCAAACCATTACCTGTACACCAACAGGCAGCTGAAACGATTCCAAGACTTGAAAAAACAGAGACAAATGCTCAATTTCAAAAACATGTTTATATCAGTAAACATGTCGCTGCATCATATGGATACAAGTGACAAACTCAACCATTGCTACCTTTTGTTATATTGATTTTTGGTCCTGAAAAGAGTCTGAGAGAACTTTGACCTATCTTTAATAACTTTGCTAAGAAATTGTCTTTCTACGCATTTACAAGTTTTTCAAGCTTAATTTTTTAAAACTTTTGAACGAAATAATTAATTATATCAGACAATTGGTACAATTACCCTAATGATAGGGATAACGAAGGAAAAACGACTTACTGAAAATGAATTTCGGCTAATAACGACACTCATTTTAATTTTTAATAACACATTTTAGTTAGTCATAATATAATGCAAATGTATTGGTTTGGTTGAGTGTTTTACGGGATAGGAAGACATTAAAGTTATTTAGTGACTAGGCAATTTAAGGCAATTTGAGGAAAGTGTCTTGCCTAATGATACTATGCTTGTTGGTCTGGATTGATCTGGTAGCAGGATTTGAACCAGCATTCTTCTAGTTGCGAGTCCAACCATTAAAACACCGTGGTTGCTTTTATGAAAATGGACTCTTTATATTTCGCCTTGCACCAACGCAAGCACTTGTACGTGCAATATGTGTTTGATTACTTATATCTGACAATTGGCAGCATGATGGCAAGCACTTGTACGTGCAATATGTGTTTGATTACTTATATCTGACAATTGGCAGCATGATGGCAGTGCCGAAAAAGAAGTTGAAAACACAACAAACAAAACAAACATTACATAACTTCAAACGTTTTGTTAAATATTTTTCATATACCTTCTAAACTTTAAAACCACTCTGCAACATGGATACCGTATTACGTTATTGTGCAAATATGGATTGCCTTGTCTAGCTTATGCATTCCAACATGTTCAAAGTTTATGTTTTAATTGAAAATGATGGAAACTGGTGAGACCACTAATCTGATTCATTCTGTGAATAAATAGTAGTATAAAATGAAATCATAACAATGTATTTCCTATATAAGTCAAGTAAGGATTCCTTCACAATGAGCCTGTTCTGAGACATATCTGCATCTCCTATCCTCCAAGTTTCATGTAATATGTCTTATGTCAGATTTGGTAATTCTTGTGATAATGATCATCAAAGACAAAATTTGATAGTATTCCATCAGTTTCAGCGCAATTGTTTGAAATTCCCAAATTTGAAACTGTTGAAATAACTACCCATGCTATGCAGTATGGCTGAAAGCTTCTTCCATTTTTTAAATTTTAATTTCTTGTGTTCTTGCAAAATTAACAACCAATACAGCTTGTTAAATCTTCTGAATTGACATTTACCTGCCTTTGTTTCTGTGTTTGAAATTGTGTACTTATGTATGTGATAGCAAAATGGTGAATAAATGATGAAATGTAAGCTATAGTTGGTCTAAAACGGTATCGCTAATGGAATCCTATGCTGCATCTTAAAGTGTATTAGTATAAAAAGCTTGAAAATGAATCGAAAGAATTTCTTTTACGTGGGCTTCAATTATTTGATACCCTTCTTTTCTCCCTTTATACGAATATAATGTAACACGTGGTTTAGCCACTCTTCTCAGGTGCCAAAATTTGCCTTGCACCTTTGAGGATGAATCGTATACTGTCGCCTGCGTCGTAACCTGCAATCATATTTTATCTCCTAAAATATTTATTAAAAGATCTTTTTGCAAAAGGGACAATTTAAAAAAAAATGTTTGCAACAAATTGCCGACATAGGAAATGACCAGAAATGGCTGGAAAGTTTCAGCCTGTGCACCCCAGCAAGATGAAACCACAGAACAACATGGTAAGTAGTAACATGGGGCGACTGTACGGTAATACGGGAATTAACATTACGCCGTAGGTTTACATGTGGGGGCGATATGGGGTTAATCAGGGAATTCTATATTAAAAATGTCCATAGGTTTACATGGGAATTTAACATGGTAACATTGTATGGGGTCAAACGGAAACGGAAATTTAACATGTAAAATGTTATTGGGTCAAACTTTATGGGATCCATCATACTATCCAAACACCAATTTTTTTGTACTATCCAAGTCCCATTCTTTGTTTACTACCCAACACCTACTTTTTGAGTACTATCCAACACACGCGTTTTGATTACTAGCCAACATCTACTTTTTGAGTATACAAACATAAAAACACAAAACACATAGATTTATGGCGATAATTGTGAGTGGTATCCCTCTTTTCTAGAGCTCTGGATAGCCCGGAATATGACCGTTTGGGTTGTTACCCAAAGAGGGTTAACACATACTACACTCCCTCACAGTTCTTCTCCGCAAACTTCTCCTCGCAGCCATTCTGTAGACTGAGACACGGTTAAGGTACCCTTGCCGTTCCACATAGATTCATCTTGTCAATATAGCTATATCTGTGATCCTAATAATAGCCCACAATGTACTGACATATACCAGAAAGTATGGACTAAATATCATGCTGGAAATGATGGTCGATGGCTCCAGTTTTACCAACATCTTGTCGTGTTGTCTTGAGAATAGGTATATATATATATATATATATATATATATATATATATATATATATATATATATATATATATATATATATATATATATATATATATATATATATATATATATATATATATACGCACAAAGGTACCTAAGATTTACCATCGCGGAAGAGTTATCTATGACTAATAAAATGAAGACAATGTATTGGGGTGCACCTGCCACGGATACATCGTATACTTCTAGTGATAGTACGACTAATAATACTACTGCTGCTGTAGCAAGTATTCTTCCAAAAAATAATGACTTCTATTTGATTATGGTCCTTTCGTCTCCGCAAGAATTTTTGCGGCGGTAGTACCGCCTTCATCTCCTTCTCCATCATTACCAGTGTCTGTGATATCAGAAAGAAACAGAAGGAGAAGTCGAAGAGTTCTTTGCGATGTCCAAAAGAAGAAGAACAAGTATTTGTTCAACAACAAAACAACAACAACAACAACAAAAGGAAAAAGAAAGCAAGAAGAAGAAGAAGAAGAGAAGAGGGAAACTTTAAGCAGTGAACAGAAGGAAGAGAGTGAAAACAAAGCTGTTCGTCTGTTACAAGACAGCTTGGCGGAGTTGAAATACCTGAGAGAAATGTATCAGTCTTCTTTAACCCAACTGAAGAGAAAGAGACCTTCACGATACACGACTTCTAAACCTTCTATTACTACATCGACGTCCACCACCACTGAGACATCAGCAGTAGCAGCAGTTACTACTACCACTAACAGCAGCATCAGGAATAAGACTTGGGCATAGTAAAGGTTTAAGACAGTTGCAATTGATGATGTCTAATCCTTAAGTTATTTGTTTTCAAAAAACTCCAACGGTCATTTGCTGGGGCCACCTATATCTTTTAGAAAAGAGATACTAGTCAGCTATTGCCAAATCAAAAAATAAAATTAAAAAAAAAAAATTAAATCATTACATTATAAAATATGTGTATGTGTGTATGTGAAGATCTTATCCGTACTATAAAAAAAAAATCAAGACAAAGAGTCACATAGTTTTTTTGTGTGTATGTTCTCTTGAATAGAATCACAAAAAATTTCATAACAGCACAAAAGTAAATTTTCTTCTTTCTTTCTTTCAACGTCGTTCTCTTTTGAATCTCTTCACTGACATGAGTTCTTCTACTTCTGTTTCTTCTACTTGAATCGCTTTCTTGAATTTCTTTACTGGTATGGATTCTTCTTCTGTTTCTGCTGAAGGCTCCTCCTCCATGTTCTCTTTGTTCCTGGGACACCGAAAATCAATGCCATTTTTTCGACATTGATAACAGGTATCTTTATTTTTATTTCTCTTTTATCCTGTCTGTGTGGTTCCTTTTCCTTGATGTTGTAGACATTCTGTAGCCCAATGTCCTTCCTCTTGACAGACATAATATGTATCTTGACTGTTATCTCGAGCGGAGTAGTCAGAATTCTTATTGGAAGTGTACTTTCAAACAACTCTCTGTAACTCTAAGGAGAAGTGTGATCGGTTGTGACTCTTCAATTTTCTTAGACTGAAAACTGAATGAGTGTATTCTCTTAGGGTGAGGAGTCTCTCTCTATATAGGGAGAGAGAGTGTGTGTACCCTAGTCAAATCAAACTTTAAATCAAGATGGAAAGATCAAATCTTCCCAAGGAGAAACCAGTAGAAGCCAAGAGACGAAGACGACTTTCAGTGTTGCCTCATACACTAACTGAAGTATTAGCACAAGTTCATATGATTTTGAAGATTACACGAGTGAGCCTGAACTAATACCATCTATCTCTACTACAAGACCGAGAGAGTCAAGATCAGCCAAAAATGAAAGTCGTGCAAAAGCTCCTGAAGATTATTTTCAAATTCTATATAACCAAAAAGTGGCTTCCAGAAAAGTTTGAACGACAGCTTACATGTACACGGTGAAATTTAAAGATTTAAATACTCAAGTTCCACCAGAGAAGGCAGCGGGTTTCATTGCAGATTTATGGGAATCATTATTAGAGAAATTGAAACAACAGTGCCGAGCAAAAGATGAAGATCGCTTCAGACTCTCCATTACTCACGACAGTTTGAAGATTCCTATCTGAATCGAATTTAGTACACATGCACAAAATTCAGCACGTCCAACAATCAAACAACGAGTTTAACATCACCGATGAAAACAAAAACAAAAACACTCTTCACACGACGCAGGTTTTACCTCCATGAGGTAGCGGATAACGCAGAACAGTTTTGTCAGTGGATGAACTTCGTAGTACAAAACGAAGTGTCGTTCAGATTGACAACTACCAAGATTAAATGTGCTTAACCAGAGCCGTCGTAGTGGATCGAACTTATACCGAGAATCGAAACGATTATGGGAGAGCATTGGGCAATCGGACAGAGCTAAACAACGGAGAGAAGCAGAACTCCTTTTGGTACAAACAGGCATTTCTAAAGAGATTGTGACTGGAATTCCACAAATGCAAAGCCTCCAAGACGTGTTGTCACCTTGCTCTATTTTGAAAGCATATCCTCATGTCGTTAGCGGACCAGATATCCCGGACGGAAAATACATTCATGTTTATCATCCTCAAGATCATTTTGATGCTATTGCAAATATCACAGGATTTCTCAGATACATTTACTATTTCGAGAAATGTGACCAAAGATTTACCAGTCAGGAGCAACATATTCATTGTGGAGAGAGATGTCGTGAGTGGTTAGCTTCCAAACCTTGGATTCCTGAAGGCAAAGAAATAATTTATTACTCTACTTGCAAACATTCGTCGGTCCAGCCTGTTTTAAACAACATCGCACGAAACAATTCCAACAACAGAAAAGTGCTTGCGAATAATTGAGAGTGTGCTCCACTTGTGGACATCTTGTACGAACGAATAACTAAGAGTCACACGTTTGCCCAAGAAAGAAAAGATGTCGTTTTTGTGACCAAGTTGTTGACTTCAATCATCAGTGTTACATTGAAAGATATGACAATGAACTCGTGGAAGAATTATAACAATTAGAACAAGAATAATAAAAAACGTATTCTCGACTTTGAATGTTCACAAAAGACTGGAATTCACATTTTTGTATAACTCATCGTGCTTGTGTCCAGATTGTAGTGTGCTTCCAGGAGGACGAAAAAGCTATTTCGTGGACCCCACACTCTTATTGATTTTGCCGAATGGAATTTAGACCGCATCGACGACACTTTGAGCGAAGAGGAAGTCCAGTGTTACGGGAACTGTCATCGATACGCTACAATCATGACTCACAATTTCTCAGGATACGACGCAGTTTCTTTTTGATATATTATTTAGAACAATTAAGTGAATTTCCAACAGAAACCACGAACGGAGCCAAACTCATTTACATGAAAGTAGGAAACGTACAATTTAAAGATTCAATGAGTTATTTGGCTATGCCTTTGAGTAGAATGCCTAAAAATGTTTTGGAATGACATTAATGACTAAAGGCTATTTTTCACACTTTTTTAATACCAAAGCTAATCAAAACGTTGTGCTCATGCATTTGCCTGAAATTGCTACTACGACTCTGACGGCATGCACACAAAACAATGAGAAGCTCTCAACGTTTGGTTCCAAACTCACTCTTCAGACTCTTTTTGATTTTCAAGGAGAAACGTTGAAATATTGTCGATTCGATGTGGAAAATTTCGACAATTGTTTCTGGATCACGGAGATATCGATCCCTTGAAGGAAGTGTCTACTATTGCCAAAGCGAATGGAATAATCTACTAAAATAAGTTCATACCCGAGAACAAACTAGCTATCATACAATCTCAGTCCTATCTCTCTGACTGCCTTCGATATTCAACCAAAGCTTTGCGCTGGCTCCATTACTTGTGTGAAATTTAAGACTCCAGAAGACAAAAACACACCGATCCTTAGAAGGAATCACTTTAGAACACGTGGAAAAAGAACGAAGGAAGAATATCGTTTGCAAAAGTCATGCTGAATTGTTTGTGGGAAGCTCAACGTCCGTTATTGCCAAAGACGGAATACTTGGTAGATCCGAGTAGATAGTTTCATCTCATCCACGACAAAGGAAAGTCCATTAAACACGTGAAAATCCTACGTGAAGATTTGATCTTGGCGAATTGCGAAGAAGTCGGCGAGTTTGCACCCCCACCCCCGAACAAGTTTAGAAATGTCATCATTGCAGCGTACGTTACAGTCAATGCTCGTTTAAAATTATATTCTGTCTTGGAACCTTTAGGAGATCGAGTCCTGTACTTTGACACCGATAGTTGCATGTACATCGATCGCACTGGAAGCTATCACCCACGCATCAAAGACGAACGTTTAGGAGCTTGGACCGATAAACATTCTGAACACACACTATTTTGAGTTTTACTAGTGGTGGACGACAAAATATAACGGTTAACAGTACTGAGACAAACAAGGACAACTATATACCAAACTTAAAGTGAAAGGACAGGTACTGAACTATCGTTTCAGTCAAGAGGTGAACTTTGACGTCTTAAAAGATGCCTTAAAGTCAGGACAAGATCAAGACTTTCGCGTGAAAACGTTGGGTCCTAAAACAATTGTGCGTTTGCAAGATCACCAAATTGCCAGTCGACCCTTGGAAAAAGTATATCAGATTGTCTACCAGTAACAAGTGCGACTTCTCGATCACAACACGTTACCTTACGGGTGCCTAGCTTAGTATAAAAATGGAGCGAGTTTCAAGACAGAAACTTCATTGTGAGTACAAACGTTCACTGAGTATGATGAATTTGACACAGCAACCGTGGGATGGACCCACTGCGAACTCCAATGTCATTGAACTCTTGTGCGATAATGTCCTCGCGACCTGACTGATCCCGTTTCCCGCAACACAAGCTATGCAGCACGACCTTGCCGCTCTACTACCGAAAGTGTCTCAGCACGACCTTTCCGTTTTACTAGTGAAAGCGATGCCGTTCGAGTGACTACCTATGAATATCATCCATACATTATTATGCCACGCTGGATACCACTAGCTCATTGAGCGTTACAAATCAAAGAAGTATGCACGTTTCCTGTGACTTTACGTGACTTTCAAAGTCGATTGAACACGTCAAAAATGGCCTAAAGATATGGATGGATTATCCACTAACAATAACTTTAGCCAGAGCTGGATTTGTCTACTTGGGACGAAGAGACGAAGTATAGTGTTTGAGTTGAAATGTGAAGATCCACGAATGGGAGTATACAGATTGAGCTTTCCTGGACTTTGCCAGATGGTCGTCGTGCTGTCACTGCCTTCCCATGTTGGGCAATGATTATTATCTTAATCGATACTTTAGAAGAGAGAATTCGAGGTTTACCTCCTGAGCTGCGAGAACGCAATTGGAGAGAATTTGTATAGATTCAAGTGAAACTCAAAGAACAATTGCATCCTCTACGACAATTACGTTTTAACCATTGGCATCTGAATGCTATAAGAGGTTTGATTACTTTGAAAGTGTTCAAATTGTCAGACATTGATTAACTACTCACAACAAAGAAGATTTTCGATGCCACGACTTCTACCACAAGGTTGGAATACTACAAAGAATTAAAAAGGACGCAGATTTACAAGATTAAAAAACAAACTTTTAAAAGAAGTATCACATGAAAAAGAGACTTCTTCAAGACATGTGGTGTGTTGTAAGTTAGTGACTGAAACATTTCTTCTTTTCCAGTCTTTACCAGTAGACACCGTTTGCAAAGCGTATGACTATTTCCTCAAAAACGAAATTTCTGTGAATTACTAGTACATTCAGAATTTACCACTGAAACTGCGAGAATGCATTTACAGAGAGTTTGTCAAGATTCCAGTGAAGCGCAAAGAACAATTGCATCCGAAATGGCATACACGTTTTAATCATTGATATCTGAAGTCTATAAGAAGACTGGTTACTTTGAAAATGTTGAGATGGTCAGACATTGATAAAGACATTATAATACTTACTATGTCACGACTTTTGTCACCGGTGTTATACCAAATTCCATTGAAGGAAGTCAATGACAGTGTTCAAGACTTAGTGGATTATCAAGGACTGTTAAAAGAACAGATTCCACAAGACGAGAAGATTCGATTGAATTTTGGACGACGTGTGGTATGTGAGTGTGTGACTATCTTTCTTGGATTTCGTTTACGAGCAAATTCTTTGGGGCACATTTATGAACAATACATGCAAAGACCTGATCACTAAAACGTTATCTGTGCACAAAATACTCATTGTGTTAAAAGTGTTGCGAATATTTGCGTTCCTCCGTGCGAAAAAGACATTCGTCGAACCATATCGACTCTTATCAAAAAGTGTGTATATCCAGTTGGCTACACCAACAGATTTACGACCGGAAGGATTGATGTGACTGGAAAAGTTTTGGATTTGATGCTTGGACACAACAAGGGGCAGATTATCCCAAAAACATTGTGTGTGACTGATGAAAGAAAGTATTTGTCTTAGGGCCAATGGGAGCAGAGCCAGAGATGAAAGAGGAATTACAATCTATTTTAGTGAAGGAAATAACCTATGGTTTGTTAGCGCCTATAAAGTAACTTGACATAGAAGTAGTGGCAGAAGAACCAGAAAAAGAAGAAGAAATACTACAAGCCCATTAGACTAATAGTCTATAGATAGAAAATAATGAGATTACATCCTCGGAGAGGTTATGTCAGATTAACTCCACAGAAACTGAAACGATGGATACAGCGTTTATATAGATTCGCAGTAAGATAGATAATGTTGTAATATTGCCTGTTTATATTCAGCTTTGATATCTTTCATTTGTATCATATTTATATATAGAATGATTTGTGCCTTTTTGGTCTATGTGTTTTAATTTTGAAAACTGTCTATGCCAAAGATACTGTGTGTAACTGATCAAAGAAAAGAAAAACATGAACTTCTTGTGTTTTTGAAATGTAAATATGTTTTTGTTGTTTTACACTAAGTAAAACTTAAACGTGTATAAAATGTATAAAATGTCTCTTGTCGTTGATGGAATCTCAGAATTCTAAGCAGAATTGTTATGGCTGCATCCTCCGTTCTCAAAGTGATTCGCGAAAAGTCAGATCGTCAAAGTTAGGACGCAATGTATCTTCGCCATCCCTTTAACATGTTGATTGTAGGCCCAAGTGGTTCAGGCAAAACCGAATGATCGAATACAAATCAAAATTGTTCGATCGTCCTCCACAACGTATCGTGTGGTGTTGCCAAGAGTGGCAATCGGCTTAACTGTGCTGAAAGAAAGCCAGGGAGAATCCATTTCGTTTGTAGAAGGTATTCCGCGAAAACGATGGGATCGTGTCTGATTTTAGTCAAACACATCTTGTCATCTTCAATGACATGTTTGGAGAAGACTAAGAAGAAATTAAACTTTGGTTTCCACGAAAAGGACATCATCGCAATGCAAATATTACTTACATTACTCAACATTTATTTCAACAAAGTAAAGAACATTGCACCATCTGTCTCAATGCACCTTATGTGGTGCTGTTAAAAAGTCCAAGAGAAAAATCTCAAGTTTAAGTTTTAGCCAGACAGTTAGAAACAGCTTGGCTATATTATGCCTATGACGATGCCACTCAATTACCACATGCACATTTACTCATCGAGTTAAAACTTACCACTCTCGATTTTATTAGATTTCGTAGAAATTTGCTTCACAATTGGTGTCAACAAGGTCATGTCATTTACCGTCACCTGGTTTGTTTTCGTCTGTCTAAACAAACTGTCAAACATCACCCAATTCTTTTTGTTCTAACAGTATTGAACATGACTTCCTTTCAATCTTATCCACCTGCCAAATTGATTCGTACTCTGTATACCATCAGAAGCGAGACAAATGCACAAGTGCGTTCACATTTGTCAGAATCTAGTCTCAAAGAAGTATTAGCATGGTTTACTTTGCCAGCACGTCAATTACTACAAAGCACCATTCACATACAACATCAAGCACAACCATCTTTTATAAAAGAAGATAAAGTAGCTTTTGTAACAACGAACTGATCCAAGAATCGATTTTCAAACAAAAAACAAAACATTTTGAAACCAGGTGGAAGTGAATTTTTAGGAGGTGTCATTATTCGTTCACTTTTAAAATGGATCCTAATGCCACAGCTGAAAAAGCCAAACCACCTAAATGAGAACAGACTAAAAAGAAGAGAGGTGGTGCAGCAAGTTCACACTCTAGCAAGAAAAAGAAACAGCCTCAAGAAAAAATCATCTTTGCAATCGAGGTACTGCCGGTAGAACGCGCACATATTCAAGAAAATCTCGCTCAGAGACGGTTTCTTCGGCCAATTTTTCTTCTCCGTTAATAATGCTGCCTGCCAAAACTGATTTTCTACTGGCTCTATTTGCGGCTGCCAATATGAGGTCTCTTTTAAGATAGAAGTAAAAGAACGAACAGGTGTGTTACAAAGTTTACTGGATTTGTCCAAAGAAACACTAGCAAGATTTAGTCCGTTGAAAACACCTCATCGTCGTAGTTAGGTTGGTACGACGTCCCGACAACCAGTGGAGACGAATTTCAGTATAAAAAGAAGTGTTGGATATGATTCACTTCAGTTTTTTTCTAAAGAAACAATGATGTCATAAAGTTCACACCATCATCATCGACAACGTCCACAAAAAAAAAAAACTTCTTCCAAAAAAGGAAAAAGAAAGGAACTCCCTCCTCGTTTAGGCAAATATTGGGATGTTTTGTCAGTACTGAATCCAATGCTCCGATGCGAAAATAATTTATTCGCTAAAGCACCTAAGGAAATCATCGATACCGTGTGTAAAAAGTTGTCTGAACGTTTTGAAAGGAACGGTACTGTTGACCAAGATACAGCAACAGCGCTTAGGACGACATCGTCACGTTTTTCGCCAAATGATGAAAAAAAAAAGTCCATCAGCCGAAAGAAAATAATGCTCGTTCAACGACGATAATTTCTACACATGCTGAAAGGACGGTCATTAAAAGTGGCTGCTCATTTGTTAGGATAGATTGCTGGACCTCTTTTAGAAGGAGTGATGAGATGATGATGAAGAAGACACACTATTCTGGAAAGACATCACACCTTGGATCTTATGGAAGGACGAAAATTAACTTTAGTTCTTCACAAACGATTGATGGAACTCCATCATTGGTACAAACAACGGATTCTACATTTACCTCATAATCCTAATCTCACCGAGATGTCACACTTATAACAAGAATTTCAATCGCAATGGTATGGACAATTATTGGAACACCTTCAACTGTTTCATCTGAAAACTTCAAACGAAACGATCTGATAGGAAAACAAAAAGTAGCAACAGTTCCCAAGAGGATGACAGGCACGCATACGGGAATAACGGAGAAAGGAGAAGAAAAAGAAGAGTTTTAAACTCCCCCAGCTAATAAAATACGCAAGATGTCAACATCTACATCACGAATTGATTGAATCAAAGCGATGGTGTCCACAACCTTGCTAGCAGAAGAACAAACGAACGAAATGAAGACAGAAGTTAATCCAGAACCGACCACCCCTGTTCAGACACCATCCATTACTCCTATTGACCATCAGGCACGTAAAGCATTGCAATCCCCCAAAAATACCACACGAAGAAAAGAGCATTGGTAGCTGGTTAACCTACTGAGGAGCAGTAACAACAGTAAACCACAAGGATATTCTTTTAGCCAGCTCATGCCGCTGGCTACAGAGAAATTAAAAAATTCTATCTTGCCGCTAAAACCAAAATTAAAAGTTTAAGCCTTTAATATGTAGGGCAATGGTTACAAGAACAATCGACTTACACATTACACAAACCCATCCGACGAAATTTTCCAGCAGTTCAACGAAAGTATCATGCATCGATCACCAATGGCAAGCATATTTAGCCAAAGTCTCTCTTTTAGCTTCGTACAATCGAGGTTACATATATTTCTAGTGTGTCATCGACGTGTTTTTAAAATCAGCTTGGGTACTTCATTTGACTTCTAAAACAAGTTGTGAGTTAGTGCGAACTTTAAATCTTGTCTTCAAACAAATTGGTCGACATCCTCTATGATGGCAAACAGACAAAGGCATCGAAGGCATCGAATATCTAAATCAAGCTTTTGAAAAAGAATTAAAAAGACACATTCATTTTTCACCACTGAAAATCCTGAAAAAAAAGTTAGTGGGCTGGAACGTTTTCAAAGAACTTTAGAAAAAACGTGTGTGTAAATATTTTACACATCAACACACTCTCAAATACATCGACGTGTTACCACATGTAGTCAAAGCTTACAGTCAATTGTACTCCAGAAGAAGTGACACCTCAAGACGCCGTGATGGTGTTTGAGCGATTGTAACGTCAAAAACCGGAAAAAGAAAGAAGTGTTAATTACTGGAGATTGGAAAAAGAAAACATACTTTTGACAAAGGTTATTTACCCTACTGGACAACAAAATTGTTTCGTGTCAGAGGACAAGTGCATGGAATTAATCTTCCTGTCTATAAATTGGAAGATATGAACGGAGAAGTGTCAAAAGGAACTTTTTACTTGCCTGAGTTACAATGAGTGGCCAAGAAAGAATACAATATAAAAAGCATTCTCGATCGACGAACGCGTAAAGCGGGAGAACGTCGACTTCAAGTAGTGAAAGTTCGTTGGAAAGGATATCCACCCAGTTTCGATTCTTGGATTGCTGCTTCACAAGTCATTGACCTTATAAAGAAGTAGAAGTTACAATCATGCCATTAAACAAAGCTACATCTCCTTTCTAGAGTTGCTCTCTCCAAGGACTACAAAATCAACCCCTGTAGATGTAGTGTGGAGAACGTGTCCCCAAAAATCAAATCGTCTTTTTGTGCCAAATCTTTGCGGTGTATTGTGTCATCGGAGCAGCCATTGGAAATTGGAGTTTGCAACAAGGAGATAAACAATTGTGGACTATGTTTTTACTCAGCAGTTGTATAATGGTTACCTTCTTCCGAATCCCTCGCTGAAATATACCGACAATAGCAGCAACAACGGTAGCCTCACTATTAATAACCAATTTTATTTAACATTACCCAGTGACAGTTCTATGGATGTGTTTTCCAACAATACATTATGTTGTTTCACCGCCAAATTACCTCAGGCCATACAATTGGATCACGAAGGTCATTGGAGAAAAGCTTTGGTAGAAATCATTTATCCTCCTCAAGTTTGGAATGTGCGGAAAGATCAAACAACTTTTGTCATCTAAATCTTCAACGAACAAGTTACATAACACTTGGACAAAAATGATCCTGGTAATTGCAAAACCAATAAACCATCAACAGCGAATCCTCTTGCATGAGAATTCCTATGTGATATTATTTTAGTGCTCGACATCTCGTCGATACGGTTTCATCTTTTTTCAACGATCAGTTTGGCAAAGCACTGGAGAAAGCTCGCCAAAGTGTACTGATCGAATACCATTCAATTCGTCATCGACTCAAATTGATGTTTTCTGTTGCCATAACTTTTGTCAGTTCGTTTGCTATTCTGGGTGGAAACACCTCTTTCGTTTCTACCAAAGACACCAACAACAGCGATCGATTTTACAAGTAGTTTCGCTGCCCTATCGAATTGAACGAAGGACTGAATTTGAAGTTTGTGTACTCTGATGTCGTTGAGTACAACGTCGTGGGAAACTCAGCCGCTCCCTTGCTGAGAGTCATTCCTTTCAGAGTGGAATCTGCTAAAGCTACTTACGATGAAGGAGGAAAGACGTATCACGTTCACCAAGAATTTGTACACCCTCGTTATGTTACTGTCAGTAAGTTGTATTTTGACAGTGTCAATATTATTATAAAAGGATATCTTGGACAAATTTCTCTATTCTCGAATAGAAATGTCACGGTGGAAACTACATTTTCAAAATCGATTCTCCAGTGAATTGTAACAGATGTATTCTGTGTACCAATGAGTCTATCGACAACAAGGACATGAATTAGAAGATATGTTAAAATCAGCGTTTTTATACGGTAGCACTCATCTTAAAAACGATGGTGACTTGACAATTACATGGTTTAAAAGATGCAGCTTTGACGCACAAAAAAAGAAAGAATTTCTCTGAAACGTACTCATTGACAAACAAAGTCCTAAAGAAGAATTCATGAAAGTAGGAAAAATATGTTGCTTCAAACTGGAAAAGATTTCCTAGGGCGCATATAGAAACCTATAAATTCTCTTCACGCTTCTGGTCTAGACATGAAATGTTGAAAACCCTTCAAACCTCATAGTTACGTTCAGAAAAAGAACAATAAAAGAAGAAGAGTAGTCAGAGAATTGAACGTTTTTGGTTACTAACTGAAAATGATAAACCGAGATTCTTCCAAGTCAGAACTCGATCTGTTTGCGATACCACCGACAATAATGACGATGCAAGAATCCCAGTGGTATAATTTCATCATGTGTCGTCTTGGACCACCTCAGCACCAATTGAATTTGCAATCAAAGGACAAGCCGAACATTACACTGAATAACAGTTACTTGTACCTGAAAGTCAAAGTTCTCAAAACGGACAACAGCAATCCAGCGAAAGATGCCAGAGTGGCTCCCGTCAACAACTCCATGCATTCATTGTTCAGAGCTGTGGATTTGCACTTGAATAACACACTACTCAGAAGCAAGATGGACACTTACCATTACCGGGCTTACCTGGAAAATCTCTTGACGTACTTTAAGGAAGCCAGGAACATACATCTGGATGCTTTAATGGTATGGAAACCTGACACTTTGGATGCCTTCAACGACATATAGTTAACAGAAGTTGACGATCCTTACAATGTTAGATTTAACGACCGCAAAAACAAAATCAAAGAGGGCCGTAGTTTAAAAATGATGAATCGTTTGCATTGAGACATGTGGTTATAAGACAAGCATTTCTTGAATGGCGTGGATGTACGTCTGAGTCTGAATCGAAGTAGTACCGTGTTCCATTTGATGGTTAAGTATAATGAGTAAAACTCTAGCATCGAAGAATTCAAACCCTACGTGCGATGCGTGGAAGTCTTATTTAAAGTGGGAAACAAAATTAGTCAAACTCTGAGCAGAACGTCAGTAAAGTATCCTCTACGACGAGTGGAACTCAAAACCTTCACTATTGCCGCTGGACTCCTATCCAAGATCGAAGATCATGTTTTCCAAATTCAACTACCAAAACATTTACTCATCTGCATCGTCAGCAATGCGGCTGTCAACGCAGCTATCGATCCAAATCCTATCAAGTTCCAAAGGTTCGACGTGTTCAAGATAGAAGTCACCCAAGATTGTCATACATTGTGTACCAGACCCTTTGAACCAAACTTTGCCCAGAAACATTACTTGACACTGTTTGAAGCCACAGGACAATTATGGACCATTAGTATCCATCGCATTTCGTATGCAGGAGGATATTTTTTCTGGGGCTTTGATTTCACTCTAGACTAAGACAGTGACGAGGGATATTTCCACGCTATAAATTCGGGCCAACTTCGTGTGGAACTTCAGTTTACACTAGCTCTGGTGAAGACAGTAAGATCTTGTATGCAGAGTTCGACAATACTCTGGAAATCAACAGTCTAAGAGAAGTGTTTCTAGCGTATTAGAACAAAAGATGGAACACGAACCTATGGAGAAATGCTAAGAGGATGTTTTCTATCCAGAACAACAGCAGTTGTCAGAGACCACAAGTTAAAAAAAAAAAAAAAAAAAAAAAAAAAAATTTAAGCCAAGATGACCAGAACAAGAACAGTACTTAGTCTCCTGTGTTGCTCGTCACTTGGCTAAAATTATCAGAGGCCTAACCATAGAACATTGCTATGGATGTCAAATCAATCATTATACTCAGAGACAACACGACAAATGTTTGATGATGAGTCCAGAAGATCAATTGGAAGAGCATCTGGAGGATGCATGGACCCTCATCTCAGAAGAGAAGATTTTGAAAGAAAAAGTGGCATAAGGACGTGTGTGATCATTCCTTACCTCCATTTACTTCTCTGGAGACGAAACGCATTGAATATGTCTTGCAACATAGTACAGGGACTTCCCTTTCATCGACTTACTTGACAGATATTTTCAAGAAAAAAGTCAGGTGTGAACTGATGACTTATCATTACCTGTGAACAAAATGAATATCTGGGAACTTCATTACCTTCTGACTCACAGTTTGTACACAGATGCTTGGAATCCAGTGGTGTGTGCGAAAGATGAAATTCCTCATCGAAAACCTAAAGACGTTCAAGCCTATGTCATCAGCACGGACGACAGTCATCCCCCAGCAACCCATTAGGTAGTCGTCTACTTTTACAACGACCATAGTGTGGAATATTTTCATTCTTATGGATTACCTGCTCTGGAATAAGACATCGTCGACTTCATGAGAAGAAATGCTGTATGTACTCAACTGAATAATGTGAAGTTACAAGGATCAGATTCCATTGTGTGTGGACAATATTGTGGGGTTTTTCTTCATCAGCGCAGTCTTGGATTTCTGTTAGAAAATTTAGTACTCTAGAAACGATGATAAAATAGAAAGGTGGTTTTGTGAACATTATGGTTATCTAATTTCTTTGGCACAGAAACATTGTGTGAATCTATGGCAAGATGATACCCCATGAAATCATTCGAAATCTAGTCTGACTACATAACATTGTCTACCTTATAAGTACGTTCATGTTTAATGTTTTTGGTATTTGCAAATGAAGAGGAAGGGACTAGTCCTAATCCTACTTCTTCATTTGATTTTCAGTTAGCGGGGCTTATTAAAAAATGTTTATTTCGAAAAAATTATGTTCGCTTGTTTTTCACAACAAAACAAAACACCATTTGAATATGCTCTTGCACATTCTGTCTGTCAATCTTTACATTTGTAATGTTTTCTTTCACGTCCGCGTTCCGAATCTGAGGGAAGGTTTCCTTCACGTTTGTGCTTCTCACACATAAAGAGGTGCGTTCACCAGTCTCACCATCCATCGTCGACTTGTCAACAGCTATGTTGTCTATGATCGCAATACTAAGCGAAGCCCTGGTGCACATGTAGGGCGTTGAAACACTACTTAATCGAGAGACAAATGGAGAAGAAGACCACCATTTCCCTCAAGAGGGCGCAGGAGTTAGTGATAGATGTCCTGCGAGAGCAGATCCAGAGAAAAAAAAAGAAGAATGGAAAGAGAAGCAGAAGCAGCAGCAGCAGCAGGGAGAAGGTGGAGGAATGGAGGATGAAAACAGATGAGAGCACTGTCTCCTACAGAAAGAATGGAAAGAGAAGCAGCAGCAGCAGCAGGGAGAAGGTGGAGGAATGGAGGATGAAAACAGATGAGGGCACTGTCTCCCACAGAAAGAGAAGACTCTGCGCTGTAGTCAAGCCCGTTGTGAGACTTAGCGGTCCTGGATATCGTAGTTGTTAACATCTCAATGGTCCAGAACAACAAACGGCTATTTTCAGGGCCATCCACATCTTTCCGAAAAGAGACACTATTAACTTTTTGCCAATTTTTGTTTGTATGTTTGTGTATGTTTTTGTCTTCCACACAAAGAACTACAACTTAAAACTCCTTCTACCCCGGTGTGATAGCGTGTTTGTGCGTAAAGTGTGTATGTATACACATCCCATATCCCTTCTATTATGTCAAGCCCATTTGAAAAATGAGAAGGATATTTTATTTTTGGGCCGCGCAATTTCTCTTCACTTGCATTATGTACAACATCTAAGGATGTTTTCCTTCACTTCCGCGTCTCCACTTTGAGGGATGTTTTCCTTCACGTCTGTGCTTAAAGCAAATAACGCGATGCGTGCGCTAGTTTTGCCATTAATCGTCGATCATTTGAAAAAGAACAATGGCTAGCCAGCACTGTGAAGTGGGAAAATTGAGGGAAGCCATCAGTTTGATGAAAAGAGTGGAGCACTTCCTGGGTCTGGTTGAGGAGATGGGCCGTTACTCTCGCAAGAAACACCTAAAGAAGGAGACGACCGCTTGAAAATAGCCAAAGTGTTCGCAAAGACGTCTTGGAGGAAGAAGTGGTGAAGATCAAGGCAGCCTGGGCTGAAGAGAGGAGAGAAAGAGAACGGCAGAAGAGAAAGAGGGATGCCAACTGGATGAGGGTGCAAGAGAAAATGCACCAGAGGGGACAAATAGACTGGATGCCTGAAGAGGACTGGAAGAAGAAGGCCGAAGAGTCTGCTTTTAGGCTCAATCTCTCCGTTCACAGATCCACTGAATTACTTGTACCAGATGTATCCTTGTTGTAGAGCCAAGCCCAGCAGGTGTAGTTCCCCTGGATATCGATAACACTCATGACCCAGGGTAAAAAGCAAGTTGTTTTTAGGGTTACTTATATATTCAGAAAAGAGATACTACTCAAAATTATTGCCAAAAATATATGTGTTTTGCGATATGTTTGTGTATGTATATGCACGTGTCTATGTCTATGTTTATGCTCACAATTAACTAAAACTTAAAAGACCCTCTCTTATGTTTGTGTGATAGTAGTGTGTCTACAAACACTCCTACACTTACCTGCTTGTGTGTCATTGTGTGTGTATATTTCATCCACATTCTTTAACATCTTACCCCTCTCTTGTATGATAGTATGTTTGTGTGTTTGTAAGTATAATGTGTGTAAGCACTCCTACCCTTTTCGTTAGATTGTCGGTGTGGGGCTTTAATTCACTACATACGGCGTGTTGGATAGTATGTATGGGGGCTGGATAGTACTCGAAACGTGTGTGTTGGATAGTAATCACAAAATGGGTCTTGGACAGTAATCAAAGAAAGTTTTTTTGGATAATATGTTTGACCCCATACATTTTTCCCATGTTAACCTATGGACATTTTTAGCATAGGGTTTCCCGTATGGCCCAATATCGCCCCCACATGTAAACCTGCAGGCATAATGTTAATTTCCGTATGACCCCCAGTCGTCGCATATTACAACCATGGTAGTTGTTCAAACATTACGAGCCCATTGACCTTTGAAGGATCAGATGAATGCATACTAGTGGCGTTAACCTATGCAAGAATGGTATGGAATTATGAAAGCTCTTGCTGGAGGAACATTTTTTATTCACTTTTTAGGTTGTTTGTATTTTTTTATCTTAGATGCATCACTAGATACCATTAACGATTTCATTTGAACATATAAATATTATCCCCCATGCAATGTAAGCTTTAATATTAGTTTTCCATTATGTCCTTTCAATTTAAAATTGAATTTAAAATTAAATATTTCATTATTAACTGCCCCCTCACCTCCGCCATCCCCACCGCAACAAAATCATCTAAAACCTTAGTCCTGCCTGTGGTTTGCTTAATGTCACTCTAGATAATGTAGAGAACAAAACCTATTACTATTAATATAATATTATTCTTTTATTTCAGTGATGGCAACTTAACAATGTTTGAAATAAGGAGTTGAAATAAAGAGTTGCTAAGCAAAACTGCGACTTAGAAATTCTTACTTGCTACATACTTGTACATTAAGAGCCCAACTTAGTTTGGTACTTTGCGTTCAGATTAGCTATTTGATATCTAATCCAAATGTGAGATAGGGACATTCTTAACTAACATATAATATACTCTAACGCAAAATAGTATTTTCAACTAGCATCATAAAAGTTCAATTGTCCAGCTCAAAGTGGTAGTGTCCACAGTTCAAGTTACGTTTGGTTTCACATTATAACTATCATCTAAGTGAATTCCATAGATATCAAAACCAACCACGAGGTTCTGTGCAAATTGCGATATTAATTTCGCTTTTAATAATCGTTAAGAGATAAAACCATAAACCAGATAAAAGCAGCAATTTCATTGGTTATATATATTTTCAAACTATTCAAAATACAATCCTCGCTTTATATCGAATCAACTGTGCATGTGGTAGTTATGAAAATAGTTGTATTGATATGTGCATTGTGTCGTGGGATAAACAGATGTTTTGTTTTGATCTTTAAAAAGGGCCATGTGTCTCAAGTTAACAAAAAATAGTTTCCCATTGTCCTGCTGATAGAAGTCTTACCAAAGCCAGTTTACATTTGAATTACACAATTCATTGATCTTCAACACTTTTGTATCTACAGCGTTTTGTCGAATTGGACGGGCGAGAAGTCGATGAATGAGATATTCTTGATCTGTATGTTTGCAATATTGACATAAAGTTTTAACTTTTTTTTACTGATAATTCCCACATAAAGATTTAGGCCTCAAAGATGAATTAACAATACCTTTGAATTAGATCATATGTTGAATTTTAGACAGTTTCTGACAAAATAATATTAGGTAAACATCACCTTCATGGAACGATTTAACATATTCTTTATTGAACAATTTTTTTATTTCAATTTATGGATTTTCAAACCTAATTACAGGTTGGGATAACATACAGAAGGGTGACTTTGAATACCTTTTTGACCATCGTGAAGTCCATTTTCTCACTCAAATAACACTTCATCATACCTAATCAGTAGAACTTGGAAATCGTTCACTTATCACCAAATCAGTGGCAGATACAGAAGGGTTTGGGGTTTGGTGCTGGCTTAACTAAGTTATAAATCATATGATAGCTGCTTGTGCTAAAACGACACTTCTGTACAGCTTAATAAAGAGGGAATACATACTAACCTATCTATATCTAAAACAAAAACACAAAATAAAAACACGATCCACAAGAATAATAAGAAACTTAAAGCAGGTACGGTGAGTAATATTGATTATAATTTTATTGTCACCCGTATTAAGTAATATGTCTTGATTTGATATGATTACGTTTGGATTCGATTACGTGTTTGTCTGATTACATTTTAAATTGAGTGCAGTTTCACTTTATAACATTTTGACCTCATCCAGTTTGACTTCACATCTACAATTTTATTTACAGCGGAAGCGTAATAATTACAACTGGTCAGGGAAAAAATGTTCTTAAAGACAAATACCATACATACAAACAAATGGATGAAGAAAAGGAGAGTTATGTGATTGTCACTAACACACGTAATTACAGTACAATCCTCACCTTTACACACAAAATGGACGAGGGAACGTTCGGGAGAGGTAAAAGTCACTAATACACGTATTTGCCATTCAGTATGCACACATACAAACAAAAACGACGATGGGAAATGGGAGTTATGTGATGGTTACTAATACACATAATTACAATCCAGCACTCATCCCTACAAACAAAACAGAGGAGGGACAGGGGATTGGCGAAGGTCACTCACACCGACGTGTGGACAAACAAACACTCATCTATATTAATAAACAAATAAACGAATAAACGCACATTTTTATTAACACACTCACAGATATACAAACTTATATGCATACAATCACACTAACTATTGATGGGAATTGAGTAATGGGTATAAATAGGAACAGGAGTGAAACAGTAGGATGCAAATTTGGAGAAAAACATACATGATCACAGAGAAGAACTTATCTATACAATCCAACACACCTCCTTACTCACCAAAACCACACCGACATACAAATAACCAAAGGGAAGGAGACTATTGTTTTGATACATACATACATACATACATACATACATACATACATACATACATACATACATACATACATACATACATACAGGGATGAGGGGTGATTCATAGCACTAACACATACATACAAACACAAACATAAAACAGAGAAGTTCTTTGGTAATAGTGCTTTTCGAAATATGGTTGACCTGAAAAGGACCATTTCCTTTAAACGTTCAATTTTTTAAAATAATATTTGTATCATTTTTAATTCTTTTGTAAGATTTGTTAAAAAAAAAACTTTCTACAGATTTTGACAATCTTTTAATTTATTTACAATTTGGCTTCAATCTTTTCAAAATTTTGCATCATTTTTAAAATAAAGAAAATATTATTGGATTTCTCTATGTGAACGTTCTTCGTATCGACTATTTAAATGTTCTAACGGTTAAATGTGACGGCACACACACACACACACACACACACACACACACACACACACATATATATATATATATATATATATATATATATATATATATATATATATATATATATTAGCAGAAATGCTACCATTGGTCGACAGACAAGCAACCTTTGGGCGACAGCTGTCGCCCAGATGATATATCTAGTGTCACCCAAAAGTAAAACAATATTTCCTATTATTTCTGTGAAAAGAAAAGTGTATTAGCCATTTCATAATTATGAATGGGATAGTAATAAGGTTAAAACTTATTTTTTAACCAAGTTTATTTGAAAGGATGCGTAGATGTTTACATTTTAAGTTTTGATGTATAATAGCGGTGCAACCTTCCGGCGACATCATGTATACTAAGTATATCTCTGTTGATAGCGTGTATATTTACATTACTAAAGTAGATTTTAACATGCTTTTTAAAATCGTTGTTGTTACGTATCGAATCGTTATCAGAAATAATGTGAAATATCATTACACCACAGATTAGATAGATCTTGGCCCACTTCTAAGTGTAACCCACGCAGTCATACATTCTTGTGTGCTGCGCATGCTTCTAGTCAGCTTCCGGACCAGACGATCTATATATTGTTCAAAATAATGGCGGGTTTGCCGTTAAGTTGTGGAAAGCGCATGGTAATGACTATACAAGTAATGCATGGATTTGCAGACGTAACATGGATTTAGCAGTGCAGGAAGAGTTTACCCAAGTATGGGAGAGGTTGGTAGATCATGCGATTTGACTGACAAGTCTATGTGACCGTTCCTTGTGTTTGAAGTTTCCATCATTAAGGCATATTGGTAATGCACAATATTCAGTACAGGTGGGTGGGGTATGGTACTCTGATTGTGAAGAAATGCCTACAATTATGGTAATAGCGATGTCCCATTTCTTTCAGTTAAGTATCCTGTAACATTTAGCAGCGAGTGTGTGGAAGAATAACATATAATACAAACAATTCCATACCTTTTTGTCCTCAGACTTTGATGCAGTGTACATCAATATGGAATCTGTATGCAGTGAAAAAGAAATGTCACTGACACTTATGAATAAATAGGGATAACCATAGTCCTACAATGTAAGATGTCCACCCTGATATTTATGATGTTTGGTAGCACCCAAAACATAAATATCAGGGTGGACGTCTTACATTGTAGAACTAGGATAACTAGTGATTTTTAAATTTTTTAACTACTAAAAAAAAAACTTTGCACCTTGAAAACTTTCACAAGGTAGAATGACACAAATGAAGTATTTTGGGTAGTATGACATTCTGTTTGATTTTGGCAACTTTTCAATGTTTTCATTCAGGACGTTTTTCAAAACCACTTAAAATTTCTTGTTCCAAAGTTCTGATCAGTGTTAAATTTCTTCCACTTAAATCTGTTTGCATGTGGATTTTTTTTTTCTTCTTTGACTTACCATTAGTCCTTTCAGTTATTTAAGTAAAAAAAATATTTTGAATCGCAAACCCAAGATTTTTAAAACTTAGATTCCTGACTCCCTCCCCCTTTCATTGTACATATATATATACATAACCAACAAATAACACTTTATTATGTCCTATTTGGCTTTATTACTCACACACAGCAACCATTAATTGCTGACTCTTTTCTTTCAAAAAGAGTTTCATTTCAGTATTATCCTGCAGAAAAGAGATTAATTTCAGTAGTATCTGAAAAAAAAAAGAATTTCATTTCAGTATTATCGAGAGATTAATATCAGTATTATCCAGATATCATAAGAACAGAAATACATATATTAGTTTCTTGGTAAATTGCTTGCATTGAATGCCTAGGTAACATATAAATGCTGGAAAAAATTATACCCATAATATATATAAAACACTTTAATTTTTTAATTGAACATGTGAAGTAAGTAAACATTTATAAAACAGAAAAAGGTATAATTTTTTGCAATTCCTGCATTATTTAAGTAATTTTTCAAACATTCTTCTATCTCTGGATTAAAACTATTTCAAAATAATATTATTAAATTTTATTTACTGATGACACTTTGATGCTGGTCACGTAGGCTTCAGACTGTATTACATTATGTGACATTTGCGTTCTGATGGTATAGAATTGGGATTATTTTTCTTGCATATTATAAGCATGTTCATACTGATATTTCATTTAATTTAATCAAATAATTGTAGTTTTCAGATATATATCAATCAGCCAATTAAAATATCAGAATGAAATTATAGGCAAAATAAGGAGACAACTAAATTCTAATAGAAGAGAAAGGAGAGAAACACAACACATGAGGTTTACATGGGTGCAGCCATATTGAAATATGCACTTCCTGTTTTGTCGCTGCATCACCCCACATGAAAGATTCTACTAATTACTGCTTTTTCCCTAAAATCAATTCAGTTTTCATCAAAGAATCTTAATTTATATACTACACTCATTAAAATAATATATGATTCATCAATATACCCTGCATATAGGTATCCGACCACTAATTATTTTACAGCCAGGGAACCAGTCTACTGGTGGGGGAATAAAAAATAGAGTACTAAATCTTTTGAGATGTGCCTATTGGGTAATAAATGAGTTCAATTTTGTTCCATTATTAATTTCACAAACTTCAATCTATGTACTATAGCTGACAAAAAATATTTACTTTTATTTTGATATCCTGTATTTAATTTCCTACTGACAAAATAGCATATGTACTCTTTGTGCGAGGCTATGTTATTAGGTGCAGACCAGGGATCCCCCCTGTATAGCATCACGAGACTCGAAAACATGCTGCGAAGCACCTGATTTTTAAGGCTGAAAAAAATTTCTCTAATTTTAATGAATGGATCTATGTGTGGTTTGTAGGCCAAGCTAGTGAAGAATTTATTTTGATTTTATAATATATTAACATTAAGTTCTATGGGAAATGAATTAGTGGTCCGATCCCTATAGGGATGTGGGTAGTATATGTATCCATGACAACCACGTGCATCTCAGAGTCCGTTTGAGTATCATTGGTTGATTTAAGAGTAATTATAATAAAATGGATCATTTTTGGAGTAATTTAAAGTAGACACTAGTAACAAAGTAAAGAATTATGGAAAACAAGCATGGTTGTGTAATCTGGCTATGGGAAGCATAAACTTAGATGGGTTAATGGCACTATTTTCTATTTAACTACATACAGATTTTCATATATGATAAAAAAAGAATATCACATGACTTAGTGAAAAATCAGTCTCTTAATGTTAGTCCCTTGTGTCATGAACAAATGTGTGTGAACATTGACCATTTAGTTTTGAAACCCCATTCTATCAAGAGAGAGAGAGAGAGAGAGAGAGAGCACTGTACAGACCAGGAACTATGAACAACATACCACAAACCCATCTGTTTAATAGAATGGATCTTATTCAAGGTAGATCTTTTATACTCTTGTCATATTTAGCTCTGGGTTTCTGTCTAATATTACATAACAATCTGCCTTTTGCATAATTCATCTCCTCTTGATATTTCTCATTGAATCTGAATACAAGTGCTCTCTTTTACATCTATTATGTTTGTATGCTTTCTTTTTGTTGTAAAATGTCCTTATGTCTTCTTTTCAGTTGCATAGCCACACTGGAGTTTACTGCTATGGGGCACCCAGAAGCTCAGCATAGTTTCACTTTAGACTCCATAGGCCCATTGTTGCTGTAATGTACTGCGCTATGTCATTGTGCATGGAAATTCCTCATGAATGTTACATTTCAAGGTAAACTTCTTTGAATTACTATATTTTGTTACGACTCTATGGTCTAAGAAAAATGTAACAGAAAGAAAGTGAAACCAACAAATCAAGTAAAAATCAACAAGCAATTTATTACTAGATAATTAAAATGAAAAATCAAAAAGTCACTTACAGTAATGTGTTTTGAAATCCTAATAATCCAATAAGAATGATTGTTCTAATCACAAGTCCTAAATATAGAATGTTCCGAATTCACGGCTGTGTCCTTGAATGTTATGATGTGCTAATGGTCTCCAAAGTCCAGATGTACTAGAAATCTTGATGTGCTGATGTCAAAATGAAGTATTCCAAAATCTCTGAATAAGTTCACTTAAATTCCAAAATCATCAATTAAGAATCCAAAATCCAAAAGTTTATGAGCACTGTTATAATCCAATGAATATTTAAAATAATTCCTCTCTTAGAATTTGGAATGAATTTTCACAACTGTAATAGCTCTTTGCAAGACTGATGGTAATGTCAAAACTGAATAAATGTCCACCAAACATGGTATATATAAAGATTGGTCACATGACAGAATGTTCTAGAATGTGTGTCATCTTAATGGAATTTTACTTGTAAACAAAAATTCAACCTTGACCTTCAAATTGAGAAAACATATTGATCAAAACAACCTAATTCAAGGACACTAGTTAAACATGTTTTTCCTGATAAACATAAAGATTTAAGCAAATATTAAAGTGAAGAAACATTTATAATTTCCTAAAATATTTATAATATTATATAAACATCATACATAACACCTCCCCTCATAAAGAAAAAGAAAGATTTATGTAATAAAGCTTTCTTTTGAATATACATCTAATACTATAATAACCAAAATTACATAAGAACATGTTTTATGATACTGGACTTAATTACATCAAGCAATATTACATTTCTAGGCACGTGAGAGTGCATCTGCAATCTTATTGTCTTTTCCCCTGATGTGTTTGATGTCAGTGTTATATTCTTGCAATATCAAACTCCATCTCAACAATCTCCGATTTTTATCTTTCATTTTGTTGATGAAAGTAAGGGGATTGTGATCACTGTACACAATAATTGGAGAAAGAGCTGAGGTGACATACGCTTCAAAATGCTGTAAAGCCAATATCAAAGCCAAACATTCCTTCTCAATTGTGGAATAATTTTTCTGGTGCTTGTTTAGTTTTTTAGAAAAATAACACACAGGGTGATCCACACCACTTTTGTCTTCCTGAATCAATACTCCACCAACCCCTACATCACTTGCATCAACAGATAATTTAAATGATTGGCTGAAATTTGGTGCAGAAAGAACTGGTGCATTCTTAAGCATGGCCTTTAACTTGTCAAAAGATTCCTGACACTTGTCAGACCAATAAAATTTGGCTTTCTTACTCAATAAACTTGTCAAAGGTTCAGCAATTTTGGAAAAATTGGAACAAAATTTCCGATAATATCCAGCCATACCTAGAAATCGCATCAGTTGCTTTTTACAAATTGGAACTTTAAATTCAGAGATAGCTTTGACCTTAGCTTCTATAGGTTTAACTTGACCTTGTCCCACAATATGTCCTAAAAATGTGACACAAGCATGGCAAAACTCACTTTTGCTCAAATTAATTGTCAGATTCACATCGCTGAGTCGATCAAAGAATTTTCGAATGGTTTCCAAATGATCTTCCCAGGTGTTGTTGTAGATAATGACGTCATCGATATAAGCGTCACAATTATCAAGACCAAATGTTATCATGTTCATCAGATGTTGAAACGTTGCAGGCGAATTTTTCATTCCAAACGGCATGACTTTATATTGATAAAGTCCATCTGGAGTTACAAATGTTGAAATTTCTTTTGCCCTTTCCGTCAGTGGAATTTGCCAGAATCCTTTTAAAAGGTCAAACTTGGTGACATATTCCGCATTTCCAATTTTATCAATGCAATCGTCCATTCTTGGGATTGGAAGTGAATCAGTTTTGGTGACACTGTTGACTTTTCTATAGTCAGTACACATACGGAATGTATTATCTGGCTTGGGAACAAGAATACATGGTGAACTCCAGTTACTTTTACTTGGTTCTATGAAATCATTCTCCAGTAAATACTGAATTTCTTTCTTCAGATAGTTCTGTTTGAGAGGATTCATCCTATAAGGATGCTGTTTCACAGGCGCAGAATCTACAATGTCAACGTCATGATAAATTTTACTTGTTCGTGTTGGAACATCAGGAAACAAGTGCTCATAGTCATGTAATAGCTGTTTTAGTTCATTTCTTTCCTGTTGTTGTAGATGTGAAAGTTTCTGGTCTAGGTTGTTCAATATTTCTGAATTCCGAAGATTGGTTATACCAGAGTCACTATAGTCTGATTGTATTCCATCGTTGATATCTTCACTGTGTGGGACAGGTACAACTAAATTAACAGAATAATTAGCTGAGCTATCTCTGTCAAAATATTCCTTTAACATATTTATATGACAAAGTTGTTTCTGTTTCCGTCTCCCAGGAGTGTTAATGATATAATTTAAGTCATTTACTTACTTTTCAACGGTATAAGGACCATAAAATTTAGCCTGAAGAGGATTCTGAGGTATGGGAAAGAGAGCCAGAACTTGGTCACCAGGTTTAAAACTCCTTTCCTGTGAATTTCTGTCATACCTTAATTTCATTTTTGACTGGGTAGTGTGAAGATTAGTTTTTGCTACTTCACAGGCCTTTGACAACTTGTATTTGAAATCAGAGACATAATCAAGAAGATTAATCTTTGAATCTTCATTTGAAAGAAGTTTCTCTTTCAATAATTTCAATGGTCCACGGACAGTATGACCAAAAACTAGCTCAAAGGGACTAAAACCCAACGACTCTTGAACTGATTCCCTAACAGCAAACAACAACAAATGAACACCCTCATCCCAATCCTTTTCTGTATCAAAGCAATATGATCGAATCATATTCTTCAAAGTTTGATGAAATCTTTCCAAAGCACCTTGACTTTCAGGGTGATAGGCAGAAGATTTAAACTGTTGGATGCCTAATTCATGCATAACTTGTTGGAAAATTCCAGACATAAAATTTGACCCTTGATCTGACTGGACAGATTTGGGAAGGCCAACAAGTGTAAAAAACTTCACCAAAGCTTTCACAATAGTTTTAGTTTCTATATTTCTCAGAGGAATTGCTTCTGGAAATCTTGTAGATTTACACATGATGGTCAACAAGTATTGGTTGCCTGACTTGGTTTTAGGTAAAGGACCAACACAGTCTACTATTATTCTACTAAATGGTTCATCAAATGCAGGAATAGGTTGCAGATGAGCCTTAGGTATCTTCTGATTGGGTTTTCCTACCATTTGACAAGTGTGACAAGATCTGCAGCATTTAGAAACATCACTTTTGAGTTTCGGCCAATAAAAATGATTCAAGATCTTGTGATAAGTCTTACGGACTCCTAAATGACCAGCCAAAGGAGTTTCATGGGCTAAATTAAGAATTTCCTGTCGAGATGACTTAGGAACAACAATTTGATAGCTCACTGACCACTCGTCACCAGCAGGTACATCAGGTGGTCTCCATTTCCTCATAAGGATCCCATTTTTCACAAAGTAACACACTGGAACTTGTGTGGCTTCAGTTTCACTAATAGCCCTCTGAAACAAACAAGATATCTCGGGATCTTGCTCCTGTTCAACGACAAGGGATTGTTGTTTGTCATCCTGATTAGAACAAAGAGAATGAGTTGCCAAAAGAGGATCACTGTGATCAATACCATTTGATTGATCAATACCTGAGGAAAAAGTGACCTCATCAAAAGACTGACCAATACATGTGTCAGCTAAAGGAATAATATCCTGATCAACATCACTCTCAAGAGCTCTTTTTGCCATAGCTCTAGTAACTGCACAAGCAGGGTACAAATCAGGGATTTCAGTTTCGACAGGATCAACTTTCTGATCCAAACAAGGCTTGTCAGTTACAAGTGGATTAACCACAACCTTATCTCCAGCTAGGTCATTGCCTAGTAATAAATGAACACCCTCTATGGGTAAAGAAGTCACTGCCCCAACAGTCACAGGTCCAGAAACTAAGTCTGATGCCAAATTTACACAATGAAGAGGAACATTTACAAAGCCGCACTCTACTCCCTGAACAAGAACACTTTCACTTGAAGAAGACTCCTCAGACAAAGGCAAAGTACCTGATAATTAAAGACTCTGAGAAGCTCCAGTGTCCCTTAATATTTTAATTGGGATAGGCTTGGCAGAATCACCAATAAGTGATATAGAACCTTCTGACATGAATGGTTCATAAGCCTCCAAAATAGAATCAGACTGGGATTTGTTTGACCCAACAAATGTATTGCTTTCAATACAAGACCGTGACCTTGACCTCGTAGAAATAAGAGCATTTGGAAAAGCTCTGTCTTTACTCTGTTGCTTCTTTTTCAACTTGAAGCAATCAGAAATAACGTGCCCTTTCTTTTTACAATAAGTGCACGTAGGAAGAGATAAGGATTTCTGATCAGTCTTATCAGATGTTTGATTCCTAACAGTTGTGCTGTTATGAAATTTGGAAGTACTCGAATGAGATTGAAATGGTTTTTTACCAGAAAACTGCTGAGAGGACGATTTATTGCCAAATGAAATTTTGTGAGTCAAGGAATAATCATCAGCCATACGAGCAGCATTTTCCAAAGTTTCCACATTCCGCTCGTCAAGATAGGTTTTAACATCACTATGGATGCACCTCTTGAACTCTTCAATTAATACGAGCTGTCTGAGGTTATCATAAGCTTGATCAACTTTCTTGGCTGAGCACCACCTATCAAATAGTTGTTCTTTATCCCTTGCAAATTCGACATGAGTTTGTCCAGTTTCTTTTCTACAATTCCTAAACCTTTGTCGATATGCCTCTGGTGCCAACTCATAAGCTTTCAAGATGTACTCCTTAACCACATCATAATCAGTGCTTTGTTGTACTGACAGTGAAGTGTAGACTTCACGAGCTTTGCCAATAAGTACACTTTATAATAACAAAGTCCAATGCTCTCTGGGCCATTTCAAGTTTTCAGCTATTTTCTCGAAATGAAGAAAGTATTTATCTACTTCTTTTTCCTGAAAAGGGGGTACTAACCTAATATATCTAGTAACATCAAAACCTGGACTTGTGTTTAAAGGAGTGGAGTGTGCTCTGTTTGCCAGTTCTAATTCTCTTAATTTAAATTGCATTTCCCTTTCTTCTCTTTGCATCTGCATCTGTCTCTCCTCTTTCTCTCTCTCCCTCTGCATTTGCCTCTCTTCTTTCTGCATTTGTATCTGCCTCTCTTCTTTCTCTCTCTCCATCTGTATCTGCCTCTCTTCTTTCTCTCTCTCCATCTGTATCTGCCTCTCTTCTTTCTCTCTCTCTATCTGTATCTGCCTCTCTTCTTTCTCTCTCTCCATCTGCCTCTCTTCTTTTTCTCTCTCTCTCTGAATCTGAAGCTTTGCTAACTCTAAATCCATCTGGTTCTTTAACTCTAATTCCCTTAATTTCCTGTCAGAACCAGATACAGGCTTTCTCTTCGAACTTAAAGCACTACTATCAAAATTTCCCTTTCCCACTAAATACTGAATTAAAATAATCTTTATCTCCTGTTTTGTCAATGATACTTTTGCCTCAGATAGACTGTATTTTCTGGCAAGCTCGAGCAACTCATCCTTTCTCATGCACTCTAACCCCTCCTGGGTAGGTTTTGAAATGAAATTCTGAACGTTAGATGCCATTGTAAATGCTTGTTGGTTTCACACAAAAAAATTTCTCTATTTAAAAATCTTTGCCAAAGACAAAAAAAATTCCGAGACAAAATCAATATGAATTTCAAAGATAACTTTAATATCTCTAATATGCTTTAAAGAAATTCAGATCCCAGAAGACGAGCCCCCAATTTCTGTTACGACTCTATGGTCTAAGAAAAATGTAACAGAAAGAAAGTGAAACCAACAAATCAAGTAAAAATCAACAAGCAATTTATTACTAGATAATTAAAATGAAAAATCAAAAAGTCACTTACAGTAATGTGTTTTGAAATCCTAATAATCCAATAAGAATGATTGTTCTAATCACAAGTCCTAAATATAGAATGTTCCGAATTCACGGCTGTGTCCTTGAATGTTATGATGTGCTAATGGTCTCCAAAGTCCTGATGTACTAGAAATCTTGATGTGCTGATGTCAAAATGAAGTATTCCAAAATCTCTGAATAAGTTCACTTAAATTCCAAAATCATCAATTAAGAATCCAAAATCCAAAAGTTTATGAGCACTGTTATAATCCAATGAATATTTAAAATAATTCCTCTCTTAGAATTTGGAATGAATTTTCACAACTGTAATAGCTCTTTACAAGACTGATGGTAATGTCAAAACTGAATAAATGTCCACCAAACATGGTATATATAAAGATTGGTCACATGACAGAATGTTCTAGAATGTGTGTCATCTTAATGGAATTTTACTTGTAAACAAAAATTCAACCTTGACCTTCAAATTGAGAAAACATATTGATCAAAACAACCTAATTCAAGGACACTAGTTAAACATGTTTTTCCTGATAAACATAAAGATTTAAGCAAATATTAAAGTGAAGAAACATTTATAATTTCCTAAAATATTTATAATATTATATAAACATCATACATAACAATTTACACTTTGAGACATTTGTGTGTTAGTGTTGAGAAATTTCTTCTGAAATGTCATTTTCCCCTGCCGGTAGTTAATAAGCATTCATATACTTGATTCGGTGTGTGTAGAATTTACTATTCTAAGTGTGCCAGGCAACCATGAGCTATTAACTACCCAGTTTTCATTTTTACCAGTGCAAACATATGACTTTGTCTTGCAAAGGGGAATCACCACCCTGATGACAGAGCACTTTATATGGCATTTACAGCTTTTGACATGGCCCTCATTATCACAGAAGTGTCCCCACAGTATTTCTGAAAGGCAGCATTAAACTCTGTGTGACAACACTGTGTCAGGTCTATCGCAAAAGTGTTTCTCATCGTCTCGCATTCAATTTAGTTTTTTCCTGGCATCAGATTTGTAAGTGCATTAGACTTTTTAATGATGTCTCCCATTCTAGACTCCCATCACACATGGGATATGTTCTCTTGTGTTCTGTGAACACTGCATTCCACAGTTCTTCATTTTTTTATATTTGTACCAGCATGTATGGACTCTTTTCACCAGACCTGACATAAAAATTATGAATGTATTACCCTTTTTGGGACATAGAATCTTACATTTATCATATTTTATGTTGCCGGGTGCTTTTTAAATGCATTCATTTCTTATTAACAACTCTCTGTGTCAAGGTATAAGTTTCCTTGGATAGGTTAGCTCCCCTAGTCCATTTTTTTAGAATGAGCTAACAGATCTCATAGTAACAAAATCTGAACTTTAACACTCAAATGGTATTTTTGTTTTATTATATTACAGTTAGAAATCATACTAAGAGATCTGCCTCTTAGAATATATGGTATTTGTGCACATATTTTGTCTGATACATTGTTTACAATTAAATTGTACCTGTTAATCATTGTTTTATTTTTTCTTTACATTACTTTCCTCCATGAATTATGTAATGAAAAATAGGAAACCAAATTGATTGATAATGTTTTTTATAACATTGAATAATGATGAATTTCTATTTACTTCTTTTGTTCGGAGTCACCGGCATGCAGATCAGCCTCTAAATCTTTGGTTTGAGTTAGCCATAGGAACTTGTATTGCACTGAAACTTCCTCTTTCTCAATATCAAAGTGTGAACTTGGTCTTTTTGTGATAATATTGTACTTTTCCTCTGAAAGTCTTTTATATAGTGTGTTTTGTAATATCACTCTCTACAGTTTTTTCACTTGTTACACACTTGTTATGAGGAATATTTCCTGGTCTGATGTGAAACTAAATTCTCGCATGAAGACAACCTTTGGGTTACCTCTGTACTTTTGACATTTTTGACACAGTAAAATAACTGTAGTTTATGTTTTGAGTTTCAAAGTGTGAATTCAGTACCTGCTTAGCACTGTTAGAACTATATTCAGCACTGTTTATATTGTTTCTTTACATCAATGGAAGCTAGTATCAGTTTACAGTCAGGCCAGACTCGCATGTGGCCTCAGGTTCCAGACCTCTACATTTATCAATTTTTCATGTGACAAGTCATGAAAAATAAAATAAACCTGTTAGGTGCCATAAACACTTCTTAATATATGATTCAAGAAAAAAAATCTCCAATTAAGGAAATTTTAGGCAACCAAAATATGATCTTTATACCAGAAATTGATGAAAATGGGGGGTTGTGTAATTTGATACCTCTTATTACATAATCCTTATAGGTGGATATTTCATGCATGCATATCTGAATAGCAGACACACAGGAAATAAAGAAAAACTTGAGACAAACTATTACAGTCACTGCATTTATTCAGTTATCTACATCTATAATATATGAACATGGTAAACATTCTTGAAATACAACATTCATTCTTATCATCTATAGGCATTACATAAGTGTTCATTATTACTATTTAGTGCAGTTAGAATATCACCCAAGTTAGTATAGTACATACTTGGTGCCTAAGGTTGTCAATATACAAAAATGACAAAAATGTATGTTCGGTATAGGTATCGGACCACTAATTATTTTACAGCCAGGGAACCAGTCTACTGGTGGGGGAATAAAAAATAGAGTACTAAATCTTTTGAGATGTGCCTATTGGGTAATAAATGAGTTCAATTTTGTTCCATTATTAATTTCACAAACTTCAATCTATGTACTATAGCTGACAAAAAATATTTACTTTTATTTTGATATCCTGTATTTAATTTCCTACTGACAAAATAGCATATGTACTCTTGGTGCGAGGAAATGTTATTAGGTGCAGACCAGGGATCCCCCCTGTATAGCATCACGAGACTCGAAAACATGCTGCAAAGCACCTGATTTTTAAGGCTGAAACAAATTTCTCTAATTTTAATGAATGGATCTATGTGTGGTTTGTAGGCCAAGCTAGTGAAGAATTTATTTTGATTTTATAATATATTAACATTAAGTTCTATGGGAAATGAATTAGTGGTCTGATCCCTATAACTAATTTTATAATTTTCGGAATATTTCGCTCGTGAGAAAATAATGACTGCCTCAGAATCAAGAATGGATCAAAGGTATATCTAGAGTCATGTCTCTAGTTTCACCATTGGTGGTTATTTTTTCCATCCTATCACAAGTTTTGATACAAGAGAAGGTAGAAGAGTGTGGGTGTTGACACATAAATTATGCCCTGAAAAATGGTGCCTGGAAATATTTGCTACTGAGAGTAGTCTCCCCCTATTGGTTATCACTACTATAAAAAGGTAGGAAGGCCTATACTGGCCATATGCAGCATTTTATGATGAAGACAATGACACAATTGTACATGTATATTGGTAATAATAATAATGACAGTTTTCAGTCCAAACACTATGATGATCCCCCAAAAAACAGTCTGGAATATTTTCATATTCTCTGCTCACGTGTTTCTGTACATACACGTGGCTTATTCGACACACCGTAGAATCCACTGCAGAAAAGCGCATGGATATATGCATGTATACACGTCATATCCATCATCACCAAGCATGTTGCGCTATACTTACATGTAGTTTAACTTTCACGATTATTGACAATTGTAACATCCAACAGAATTGAATGAAGTACCTTCTAAAATATGCATCTGCTCATATATCTTACCTGATCAGTTTCTAATTTTGTTAAAATTTGTCTTTTTCTTAATTTCAACCACACTTTTGCATTAAGGGAAGTGCCTTCTCACACACAAACAGAAACACATACCACAACTACAATAGTTCTCATACTTACAAGCAAATTCAATATATATCTCATTATGCATGCATATAAGGTTTATTTAGGATAATTAGCTAATGTCAAGTACTTTTCATTATCTTTAGACAGGTGTTAAGAATGAACGACTGATAATACCTGAAGGTATAAACTTCGGCGAATTAATATTTACAGAACTACATGCAGTGAAAGAAGAAAGGAAAAGAAGTAAAATGAAAGAAGCAAATAAGTCATTTCATTGTATATTTGAGTCGCAAGTACTAAACAGGCTGGAATAGTAGAGGTTTTATATTGGATAGCGCTGTGTATATTTTATTGTGTGCGTACATTTTAAGCAGACCATTTATAAGTGACTAGGGTAATTATAACATTGACATTCATTACATCAGGGGAAAAGACAATGTGATCGCAGATGCACTTTCACTTGCATAGACTATATTGCTGTTTTGTGTAATTGAGTTGAGTGACATCTATAAGACATTTTCCCATGAAATTTTGAATATGCATATTTAATAGAAAGTGTTATGTATGTTGAATTTATAATATGTGTCCATGAGGTGAGTTGTACTTTAGTCATTTTGTCAACATGTTTACAGTATTTGAATTCAAGGTCAGACTTGTTTACATAGCATTTAGTACTCAGAGTAGAATTTTTCATGGCTTATGTGAGGAAAGTCACTTACACAGAGGAAATTTTCCATTAGAGTTACTCATATTCTAGAACATTGTCACCTGAATTATGTTTATATAGAGAGAATTTAGTGGACAATATTTCATTCTCGTTCAAATGGTCAGTCTATGAAGAATCATTTTAATAATCATATGTTTATAGTTGTGTTGTGAAAATTCAGAGCAAATTCAGAGAGGAGTTATTTATTTGAAGTATCCATTGGACTTATGAAAAGTGCTCATTCTCATTTTGGATTAATACTTGACTTTGGGATTTATGTGAATTTATTCAAAGATATTCTGGAGTACATCATTCAGGCATATCAGAACATTAAAGACTACTAGCACATTGGGACATTCAAGGCTACTGGAATTCATTCGGAACATTCTATATTTAGGACTTGGGAATAGGATTATTAGATTATTTGGACTTTAATTCGCGTTATTATAAGTGTTTTTTTTTTTTTATTTTTATTTTAATTGTCCAGAAATAAATTGCTTGTTGATTTTACTTACATTGTTGGTTTCACTTTCTTTCTGTTACATTACTTTAAGACCTAGAGTCGTAACAGTATGTACTTTTATATTTAATTGATATTAACATTTTCACTTTTATGATGATAACTTGTATTTTTGAAAACATTTTATGACACTACCATGCGCTTACCCCAATGCTATCATAAATTTCTGGGTAGATCACAAGTGTGTATCCCATTTGACAAAAACGTTTTATTCCAGTAACCAGTAATGACTCGGAACTGTCCCCAATTCATACATTTTGGGGACATTTTCATATAATTGGCAGACTGTAAAATTTCATAGCAACATTTTTCTTTTTAATTTATCTGATAGTATATTATGAGAGGAGTCATCTCTTTACAATGTCTTAATATGAGGTCTTCCCACTGAAATTTTTAAATGCTTTGGCTAGGTTTCTTTCATACATGTAAAAGGGAACAAGTTCATCTAAACTATAAATATTAGCATTACTGATTAAATGCATCATGCGATGATATAACTTTTGTTTTCAGATATAATGATCTGCACGTCTATAACCTGCTTTAAAAATAAGAATTATGCCAAGAAAAATAATGAAAAAATTCTGTAAAAAATCTTACTTCAGTGAAAATGATGACTTTTTACGAAGCATCAAAAAATGCACTTGATTTGCCAAAATTAATCACCTTAATGCCTTCTGCATTCTTGTCTTATTCAAATAATACTAAATATGTCTATGACCTGTGACTGTGCTGACTTCTGAGTGGGATTTGGTTCTTTGGTTTGACTGGTGTGAAGGCTTTGTCCACCTCCACCTCAAATCGTACATCCGATAAAGAACCATCAACAAAATTAAGTACTTATTTATGCTTCTGTGAACAATGAATAAAAAAAAGTGCTTTCACTTGGTTGTTGGGAAGGTAAATTTGACACTCGAAGAGCTACATGGACTGAAGTAAATTTTTTTATACATTCAGGTAAAAATGTTAATTTATGGTGACATGGATTAAGCCACTGTATTCTCATCGGCCTATGATGTACCCCTTCCTAAATGGAAAGGTCCTCTTTTCTTTTCATATTTTAAATCTAGGGACCCAGTTTCATTCACATTTTAGAAATTGTATGATTCACCGATATTTATTTTGTGGAAAGTTTGGTAAAAGTTAAGTTAATTGTGTTTTAGAAATAGGACAGGATTTTTGGGGTGGGGGGATCTATTTGAACCATTTTAACATATTATTCAAGGTACCTCGGTATATAGTAATGTTATTGTGTAGACATGCCATTGGGTTAGAAATACCATGAAGAATGTGTATACATGTACATAACCTTTGTATATTTTTCTTAATCAATTAAAATTAATGCAATAATTGCTTCATCTCACTGTGCCACAGGAAAGAACAAAAGAACAGTTGATGTGTATGCTGAGCTATTCGGGTCTTTAAACAAAATTCCAATTTCGGTTCTCCCTTATAAATTTAGTAGTTTGCATTATGATGGACTTCACTCACATTGTAACAGACTAGATACATGTACATGTAAGCTGCATCCGCTAGCAAAGAGTGGCAACCTTACCGTTTCTTGTTATAGTTTTTATACTACAACCATAAGGCTGAACATATAATGTTATTATGTGTCCACCTGTTTTCCATCTGTCAGTTTGCCTGTTCTTTCTTTGGTTTCTTCACAATAAGTTGAGCTCTCCACTATCTGTGATTACGAAACTTTTTGATTAGCTTGCCTTTGGGAAGAATCTGATTAATTGTATGCAGCAAAAGTCAGGGTGACTAGGACTGAAAGACTGAAGATGGTTCTTAAAACATTAACTTGAATTTATTATACCCAGTGCCTTGACCAAACCTTGTAAATTGCTTGAGATGACAAAAACACTGATCGATTTTGTGGTCAGTGATCAAGGTCAGAGACTCCTTAAGGAAAAATGATTTCCTGGCAATATCTTGAGTTCTTCATCACCTACTTTAACCAAAGTAGTCACAATGACCCCAAGAATAAAAATTGTTTACACACTTGAACTTGAGATCTGCATTACATTATGTGATCAGAATTTTTGGATGGCTCGCATTTGATGCTATTAAAAAATCTATTTTGATATCAGAGTCAAATGGTCACAGATACTCCATGAAGAAAAAAAATGGGTTTTGCAACAAACAAAAAAACTTCATTTCTTACCTGGACCAAAAATTATGGGTGTGTTGCATTTGAGATGGGAAAGACCAGGCATTCCATAAAAAAGGAAACAGCAGGTAAAGACTTTAAAGTAACGGGGGTTTGGAGGGGCCCGCCTCCTCTGCAGTGGAGGTATGAGGGCTGCTACTGATGCTCGGGGAATGCCCAGAACGACTCATAATTTTGGGGCGGGTGTTAAGTGTACCCTTATGGTACTCATGTGGCTGATAGCTTGATGAAAATTATCCCATGTATCTCAGAACATGGTTGAGTGCATTATTCCTATCCACCATGCATTATTGTGTGTCAAAAGCATGGTGTTTCCTTTTAAGGAGGTAAGATAGTGCTCAAAGAAACAAATTTCCAGACACAGGCCCAAGGCTAGTGACTTTAAAAAATCACAAACCTGGACTAAAATTCCACAACTCCAATTCCATGTGCCCAAAAGAACCCTTATTTTTACTATGAAAAGAAATAAAGAAAATCATTAAACTGACTTGTGTGTTTATTCAGATCTCAAAATACTTCATGTAAAGCAATGTCTTACTCTAGGTCCTGATGTCAACCATCAGTGTCCTCCTTACTCACTGAATCAGCAGTGTTGATGATATTCATTAGCATCTGCAGCATGTCTTGCTTTACATAGTTTCTCTTTACACTTTCCATGTTGTTTATAGGTGCCACTTAATATGTTTAACCAGTGTTGCATTACTTAAGTGTTTCTAATGAAATAATTTTTTGATTGGTCTTTCCTTTTTATCTCACCTCTGCCAAATGATGGCTGATTTTTAATCAAAGACTCAGAAGCCATCATGGACCATCTTTGACCCCTTTATTACTTATATGTATAACACCTCAAAAAACATCCCACATTTGGCCCAAACTCTCCAGATTACAACAATAAGGTAATCAATTAACAGCTTGTTTGTTAACACATGTTAGCTTTAATCTGATTACTCAGCCATGTACCAATGCACCAGCCACAATGACTGCTGGAACAGTTTCGGTCCTTAGTAAACTGGTTCTGACTGGTTTCTGTAATGCGTGGATAGAACGCCTAAAAATACCTTTTTTCTTTTTTTTTTTTCTTTCTTGTTTCTCCCCCCCCCCCCAAAAAAAAAGAAATCAGTTAATTTTCAAAAGCGGTAAATATTTCAACTATAAAACAGTATATGCAGTAGACAAACTTTAAAACGGTGTTTTTGTCCTACCACTGGTAGAATCACAATTATGTTAAAGCCAAACAAGCACTAATTATAGGTAACCCAGGCCATCTGTTCCCCATTCATAGGTTACATGCTTTGCTTTGTATACAAAGTTTACAGCTTTCGATAAAGTACAGTAAGTTGACAATCAACATATGGGTAAGGGGCTTTCATGGGGATAAATGTTAATATTTACTAGTCCTTCAACAACTTTAAAATAAAATTCCATATTTTGTCAGTGAGATCGAAGTTTTCTCAGGCAGATTAGTTGTTTTTTTTCACTAGCCCGATGAGCACTTCACTTAGAATACATGAGGGGCCTGATCTGAAATTAGAGGGCGCCTGGGCGTCGGGCTATCAGATTTTTTGAGCACCATAAGAATGGTTTCCCATCTCTAATGATCAAGTAAAGTGATCTATAATTTTAACCACTTTTAGAGATGTTTCCATGAAAACTTTTGCAAGATACAGCATGGGACATCTGTAGCATTACCATATAAAACATACGTTACTTTGCATAACCTCATGATTAGACGAATTGAAACCAAGGCATAAAAATAGCATGCTTACTCAAGTTGTTGGAATAAAGGCCTAGCACGATGTAGAAAATAGCCTTTCACAGGAAAAAATGGCTTGTTGCAGCAAATAGAGTGGTATGGCAAAGTTTGGGTGAATCGGAGACTGCAAACAATTTTCAAATTTGGCCAAATATGTTTAGGACCAGTCAATGGTATAGGGGGAAGAAAAAAAAAACTAAGATGTAAAACACTGATATATTGTAGTGCCATTTTTCTTTGCATAAATCCCTATATTTTAGAATTGTATACTTTTTATAATAAATTTATGAATTTATAAAAAGAAAATGTAGCAAGATTGCACTGGTTGCAACTTGCCATACTGCATCTTTATTTAAATTGGTAATAAAATAAAGGGTGCTGAATTTATCTTAAACAGGTTTACCATAATGTTGGGGGGCAGGCAGATCCCATGCAAAGTTGAGAACATAACAGTTTATGGCCATGAAATTAATTCTCGCTTCCTAAAATCCCATTGACTTTTACAAATTATATAATAAATTAACATTTTGATTCCTATGCTTTATAAAAAAGTTGTCTCACCTATGTGGTGAACATCAGCAATAGAAGTATCATTTTGAGCTCTCTCAGAAGGGGGGTGGGGTGGGTGGATATGGAAGGCGTGAAAGTTACAATGACATTTTTAAAGATTTTTTAACCGAACATTTTAGATACAGTTATAGGAGGATGACACAAAATATTTATAATGGGTGTCTGTGTCTGTGTATGGGGTAGCTCTTCACCCAGGCTTATGATGGTGCATGTGATGCCATGCCATGCCAATTTATTTGCTGTGACAGGCTGTTTTTTTTTTTCTTGCCCCAGGCTGTTTTCTACATTGTGCTAGGCAATTATTCCAATAGCTTTCATAATATTTGCCTTACAAAAAGTCCCATATAGTTTCTTGCAAATGTAAACAGTAACTTCTCTGCACAGTTTATTTTTGCAAGATCACAAGTGGTACATGTAGTATACTGTGCCCAAAGTATAATCATGTCACTGCTGATTAATAGCACACGGCGATGCATACATGAAATTATTTTGTAAGTTACTGTTTGTAACTGTGTGCACTCAGTAGACAACATTGTGGCACTCAGAGAAGCAGATATGGTTATAGAATTATCTTTTACAGCATGAACTGTCTTTGCAGCCATTCACCTGAGAATTTCAGGTAACATGATGGAGCAATGCATTGAATCTGAGCCATTCTGGAAGAAAACTGTTTTTAGAAGATAGTTTCTGATAGGTTTTGATAGTTGACAGTTGGTAATTTAATGACATTTGTGTTGTTTAGTTGCTCCAAATTAAAACTAAAAATTGAGCAGGAAATCTCTACCTCCATTTCAGCAGTACTATAAGTACTCTGCTCTTGAAAAGACACTATCCAAGGAGATACCAAATGCTACTGAATGGTTATACATGTAGCTCATTCTGATTAAGAGGCACATCTAATGAAACAATAAACACATGTATCCTGCCTTTCAATAAATTTAATCATAATTCATCCAAGGAATTTAAAGGATGCATGAAAGAAGAAGAAAATATAATGCCTTATAAAATTAGGATCTTGTTTTATATGTCACTGTTACGACTCTATGGTCTAAGAAATATGTAACAGAAAGAAAGTGAAACCAACAAATCAAGTAAAAAATCAACAAGCAATTTATTACTAGATAATTAAAATGAAAAATCAAAAAGTCACTTACAGTAATGTGTTTTGAAATCCTAATAATCCAATAAGAATGATTGTTCTAATCACAAGTCCTAAATATAGAATGTTCCGAATTCACGGCTGTGTCCTTGAATGTTATGATGTGCTAATGGTCTCCAAAGTCCTGATGTACTAGTAATCTTGATGTGCTGATGTCAAAATGAAGTATTCCAAAATCTTTGAATAAGTTCACATAAATTCCAAAATCATCAATTAAAAATCAAAAATCCAAAACTTTGTGAGCACTGTTATAATCCAATGAATATTTAAAATAATTCCTCTCTTAGAATTTGTAATGAATTTTCACAACTGTAATAGCTCTTTACAAGACTGATGGTAATGTCAAAACTGAATAAATGTCCACCAAACATGGTATATATAAAGACTGGTCACATGACAGAATGTTCTAGAATGTGTGTCATCTTAATGGAATTTTACTTGTAAACAAAAATTCAACCTTGACCTTCAAATTGAGAAAACATATTGATCAAAACAACCTAATTCAAGGACACTAGTTAAACATGTTTTTCCTGATAAACATTAAGATTTAAGCAAATATTAAAGTGAAGAAACATTTATAATTTCCTAAAATATTTATAATATTATATAAACATCATACATAACAGTCACCTACTGTATATATTCTCAGAAATTAATAATTATTATTAATATTATTATTGGTAAGATTTTTACTTTGTGTATGTAACTAACCACGCCTTAGATTTCCTTTCAAACAATTACCGACTAAGGAAAGATGAGAAAGAATAAAATACTGAGAAAAGACTATGATGGATTTAATTCCTGCAACTTTTTTGGGTGGCCTGCATATGAAACATTGGATTTTTAGAACTGTGCAAGTCAACTACTTTTCCAACTTTGCTAGCCAAGGGTTGTTGATCTACTTCAGTCCACATCAACCCTTGATATGAGTAACTAGTCAAATCAGCATCTACCACTCTGCTATCTGATTGGATGCAGCTGAAAGAATTGAGCCAATCAGATTGCTTAATACATTTACCTAAGAAGATAATTGGGAATATTTGCAGCACCCTCCATAGACAAGGACACATGCTGCATGCAGGTTTCTCAAATTTAACTTTTCTCACAAGATTTATTTTTCGATTCAAGCAGAGCTAAAAAAAATATCTGATAGCCCAATGCTCAGGGCCCCTGTAAATCGAGATTGGACCCCTCTTGTGAGTTGCCCGTCGGGCCTGTCCAAAAAAAGGTGTTATATAATTTAACTGAATGAAACCTTGAGCCAGTTGATGAAATCCTGCATTTTTATTTTGAAGTAAAGTATTAATACTCGGCTTCCTGCTGGTCCCCATCTTTAAATCCCTCCACTTTATCAGGGCCGGATTAAGGTTATGAGTGGCTAATATGAGGGAAGGGCCTAAGTGTGTCTTACATATTGCAAAAATATGGAATGGAGGCTTGATTGTATCAAACGTATAAACTTTGTGTCTACAGTGTGAAGCATGTGACATATGAATGGGGAACAGTACTTTTTCTGTTCTCTGTATATCATTGGTTACCTATAATTAGTGCTCATTTTTACAGCATGAATAATGATAAACTGTCCCTTGCTCATGCTGACTTGGTAATGATTGCTTGTTGAATATATCGAGTAGTACCCTGTGCGATTGTTTGACAATTAAGCTCGGCTATGTAATTAGTGACTTATACAAATTCCCAATACAATATTGTTTTCAACCTAAAGAAACTGAGATCCTTACATTATATTTAAATCAGTTTAGTTCAAAGAGTTGGTAGCCACTATATGGTGTGAGTGTTTTTATGTAATTGTGACACATACACACTACTATCACAGAAACTAATTACAAATTGGAGTCCGGGCTTGTAATATTTTTAGTCATTTGCCATGGGCCTGTGTCTGAAAAAAAAATTTCTATGAGCACTGTCAAGGCATGCAGATATAGCAGAAGTCACCATATTCAATTTCAAATATGTCACATAATGAGTTCTCTCATTTGTCAGTTGATTTTACTTGATATGGACAATAAATCTTTCTTCTGCAAGAGGGCATTGGTTTAAAAATCTGTTTTGGCTAGAGATATATGCCAATGGTCGATGTGGAACAGAGTGGATAGGCAACCCTTGGCTTGCAAAGGTGCTACTTCCCTTGTAATAATAATCTTAGCAAATTTTGCAATGAAACACAGAACCCTTTTGATCATGAGAGGGTGAAGCGAAGCAAAACATTGCTTTGAACCACCCGACTTCATATTGTAACTTTCTGCTTTCTTACCTTTAACATTTTGTTGTATTGTTGCATTGACTTCACCTTGTACTTTTAATTTTGAGACGTTTATTAAAGAAATAATGAAAAGGCTATATGTAGGTACATGTATGTATATGGTTTAACAGCATGTCAGCACAATACTGGCTATATATTGCCTATTAAATTGTTCTTAAAATATTAAAAGTAGAAGAAAAAAATGGCTAGAAAAGGGGCTAACATTTCATTCTCAAGATCACTTTAGTCTGAGTCTATTTTCCACATGATACAAAGAGCATGCCAGTTCAGGTCCTTTACACACATTATAAGAGTGTGACAAGGAAATACTAAAGGACTTACATTGAGTGACCACTGTGCAACTTTAGCAATCCCAGATAAACAGATTTGTATGTTAGTGAAATGTTTCTCAGTAACTCAGCAAAGTAATTTTCTTTTTTAGTTGAGAAGAAGTCTTCAGTACAATCATGTGACAGCGGTATGTTTTCATGAAAGGAATTTCTTATGTTGCACTGCATTATAGGCTGATAATGGCCCAGTTTTTATACAGTTACTAAAGTAATTAAATTTTACACTATGTTTTATTCAGAGATTAAAACAATGATAACATCCACTGGTGCTTGAAAGAGGGGAACCTTAAATTGATCATGTCGTGTCTGTACTTCCATGCATCCATCTGTAACATTTAATTGCTAAAATAGAAACCATTTAAATTTTGTATATTGATAAGTTGAGGTCCTGGTTGGATTTTTAGGACATTGCAGCGATTCATTAAAAAAAAAAAAACACATTTCACATTTTAATTCCTTTGCTTTTTAGCTTATCCTACAAAGAAGAAAAAAGTTATTCTACTACCATCAGTGTCGGTGTTTTGTTACGACTCTATGGTCTAAGAAAAATGTAACAGAAAGAAAGTGAAACCAACAAATCAAGTAAAAATCAACAAGCAATTTATTACTAGATAATTAAAATGAAAAATCAAAAAGTCACTTACAGTAATGTGTTTTGAAATCCTAATAATCCAATAAGAATGATTGTTCTAATCACAAGTCCTAAATATAGAATGTTCCGAATTCACGGCTGTGTCCTTGAATGTATTGATGTGCTAATGGTCTCCAAAGTCCTGATGTACTAGTAATCTTGATGTGCTGATGTCAAAATGAAGTATTCCAAAATCTCTGAATAAGTTCAGTTAAATTCCGAAATCATTAATTAAAAATCCAAAATCCAAAAGTTTATGAGCAATGTTATAATCCAATGAATTTTTAAAATAATTCCTCTCTTAGAATTTGTAATGAATTTTCACAACTGTAATAGCTCTTTACAAGACTGATGGTAATGTCAAAACTGAATAAATGTCCACCAAACATGGTATATATAAAGATTGGTCACATGACAGAATGTTCTAGAACATGAGTCATCTTAATGGAATTTTTATTTTTGTGAACAAAAATCAACCTTGACCTTCAAATTGAGAAAACATATTGATCAAAACAACCTAATTCAAGGACACTAGTTAAACATGTTTTTCCTGAAAACATTAAGATTTAAGCAAATATTAAAGTGAAGAAACATTTATAATTTCCTAAAATATTTATAATATTATATAAACATCATACATAACACCTCCCCTCATAAAGAAAAAGAAAGATTTATGTAATAAAGCTTTCTTTTGAATATACATCTAATACTATAATAACCAAAATTACATAAGAACATGTTTTATGATACTGGACTTAATTACATCAAGCAATATTACATTTCTAGGCACGTGAGAGTGCATCTGCAATCACATTGTCTTTTCCCCTGATGTGTTTGATGTCAATGTTATATTCTTGCAATATCAAACTCCATCTCAACAATCTCCGATTTTTATCTTTCATTTTGTTGATGAAAGTAAGGGGATTGTGATCACTGTACACAATAATTGGAGAAAGAGCTGAGGTGACATACACTTCAAAATGCTGTAAAGCCAATATCAAAGCCAAACATTCCTTCTCAATTGTGGAATAATTTTTCTGGTGCTTGTTTAGTTTTTTTTTTAGAAAAATAACACACAGGGTGATCCACACCACTTTTGTCTTCCTGAATCAATACTCCACCAACTCCTACATCACTTGCATCAACAGATAATTTAAATGATTGGCTAAAATTTGGTGCAGAAAGAACTGGTGCATTCTTAAGCATGGCCTTTAACTTGTCAAAAGATTCCTGACACTTGTCAGACCAATGAAATTTGGTTTTCTTACTCAATAAACTTGTCAAAGGTTCAGCAATTTTGGAAAAATTGGAACAAAATTTCCGATAATATCCAGCCATACCTAGAAATCGCATCAGTTGCTTTTTACAAATTGGAACTTGAAATTCAGAGATAGCTTTGACCTTAGCTTCTATAGGTTTAACTTGACCTTGTCCCACAATATGTCCTAAAAATGTGACACAAGCATGGCAAAACTCACTTTTGCTCAAATTAATTGTCAGATTCGCATCACTGAGTCGATCAAAGAATTTTCGAATGGTTTCCAAATGATCTTCCCAGGTGTTGTTGTAGATAATGACGTCATCTATATAAGCGTCACAATTATCAAGACCAAATGTTATCATGTTCATCAGACGTTGAAACGTTGCAGGCGAATTTTTCATTCCAAACGGCATGACTTTATATTGATAAAGTCCATCTGGAGTTGCAAATGCTGAAATTTCTTTTGCCCTTTCCGTCAGTGGAATTTGCCAGAATCCTTTTAAAAGGTCAAACTTGGTGACATATTCCGCATTTCCAATTTTATCAATGCAATCGTCCATTCTTGGGATTGGAAATGAATCAGTTTTGGTGACACTGTTGACTTTTCTATAGTCAGTACACATACGGAATGTATTATCTGGCTTGGGAACAAGAATACATGGTGAACTCCAGTTACTTTTACTTGGTTCTATGAAATCATTCTTCAGTAGATACTGAATTTCTTTCTTCAGATAGTTCTGTTTGAGAGGATTCCTCCTATAAGGATGCTGTTTCACAGGCGCAGAATCTACAAAGTCAACGTCATGATAAATTTTACTTGTTCGTGTTGGAACATCAGGAAACAAGTGCTCATAGTCATGTAATAGCTGTTTTAGTTCATTTCTTTCCTGTTGTTGTAGATGTGAAAGTTTCTGGTCTAGGTTGTTCAATATTTCTGAATACCGAAGATTGGTTATACCAGAGTCACTATAGTCTGATCGTACTCCATCGTTGATATCTTCACTGTGTGGGACAGGTACAACTAAATTAACAGAATAATTAGCTCGGCTATCTCTGTCAAAATATTCCTTTAACATATTTATATGACAAAGTTGTTTCTGTTTCCGTCTCCCAGGAGTGTTAATGATATAATTTAAGTCATTTACTTTCTTTTCAACGGTATAAGGACCATAAAATTTAGCCTGAAGAGGATTCTGAGGTATGGGAAAGAGAGCCAGAACTTTGTCACCAGATTTAAAACTCCTTTCCTGTGTATTTCTGTCATACCTTAATTTCATTTTTGACTGGGTAGTGTGAAGATTAGTTCTTGCTACTTCACAGGCCTTTGACAACTTGTATTTGAAATCAGAAACATAATCAAGAAGATTAATCTTTGAATCTTCATTTGAAAGAAGTTTCTCTTTCAATAATTTCAATGGTCCACGGACAGTATGACCAAAAACTAGTTCAAAGGGACTAAAACCCAACGACTCTTGAACTGATTCCCTAACAGCAAACAACAACAAATGAACACCCTCATCCCAATCCTTTTCTGTATCAAAGCAATATGATCGAATCATATTCTTCAAAGTTTGATGAAATCTTTCCAAAGCACCTTGACTTTCAGGGTGATAGGCAGAAGATTTAAACTGTTGGATGCCTAATTCATGCATAACTTGTTGGAAAATTCCAGACATAAAATTTGACCCTTGATCTGACTGGACAGATTTGGGAAGGCCAACAAGTGTAAAAAACTTCACCAAAGCTTTCACAATAGTTTTAGTTTTTATATTTCTCAGAGGAATTGCTTCTAGAAATCTTGTAGATGTACACATGATGGTCAACAAGTATTGGTTGCCTGACTTGGTTTTAGGTAAAGGACCAACACAGTCTACAATTATTCTACTAAATGGTTCATCAAATGCAGGAATAGGTTGCAGATGAGCCTTATGTATCTTCTGATTGGGTTTTCCTACCATTTGACAAGTGTGACAAGATCTGCAGTATTTAGAAACATCACTTTTGAGTTTCGGCCAATAAAAATGATTCAAGATCTTGTGATAAGTCTTACGGACTCCTAAATGACCAGCCAAAGGAGTTTCATGGGCTAAATTAAGAATTTCCTGTCGATATGACTTAGGAACAACAATTTGATAGCTCACTGACCACTCGTCACCAGCGGGTACATCAGGTGGTCTCCATTTCCTCATAAGGACCCCATTTTTCACAAAGTAACACACTGGAACTTGTGTGGCTTCAGTTTCACTAATACCCCTCTGAAACAAACAAGATATCTCGGGATCTTGCTCCTGTTCAACGACAAGGGATTGTCGTTTCTCATCCTGATTAGAACAAAGAGAATGAGTTGCCAAAAGAGGATCATTGTGATCAATACCATTTGATTGATCAATACCTGAGGAAAAAGTGACCTCATCAAAAGACTGACCAATACATGTGTCAGCTAAAGGAATAATATCCTGATCAACATCACTCTCAAGAGCTTTTTTTGCAATAGCTCTAGTAACTGCACAAGCAGGGTACAAATCAGGGATTTCAGTTTCGACAGGATCAACTTTCTGATCCAAACAAGGCTTGTCAGTTACAAGTGGATTAACCACAACCTTATCTCCAGCTAGGTTATTTCCTAGTAATAAATGAACACCCTCTATGGGTAAAGAAGTCACTGCCCGAACAGTCACAGGTCCAGAAACTAAGTCTGATGCCAAATTTACACAATGAAGAGGAACATTTACAAAGCCGCACTCAACTCCCTGAACAAGAACACTTTCACTTGAAGAAGACTCCTCAGACAAAGGCAAAGTACCTGATAATAAAAGACTCTGAGAAGCTCCAGTGTCCCTTAATATTTTAATTGGGATAGGCTTGGCAGAATCACCAATAAGTGATATAGAACCTTCTGACATGAATGGTTCATAAGCCTCCAAAATAGAATCAGACTGGGGTTTGTTTGACCCAAGAAATGTATTGCTTTCAATACAAGACCGTGACCTTGACCTCGTAGAAATAAGAGCATTTGGAAAAGCTCTGTCTTTTCTCTGTTGCTTATTTTTCAACTTGAAGCAATCAGAAATAACGTGCCCTTTCTTTTTACAATAAGTGCACGTAGGAAGAGATAAGGATTTCTGATCAGTCTTATCAAATGTTTGATTCCTAACAGTTGTGCTGTTGTGAAATTTGGAAGTACTCGAATGAGATTGAAATGGTTTTTTACCAGAAAACTGCTGAGAGGACGACTTATTGCCAAATGAAATTTTGTGAGTCAAGGAATAATCATCAGCCATACGAGCAGCATTTTCCAAAGTTTCCACATTCTGCTCGTCAAGATAGGTTTTAACATCACTATGGATGCACCTCTTGAACTCTTCAATTAATACGAGCTGTCTGAGGTTATCATAAGCTTTATCAACTTTCTTGGCTGAGCACCACCTATCAAATAGTTGTTCTTTATCCCTTGCAAATTCGACATGAGTTTGTCCAGTTTCTTTTGTACAATTCCTAAACCTTTGTCGATATGCCTCTGGTACCAACTCATAAGCTTTCAAGATGTACTCCTTAACCACATCATAATCAGTGCTTTGTTGTACTGACAGTGAAGTGTAGACTTCACGAGCTTTGCCAATAAGTACACTTTGTAATAACAATGTCCAATGCCCTCTGGGCCATTTCAAGTTTTCAGCTATTTTCTCGAAATGAAGAAAGTATTTATCTACTTCTTTTTCCTGAAAAGGGGGTACTAACCTAATATATCTAGTAACATCAAAACCTGGACTTGTGTTTAAAGGAGTGGAGTGTGCTCTGTTTGCCAGTTCTAATTCTCTTAACTTAAATTGCATTTCCCTTTCTTCTCTTTGCATCTGCATCTGCATTTGTATTTGTCTATCTTCTTTCTCTCTCTCTCTCTCTCTCTCTCTCTCTCTCCATCTGCCTCTCTTCTTTCTATCTCTCCATCTGCCTCTCTTCTTTCTCTCTCTTCATCTGCCTCTCTTCTGTCTCTCTTTCCATCTGTATCCGCCTATCTTCTTTCTCTCTCTCCATCTGTATCTGCCTCTCTTCTTTCTCTCTCTCTCTCTCTCTCTGAATCTGAAGCTTTGCCAATTCTAAATCCATCTGGTTCTTTAACTCTAATTCCCTTAATTTCCTGTCAGAACCAGATACAGGCTTTCTCTTCAAACTTAAAGCACTATTTTCAAAATTTCCCTTACCTACTAAATACTGAATTAAAATAATCTTTATCTCCTGTTTTGTCAATGATACTTTTGCCTCAGATAGACTATTTTCTGGCAAGCTCGAGCAACTCATCCTTTCTCATGCACTCTAACCCCTCCTGGGTAGGTTTTGAAATGAAATTCTGAACATTAGATGCCATTGTAAATGCTTGTTGGTTTCACACACAAAATTTCTCTATATAAAATCTTTGCCAAAGACAAAAAAAAAAAATTCCGAGACAAAATCAATATGAATTTCAAAAATAACTTTAATATCTCTAATATGCTTTAAAGAAATTCAGATCCCAGAAGACGAGCCCCCAATTTCTGTTACGACTCTATGGTCTAAGAAAAATGTAACAGAAAGAAAGTGAAACCAACAAATCAAGTAAAAATCAACAAGCAATTTATTACTAGATAATTAAAATGAAAAATCAAAAAGTCACTTACAGTAATGTGTTTTGAAATCCTAATAATCCAATAAGAATGATTGTTCTAATCACAAGTCCTAAATATAGAATGTTCCGAATTCACGGCTGTGTCCTTGAATGTATTGATGTGCTAATGGTCTCCAAAGTCCTGATGTACTAGTAATCTTGATGTGCTGATGTCAAAATGAAGTATTCCAAAATCTCTGAATAAGTTCAGTTAAATTCCAAAATCATTAATTAAAAATCCAAAATCCAAAAGTTTATGAGCACTGTTATAATCCAATGAATTTTTAAAATAATTCCTCTCTTAGAATTTGGAATGAATTTTCACAACTGTAATAGCTCTTTACAAGACTGATGGTAATGTCAAAACTGAATAAATGTCCACCAAACATGGTATATATAAAGATTGGTCACATGACAGAATGTTCTAGAACATGAGTCATCTTAATGGAATTTTTATTTTTGTGAACAAAAATCAACCTTGACCTTCAAATTGAGAAAACATATTGATCAAAACAACCTAATTCAAGGACACTAGTTAAACATGTTTTTCCTGATAACATTAAGATTTAAGCAAATATTAAAGTGAAGAAACATTTATAATTTCCTAAAATATTTATAATATTATATAAACATCATACATAACAGTTTACACCAATAAATGCATATATATGTACAGCCTCACTGATTATCAACCATTTCTTCTTCCTGGGTCTTAGGCAACAGTTTGGAGTGGGTTTCATAGCATCCCTCCCTCCACAAGAGAAGGCCAAGGGGACTAACTTTGTATAAGTACAGTACATGTACACTAGTTGTAAGTTTTCATGTCGAACTCTGGTCTTTTGCACACTCTGTACACACTTGTACCTTGAGAGATGAACATGTTGAGGGTATGCATCTGGATGACTTCTTCACTCTCGTCACAAACGGAGGTTGCTGTAACCCATATTTCATTTTATTGATTTTGCTTAAATTTATATTTGATCTTTATTTCTCAAGCTATGTGCATCATCAAGTTAGATGTTGATATGCATCACTTTTAGAACCACAGCCTTACAATAAAAGGTCAACATGACCTACATTTCACATATTGCTTGCTTATGTTAAGTTTTTGCATTTAACTCGTGACCAAATAGGTTGTTTGCACCCTGTATACATACTGTTATACCTTGAACAATGGTGCTTGGTGAAGGGATGTATCTTGGTGAGGACTACACCCTTATCACAAAAGTATGTAAATGTATTGCATGCTTTGCTGACTTGGGTTCAGTTTCAGGCACTGTTCATGCTAGAACCAAACTAGATTATATGCATCTCTTTTAGTGCCACACCCTTACAACAAAAGGATGTCACTGTGACATACATGTCAATGAGTATAGCAGTTAGATGAGTGGGCTGCATGCTTTTCATATGGGGCCTCAGCTGCAGTGGGACAGTTGATGTAATTGCTGATGTATGATCTGTGTTTGTGGTATTGATTGTTACTCCAATGTTACTCAAAGCCTGTGAGTTTAACCCAGTAAAATCAGGCTTCAGTTTAAGATTAAAATATATTATCATCCTTGTCATATTATGCATTAAACGAGTAAAAGGTCAATGTGACCATCTATATGTGCATGTATTCCAAAAGTAGATTCAATGTTTTGTGGGTTTAACGCCATTTTTCAGCTTGATAGGCTATGCATGGCCGTGATGATGCTGGCCAGTATATTTGATGGAGTAAGAACCCAGGAAGAACATCTGACCCACGGGAAGCTACTTGCAAGCTTTCTCTCATACCCACGTTGGCCGAGCTGTGGCTCGAACCCATGTAGACAGAGGTTAGATTTGAGTGGTCTCTAAAGGCAACCACATTAGGCCACTCAGCCGCCCGGGGCCCCAAAAGTTGAATTCAGTGGCAGATATTACTTTAAATTCCTCCAGCACACATAATTTAAAACTAAAGTAAGGTTGGCGTAAGCCAATTAAAATACAAAATATGAACATTCACAAAATGAAATGGTGGGACAGAAAAAGATGAGGGGTCATCAGCATTAAGCTTGGCGGTAGAGACATGAGTGATCAACTCTGAAACATGTTTCAAAACATAGCTAGAAAATATCCAGTTGGTAACTATAAGTACTCATAAAATGGTAAACTGTCTAAAATGTAAAAAATTTGGTTGCATAGATATTAAGCAATGTGCAAAACACCCCACCCAACGTAGTCTATCCACACTCTACACCCCACCCCACCCCCCTTTCAAAGCAACAGTTTTCATATCTAAAAGTGTGTTTTATTTCCAACAGAATTTTTTTCTGATTTAGACAAAAGGTATTCATTTTGCTTGTTATCCACAAATAGAATCAGAATTTTGCATATATACAGTAGTAACTTAATTCTACATGCATATGTGGAACCAATGTAAGACTACTGATTTCTAAAGAACTTGCAGGAGTAATTCAACTCCCACAGTAAACCTATGGAAATACCATGATATTGAATATTCACAACTGCTCATGATCAAACCTATATTTCTCAGTATATACCCATCCTTGATGCAAGCTTATGTTTGGAGAAAACTGTATGAACCACCACATTGTTTTGATCTACATGATCTTGAAACGTGTTTTCAGTTCCGCACCTAAAGAATCAGGTGCTAATTTCACTAATGATTGTTCCAAAGACAAGTCTGTAAAAGGACTGATATTCAGTAGAACCTTGTCTCAGTTTTTTTTTATAAATAGGATAAGCACTAAAAAATTCTTGTTACAGTCATACCCGTTTATGTTGATATCCTCGGGCCTGAGGCAATATTGTCAACATACAGTAAGCAGATGTTGAGATGGGGAGGGGGGGGGGGGGCTGAAAAAAGCGAATTTCTTTTTGACTCACAAGTGAAATTCATCTGTAAGTGGTGATCTGTCAGTGAGAGAAAATAATGAAAATTTTGAGCAAATGAAGACAAAACCAGTGTGAAATACACTTGTATATTGACAACATTTTTGTTACCTTTGTGTAATAAAATCCATAATGTATTAACTCATTCACCCCTAGCGCCACGTTTATGCGTCATGAGGTTGTACCCTACTTCCGAGCTCTGTAACGTGAACATCATTTAGGATACACTAAAGTGGATGGTATTTCAGGAAAGTTGACAGATGAAGCTATACAATGATACCAAATAATGTCGACTTTCTACTCGCATTAAAAAATGCAGCGAAAAAAATGCATTTTTTTTTACCTGAATTTTTTTAGGTCGAAAATTGCCAGTTCCGGAACCTGAGTTTGTGTCCGGATTTTAGACTTTTTGGCCTTAGATCTAAAGCAGACCAGTCCGAACTGCTCTCAGACAGAAGAACCTTTGCATAAAGTAGGATAAGTTTGAGATTTGGAGTAAAAAGGGGCCAGGACACAAAAATCGGGGCTCGAATAAAAAAAAAAAAATCAAACTTTTACCATTCTGCACATGCGCAAGCATAATAGCCAATCAAAAACAATGTTTCTGAAACACCTAAGCATCCGGCTAAACGAAAAACTTTCTTAAGCAGATGTGTTTTGCTGCATTGAGAAGTAACCCCAAAAATGCGTTTCCTACCCCCATTTCGGGTGAAAATGAAAAGAATCTCCCGGGGTTAATGAGTTAAGTACATGTATATGAAAAATCCATGAATTGAAGTATAGGTCACATGTTAGAAAATTCATGTATCTGTCACATCCTAAAAGTCTTAATTAAGCACAAGTAGAATTTGTGTTTTATGCTGCCGTTGGTAGCCATTATAAGCATAAATAAAGTTACTTTTCTTTGAATCTTTCATGGCACAACAAACATGTTTCAATCACTGATCATTTTGGAAAATGCAACAATCAATCCGATTCCATTGCTTTTATTCAAATTTGATGATGACTTCCTTTGATAAAAGGTGCATTGTTTTTATTGAAGATTGTAGCTGGCTTGCTTTGATGAAGGGTGAATGCGTTATTGAAGTTGCCGTGCAAGGTCAACTTTGGAGGACCAAACAAATGCCTGTTTGTTAATCAGACGGCAAGATTAAAGCCTGGCTGCAGCGTAAAATAATTGTTGAACAAAGTATGGATCGGAACTGGCAGCTTGTTGACATAAATGATCAGAAAACAGTATTTGTTCAAGCTGGGACCTAGGTCTTCTGTCATATACATTTATTTTTTATCTCTACGTCGACATAAGCATGACAAATTTGGTAGTAGCAATAGACCAGGAGACCGGGACTTTGCTTTTTTGTCAACATAGGCTGTTTGTTGACATAAGTGATGTCAATATAACTGGGTAGGACAGTACTCAAAGTTTACTTTTCATTATCAACTAATCATGGTCGTCCAAATGTATATATACTCTATGTTCACCTATTTCTATACTGGTTCCCATTTTTCCATATAATTAGTACAGTGAGTACTGAAAGGGATAACCAGCCTTTTTCAAAAGTGAAAAGAATCAGCACATAAGTATCGAAAGGAATATTCAGATTATTGGGGAAAAAAGCAGGAAAGGCAACAATTTTCCAGGTACATATATTGAACATCATGTCAATTTGAGTAAGGCAGCAATTATCCAGGTACATTTATTGGACATCATATGTCGATTTGAGTAAGGCAGCAATTATCCAGGCACATTTATTGGACATCATATGTCGATTTGAGTAAGGCAGCAATTATCCAGGTACATTTATTGGACATCATATGTCGATTTGAGTAAGGCAGCAATTATCCAGGTGCATTTTCTGGACATCATATGTCGATTTGAGTAAGGCAGCAATTATCCAGGTACATTTATTGGACATCGTATGTCAATTTGAGTATTCCTCTCGGCAGGAGATATGACTTCCACTGCCATGTGAAAGTTGAGAAAGAAACCAATAAATATTACATTAACTTGACAAATCTTGCATAGAAGCCATTGACCTCCAATGGGTTTGGAACTGCAGTTTGTGAAACTGAACTGGATGTAACTAAGGTCTAAGTGTATTTTGCTAACTTTTTCGTTGAACATGATGTTGCTTTTGTTGCATCAGATCACACTTCAGAACTTTTCAAATGTATGTTTTCCAATTTGATGATAGCAGAACGTATTCCATTACACCTTTTTGAAAATTGGTCAAACTTAAGGAAAAATATAGACTGCCTTAATGAGAAGGTTTTGTTAGGGTTGGCAGGTCTGCAATAATGGTTATATTGTCCTGATGAAAAGTTAAATTCTGAAAATATTAAGATAAAAGCACAAGAAAAACCCACTTTAGTTACAAAAGGGGCCAGCATATTGTTGTAAAGATCACTTTAATCCCAAAAAATTTTCTGCATGATAATTGATGTTTACAGTAGAGCTGTGTACTCGTTGATTACACTCTGGTTTAAAACAGTATTGACGATATTGTGATCACCTTCATCCATCCACCAGTTCATCATATTTTCACCTCCTACAGCTTTTATGGAGTATTCTTGAAATATATTATGAATGATCGCCCTTTATGTAAAATGGAGCATTCCTTGGTCATGACAAGGAATTTATAAATTTGTAAACTTGAAAGACGCATTCAATCTACATTTGCCCCTTGGTCTATACTTTATCACAATGTAAAATTAACATGAATTGTAACAAAGTATGTAGAAATGAGGGGGTGAAATGACATTGATAAACAAATGACACTACTTAAAAATTTGAGTATACAAAGTTTTTGAGTAGTGGACGTGCACAAAAACTTTAAAGTAGAGTTAAATTATATTGTAATGTGTAGAAAATAAGAGGTGGCCATTAATCACCCCTACCACTCGCTGCAGCGCCACAAATGGGGATTCATGCTGATAAAGGGAAAGTATTTGTTACTTTCTAAATGTTAAATATAGCAAGTTTCATGAAGTTTGTATTGTTTTAGTGATTTGGTATTGCACAAAAACTTCCACATAGAGTTGATGATCATGATGTCACCTGTCAGTGATCACTGTCTCAAATTTTTTCAGAAAAAGACGAGACAAAAAGTGAACTTTGTCATGTCATTTGTTTGTGTCAATGTAGAATTCCCATGTGTGCTTATGTTTTATATGCTTAATTTTGGGGTATGCGCTTTACCACATTTAACAGTTGGACACAGTATGTGCATGCTTTTTAGGATCTAATTGCAAAGTTGCTATATAATCAGAAAGAGAAATTAATATCTGTATTTTTTTCAGAAAAGACACACCAAGGGATGAGGCAAAGTTTTGGATTGAATGTCACCTTGATCCAGATGGATTCCACCTAAAATATACATCAAATGTTCTAACAGAAGTATAGTCATCCATGGCATAATTATTTTGAGCATGTAAAAAAACATTGATGTTTTATAACGTGACAAAAGGGACATTTGTATTTTATTTTTTCCACACAAAATATTTTAAACCAGTTGAATAGATTCATTGTTGTGCCAATCTGAACTTGATAAACATATGTGTTATCATTTGATTAATATTACCTGAAATGAGGCATTATGTTAGATTCGCTAACATTGTTAGCTATGTTTTCATCTTAAATATAGTGTTTAAATTTAATAACAGTTTTATAGAAAATATAACTGTAAGCAAAGTGTACACTGAATTTTCGTACCATTAGCTGAAATGAAGATTTTGCTTAAGGTGGAGATGGAATGCATGGAGCTCTATCATAGAATTCTACTATGAATGTGTTTGTATTGCTCTTATTCTAAATGCATGGTCAGTTGTACTGTCTTTAAACTGCGTTGTTTTGAGGAAACACTATGAGCATGTACAGGCAAATATTACTCAATACGACTGTCCACGTTTATTTTCAAAATGTCAACTTCTTGCCTCAACATCATTAACATACTATCATCAGTTTGTCATTGTTTCGTGTAACTATTGATTTCAAACGTATATCGTGTTCGAAAATCGACTGAAAAAGATCTTATCAGTTTGTCTTGTATGGGTGTTTACCATTGTTTGCAGTTTGTCTTGTATGGGTGTTTACCATGATGAAACTTATTTGTTTGCACATGAAGTATGATGAAACTTCTTTATTTTATATTGCCTGTGAGGCCCAAAACAAGGCATAGGCATCACTTTGCCAATGGCACAAGCAAAATCATGAACATTGTTTTTTTTTCTTCACATTTGACTCAGCTTAATCTGCAACTCTTGTTGTACAATCATCCTAACAGTAATCAAATTGACAAAAGTTAGTTACAAAGACCTGGTCTAATGCTCCCATGATTACATACATTTTTTTTTGCCTGTAGCTAATTTTTCCTCACAATGTTGAATATACAGTCATGAAACTTAATGGGAATATTCATCTCAAGGGTTTCTTTTACCCATCTACAAAAAGTAGGTCACTGACCTACATTTCAGGTTCTGTTAATTATGTTCATATTTTGCATTAAGCTTACTTTCTAGGATCTCTGATATTGTTGCATGTTCAAACATGAAACTTGTTTTTGTTTTTTTTTATCTTGATAAGTTGTACCCATTAGTAACAAAAGTCGGTCGAAGAAACCTACTATTCAACTTTCACTCATGTTTATCTTGTAACTTTTTACAAAATTAAAATAAGCTTCATTTCATTGACACTATTGTGTAAAAGTCATGACTCATCATTATGTACTTTTCATCACTGGTAAAGGTAGGTCACATTGATCTTTTATGTTCCATTTATTCAAAAAATCATTGATCTCAATCTTTTGTTCACTTAAACCCTTAAACCTACTTTGACCCTCCACAGATTATGTAAAGCTACAGTGTTTAGCTCCATTTCTCTTAAACTTTTGCTTGCACAAACATGAAATGTTCTTAGTGTATTCATTTGTATACACACCTATATATTAACATATTTGAAAAGGTGGGTATAGTGACCTGTTTCATTTCTTAAGTATCTTTGCTTAGTATTTTTTAAGTAAACGACTACGGTGGAGTGGAGATGGTGCATTCTGCCAAATTTTCTGTTAAAGTTGTCTTTAAATGGGAAAGTTATTGCATTGGGAATGACAAAAATAAAACAAAATCTATTGAATTATATATTTATCAGTCAAAATTGTATATCACAAAACTACATTTCTAGTTTTTGCCTTATTAAGCTATGTATAAAGTTTACAGTATTAGTCATATTTACACCAGAGCTTGCAAACTTGGAATAGTGTTTATTTTGTGCTCATTACAAATACAAATTTACCTTATTTCCAATAGTGATTGCATTTGCAGGAATTGTAAACTTTATAGTTCATTGCAGTGTTTGTAAGTGTAAGAATTGTAATGTTTCCACCTAAGCACTTATTTTCAGGAAGAGTATTTTTCATGTGAATCTGAATGTGACTTATTGTTCTAGGTTTTGTACCAGTGTGTTGGGGTCGGGCATTTGTAAGATCTGTTAGCCCATAGCCTAGCACATTTGATGAAGGGGGGGGGGGGGGGAATGTTATCAAAGTTCTATTTTTAATCCCTATGTAAAAGTTGAACAATTTCATACAAGATTTCTTTTGTTTACCAACAATTTTTACTTGCCCTGGCTAGTTGGACTTGGAATTGTCATCCCTACAATGCATTTTCTTAGTGATTTATTCATTAATTTTTATTGCTGCTCCTCCTGAACAGAAAGGCCAATTGACTTGGGGTTTTCACCAGAAGATTTTTGTGATGTCTATTCGGACCAAAAGGCTGTTTATTTTGTCTGCTTTATCCTAAATGAAAATGGTGCTGATCTGACATCAAATGTGACTGTCATGGCAGCCATCTTGGAAATCTTGTTACTGCCATCTTCTAAATGGAAAACCATATCGACATGGGGTTTGCACCAGATGACTTCTTATCAAGTCAAGCTGGTACTAATGAAAATGATGCCAATCTTACTTTCAACATGACTGCCATTGTAGCCATCTTGAAAACTTTGTTATCATTCTCCTGAATGGATGGTCATATTGACATTTGGTTTTCACCAAAAGTCTTTTAGTGGTCAAAAATGAAAATGTTGTATAGCTGACATCTATAATGGCTACCATGGCAGCCATCATAAAATCTTGTTATTGCTTCTTCTCGTAGACAGAAAGTCATATCGACATGGGGTTTTCACTAGTATACTTCTTATGGTGTCTAGTTGTTCCAGAATGAAAATGATGCTGATCTGACATACAGTATGGCCACCATGGTGGTCATCTTAAAAATCTTGTAATCACTACTGCTTCTGAATGGATGGTCATATCAGCATGGGGTTTTCACCAAAAGACTTCATATGATGTCTGGTTGGTCCTAAACGATCCCAGTCATACAGCCAATATGGTTGCCACAATGACCATCTTGAAAAACTTTTCATCTCTACTCCTTCAGAATGAATGGTCATATCGACGTAGGGTTTTCATCAAAAGACTTAAAATAAAAAATGGTGCCAATCTTGCATCCAATATGGTTGCCACTGTGGCCATTTTGAAAATCATGTTTTTCCTCCAGAATATCAAAGATAGTTTCTACACCCAGCAGTTAAGGAAAAATAAACAGTCCTTGGTTCCTGGAAATTCATTTCAGTCAATGGAGCATCATTTGCTTGGAGGAACTCCTGTTTTAGCACACCTGGCTGTAAGGCCAAGTGAGCTTTTGCTATTAATCCGTGCTTTTGGTATTGCCCTTCGTCTGGCGTGCATCATCCAGCATCTGGCAGCAATTGCTATTTTCAGCTGACACACCAATTTCAACCAGACTTGTCAGCCTTGTAAATATATTCATGTTTAAAACTTTGTACATTTGTTTTTCCTGTATTGAGTTTGAGAAGCTTTTTATTACTATTAAATATGTTGATTTTTGAGGGGAAAAAATGGTGTTGTCTTGTTTTTTATTTATTGAAAACAAATTGTATTAACATGCTCTTTCACATTTCTCTCTATCGATCTTGGTCATGTTTTCTTTCACTTCCATCTTTACCAAATCGGGTGTTTTCCTTCACGCCCGTGCTTTTCCCATATAAAGCGGTGCGTTCACCGGTCTTGCCACCCATTGTTGACTTGTCAACCAAACAAAATGAGTAGCATGGCAAAACTCATTGAAGCCCAGTTGCACGTGCACAGGGTCAGACACCATCTGATTCAGAAAAAGACGGACAAAATGACCTTCATCTTTTTGAAAATGGCCCAAGACCTCATGGAAGACATGATTCATGATGAAATTATCAGGGAGAAAGAAGAATGGGAAAGAAAAAAGACAGGGAGGAGTATATTAGATGGCAACAAAAGCAGTAACATTAGCATGAGGGAGGAGATGAGGTAGAGTGCAGAATTGACACAGAGGACTTCTCTTTCTCCTTCATGAAGAAGGGTACCTGTGCTGCAGTGAAGCCAATGGTGAGACATGGCCATCCTGCCAGGTTCTAAAATCCAGGACCACTCACCAAACCAAAACGGCCCTTTTCAGGGCCATCCACATCTCAAGAAAAGAGATATACTAATCATTTTGACAAAAAAATTGTGTTTCTATGTTTGTCTTTGTGTATGTCTTTGTCTTTCCCTCAAAAAATTTAAAACCTCTTCCCTTATCAAATGTGTGTTTGTTGGGTATAGTGTGTTTGTGTGGGTGTGGAGTGTGTCTATAAACACTCCCTTATCCTTGTGTAAACCTATGTAAAAAAAATCAGAAAATTTTTTTTAATTTAGGCCCGCGCGATTTCTGTTCAATTTCTGTGTGAGGGATGTTTTCCTTCACGTCTGTGCTTCAAGCACATAAAACAGTGCATTCGCCAGTCGTGCTATTCATCATTGACCAGACAAGAAAAAAGAACGGCAGAACATTGCAAGGTGGGCAAGTTGATGGAGGCGGTCAGTTTGATGGAACAAGTTCAGCACCTCCTGGGTAGGGTGGAGATGGAGTGCTACCCCCACACGAGACACTTGAAGAGGGAAATCTCCTCTCAGAATTGCTAAACAGGTCGTCAGAGAGGTGATAGATGAATATGTTTTAAAGATCAAGGCAGCATGAGCTGAGGAAGGAAGGGTCAAGAAGCAGGAGAAGAGGGAAGAGGAGAGAAAGAGAAGAGAGAGGGAATTCAAGGAGCTCAATAAGAACTGGATGAATATCCAAGACAAATTTTGCAGCTTACATCATCCAGATTGGATGCCTGAGGAGGAGGCCAACGAGCCTAGCTTTAGGTTCATGGTCTCCACCAAGATGTCGTGGAGTAAAAATGGAATGAACTGGGGGCAAAGATGTGCGGCCTGCATAAGCCCGACCTGAAAGGTGCAACCACTAAGGGAGAGTTGTGAACAGCTTCCGATTTCATGTGAGTTTTTCCATTCAATCAAATCAGGCATCTGCAGTGGGCTAATTTGGCTAAGCCCAAAGTTGGCTACTTGCTTTGAAAAATGATAGTTAAGAACTTTTGTTAAACTTTGGCAAAGCCTTTATAGTCCAGAACCGTAGCCAAAATTTGGCTAAAACCCAATAGTCAAGAACTTTAGCCAAAATTTGGTTTAGCCATAATGGTCCAGAACTTTAGCTAATATTTGGCTAAGCCTTCATAACCCAGAACTTAACCAAATTTTGCCTAAGTCTCAATAGTCCAGCTCATGAAAGTAACTTCCCCAATTCCTCTCAGTACTGTTATGCATTTATGTCACACACACACACCCCACTCTACCCCCCATTTCGCCATACACAAGTCTTCCCTTTATGGTTTCACAAATATTCCACCTTAAATATTGCTACAGTACCAGGTCAAAAGTGAGTAGCCACTTACACTGACTTCATAGGAGGTAAACTAACATCATTGCTGTTTCTATAGAATCTCCTGACAAAAATATGAAAGAAAATAGAACATACACATCTAATAGTTAGTAACTGATCTCTTGGCTCTTATCATAGCTTGTAATCACTTGGGTATAGAGTTGTACAGTCCTCTAATAGATTGATTGAGAGAGCCCCCAATGTCAAGAATAATATGAATGTGATCAGACCTAGATTATATTTCATATAGTCTTTTTTCAAGCATAGATTTAATTGTTTGCCATATATTCTTACTAATATTGAGGTCCATGGTCTGTGTCGCCAGGTTAGGGATTCGGTTTCTACTGTTTTGTCCTCCTATGAATATGGACCAAACAGTTACCCTCCTGGAAGGTCTGTTCCCCATTTGGAACAGGGTTTGTACAAAGTCTGGAAAAAGTACGGGGAAAAAAGAGTACTTTTTCCAGACCTGGAAAAAGTATGGAAAATAAAGATTTTTCCCTAAAGGTCTGGAAAAAGTATGGAATTTTGGGTTGCTGTGTTTTATTTTGCTAAAGACACCCGTAACCGGGGGCACCATTTAGTCTAGTGATAGCCATGCTGGTTCAATGTGGATGGCGAGACATGTGACCTATCACCAACTTGTGATTGATGGATACTGTTTAATATTATGCGGATACCATATGCTCATTTATAGTGATACAGACTTCAAATACATGTGCAAGATGGGTCTGGAAAATACTGCAATCCAGTCTGGAAAAGGTCTGGAATTTGTTTTACCAACAGCTGTATGAACCCTGTTGGAAACTCTTTTGCAATATCTGTCCAAAATGTTTCAATAAAGAATTCTTGTACAATTGTCAGAGTCAATTTTTACGTCCACTTGGGTCACATTTCTAACACCGTTGCATGTAATGCATACCTAAAACATGGCTTTCAGATATATATGTATATTCAAATTAGATGTTTCTGTCAAATTTCAATTTTTAAGTTTCTTTGATAATATAATCTAAATTTACATTACACCAATACATATTCATTCTGAACTAAGCTCCCTGGCCACACATTTGTAACATATGTATATGATATTAAAGTTTATTATTTAGAGTTTTGATGTTTTTCAAGGTAAAAAGTACGATAACAGTCATTGGAGAATGTGAGAGGTTTTAAAGTGTACAAGTCCAGGTGAATTCAAATTCCAAATGTATTCAGAATTTAAATATTTCACGGTACTAATTTCAGTAATTTTATGTTCCACAAACAATATCAACAGATTATATTCACAACACCTATCTCTTACTGATATTTGTAGGTAGCAATATTTTCTGGAAATATAATACCTTTTTAACTTGTGCTTCTTTCCAAAATTTACAAAAATACTATTTTAATGTTGATTATTTTCATTAAATAAGCTACTGAAATAGATGTGCAATCAAATTTAAACTTTTTTCTCTGCCATCTATTTGATCAGTTTCTCTTTTTAAATATGTAGCAAAATAGGGTGTTTTGAAAAGTCAGGTTTTAAGAAGACGCTTCTTATCGATACAACTCTGAGCTGCTGAAAAACTTGTTGACCTAACATGCTGTTATTTGGATGTTCAATAAGGATTCAATATTTTCCTCTGTCTCATTTTTGATTACATTTGTGGGGAGAAAAAGTATTACAAATGTTTGGGTTTTTGTGTGTGTGTTTGTGTTAGATATTTTTTGTCTAGAGTTCTGATGTTTTTCAAGGTAAAAAGTAAAATAAGTCATTGGGGAATGTGAGAGGTTTTAAAGTGTACAAGTCCAGGTGAATTCAAATTCCAAATGTATTCAGAATTGAAATATTTCATGGTACTAATTTTGTAATGTAATTGTATATTCCACAAACAATATCAACAGATTATATTCACAACAGCTGTCTGCGTCAAGATGTTATCAGTATTGTATCATAGGTATTTCACTCTCACTTATTTGATTTTTACCATTCAAAGCCCAAGAGCAGACTTGTAATCTATCTGCCCTTATACCACATGCAAAAGGATCACTTACACAACCAAGATTAGTATCTCAGTTGTCTGCCACTCATACTTATACATACTTCATTAAACCCAACTAAAATAACAATAGAATCCCTTTGATTTAAATCCACAGTTCATAGTGAAACACAATGATTAAAGGTTCTGACAAGTAAAAACATTATTCCCTACTAGGAACCTGAAGACTGCATTCAAAGAGGTGTTAATTACTGAATGAACTCCCAGCTCTGAGGTCATGCATACTTTGGAATAACAGTAAACAGTCCAAAACATGTCCATATTCAACCATTATATCCAAATCTATATCTTTCAAAAATAAACACATAAGATAAAGTTTAAAGGCTGAACCTCTCCCCCCCCCTTTCTCTGCCCCCACTCCCCGACCCCAAGAAACTGCCAGTGGACAGAGATATATCCTACTGAAGCATTAATTGTACTGCTACAATGTCAAGAGTGTGTGTGCCCTACTCACAACAGGATATGAATTAGAGCAACTCCACTTTCCCAAAGGATCAATATCCCCCTACCCCCCACTACAAGGATTATAGGGCATAAAATAGAAGTATCAGCAAGTAAGCATTAACTTAGTTTATACTAAATTACTGTAGTGGAGAATTTTTCAGGCAGCATAACAAGAAAAATTGATGTATCTTTCATAAAGTAGCATATCAGATAAGTTGCTTGCAAAAGAAACACTCCAGTCTTTCTAATGTCTAGACAATTAATTGATTACTTTAATATTCTAGAGAATTAATATATAATCTTATTGTAACATTACTATGTTCAAATGTTTAATTGATTCATTCATTTATTTTTTAAGAGGACATCATTTTCGAGTTAAATATTCATATTTTTTCAGCATAATATATTTATGATTCATAATATATGACATTTTAAATTATAAAATTTATCGAAACAAAAGACTTTAATGAATCATGGAGAAATTAATTATTGAAGACTCGATGAACTCTTCTGAATGTACGTGATCAATTTTGACAATTCGTGTCTCAGAAAGAAAATCTCTTAAAATTTTACTTTCTCATTAAAACTTTAAACTTGATGTTATTTATATTTACTGATATTTGTAGGTAGCAATATTTTCTGCAAATATAATACTTTTTTAACTTGTGCTTCTTTCCAGACTTTACAAAAATACTATTTTAATGTTGATTATTTTCATTAAATAAGCTACTGAAATAAATGCACTATCAAGTTTAAACTTTTTTGTCTCTGCCTTACATTTGATCAGTTTCTCTTTTAAAATATGTAGCACAAGAGGGTATTTTGAAAAGTCAGGTTTTAAGAAGAGGCTTCTTATTGGTACAACTCTAATATGCTGTTATGTGGATGTGCAGTAAGGATTTAATATTTTCCTCTGTCTCATTTTTGATTAAATTTCTGGGGGAAAAAAGTATTAAAAATGTTTGGGTTTTTGTGTGTGTGTGTGTGTTAGGTATTTTTTGTCGAGAGTTCTGATCTTTGTCTAGAGTTCTGATGTTTTTCAAGGTAAAAAGTAAAATAAGTCATTGGGGAATGTGAGAGGTTTAAAAGTGTACAAGTCCAGGTGAATTCAAATTCCAAATGTATTCAGAATTGAAATATTTCATGGTACTAATTTTAGTAATGTAATTTTATATTCTACAAACAATATCAACAGATTATATTCACAACAGCTGTCTGCGTCAAGATGTTATCAGTATTGTATCATAGGTATTTCACTCTCACTTATTTGATTTTTACCATTCAAAGCCCAAGAGCAAACTTGTAATCTATCTGCCCTTATACCACATGCAAAGGATCACTTACACAACCAAGATTATAATCTCAATTGTCTGCCACTCATACTTATACATACTTCATTAAACTCAACTAAAATAACAATAGAATCCCATTGATTTAAATCCACAGTTCATAGTGAAACACAATGATTAAAGGTTCTGACAAGTAAAAACATTATTCCCTACTAGGAACCTGAAGACTGCATTCAAAGAGGTGTTAATTACAGAATGAACTCCCAGCTCTGAGGTCATGCATACTTTGGAATAACAGTAAACAGTCCAAAACATGTCCATATCCAATCATTATATCCAAATATATAACTTTCAAATATAAAGACACAAGTTAAAGTTTAAAGGCTGACCCCCCACTCCCCGACCCCAAGAAACTGCCAATGGACAGATGTTTGTTACTGAAGCATCAATTGTACTGCTACAGTGTCAAGGGTGTGTGCCCTACTCACAACAGGATATGAATTAGAGCACCTCCGCTTTCCAAAAGGATCAATATCCCCCCCCCCCCACTTCAAGGATTATAGGGCAAAAAATAGAAGTATCAGCAAGTAAACATTAGCTTAGTTTATACTAAATTACTGTAGTGGAGAATTTTTCAGGCAGCATAACAAGAAAAATTGATGTATCTTTCATAAAGTAGCATATCAGATAAGTTATTTGCAAAAGAAACACTCCAGTCTTTTTACAGTCTAGACAATTATTGATTACTTTAATATTCTAGTGAATTCATTAATAATCTTATTGTAGCATTACCTTGTTCAAACGTTTCATTGATTCATTCATTTATTTTTTAAGAGGACATCATTTTCAAGTTAAATATTCATATTTTTTCAGCATAATATATTTATGATTCATAATATATGACATTTTAAATTATAAAATTTATTGAAAGAAAAGACTTTAATGAATCATGGAGAAATTAATTATTGAAGACTCGATGAACTCTTCTGAATGTATTTAATTAATTTTGACAATTCATGACTCTGAAAGAAAATCTGTTAAAATTTTACTTTCTCATTAAAACTTTAAACTTGATGCTATTTATATTTACTGATATTTGTAGGTAGCAATATTTTCTGCAAATATAATACCTTTTTAACTTGTGCTTCTTTCTAGACTTTACAAAAATACTATTTTAATGTTGATTATTTTCATTAAATAAGCTACTGAAATAAATGCACTATCAAGTTTAAACTTTTTTGTCTCTGCCTTACATTTGATCAGTTTCTCTTTTAAAATATGTAGCACAAGAGGGTATTTTGAAAAGTCAGGTTTTAAGAAGAGGCTTCTTATCGGTACAACTCTTGAGCTGCTGAAAACTATTTGACCTAATATGCTGTTATGTGGATGTGCAATAAGGATTTAATATTTTCCTCTGTCTCATTTTTTATTAAATTAGTGGGAAGAAAAAGTATTAAAAATGTTTGTTTTTTTAAATTCTACTGGTCATAAACCAGAAGAGCTTAAAGGATGGTCTGTCTTCCATCTGTCCATTAGCACAAGTTTGTTATTGCTACTACTCCGAAACTATTTGGAGGATTGCCATGAAACTTTACACACATTCATCTCATGGTCTAGTTGATCCTAGATGAAAATTGTGCTGCTCAGACATCTAGTATGGCTGTCACAGTGGCCATCTTGAAAATCTTGTTATCGCTACTCCTCCTGAATCGATGGTCATATCAACATGGGGTTTTCACTAGAAGACTTCTTATGATGCCTAGTTGGTCCTACATGAAAATGATGCAGATGTTACATCCAATATGGCTGGCACGGCAGCCATCTTGAAAATTTTGTTATCGCTACTCCACCTGAATGGATGCGCAGGCGATATCAGCATGGAGTTTTCACCAAAAGACTTCTTAAGATTTCTAGTTGGTCTTAAATGAAAATGGTGCAGATCTGACATCCAATATGGTCACCATGACAGTCATCTTGAAAATCTTGTTATTGATACTCCTTTTACATAGATGATCATATCAACATGGGGTTTTCACTGAAAGGCGTCTTATGTTGTCTACTTAGTCCTAAATGAAAATGGTACCAATCTGAAGTCCAATATGGCCACCATGGCAGCAATCTTGAAAATCTTCTTATCGCTACTTCTACTGAATGGATGGTCATATCAACATGGGGTTTTCACTAAAAGACTTCTTGGGATGTCTGCTTGGTCCAAATGAAAATGATGCCAATCGGAAGTGTAATATGGCCACCATGGCAGCCATCTTGAAAATCGTATCATCGCTACTCATCGCTAGTTATAGTGACATGGGGTTTTGACTAAAAGACTTTTTATGATGTCTAGGCTGTTCTAAATAAGAATGGGGCATATCTGACGTCCAATATGGCCCCCATGGCAGCCATCTTAAAAATCTTGTCGCTACTCCTCCTGAATGGATGGGCATATCCACATCGGTTTTTCACTACAAGACTCCTTATCATGTCTACTTGGTCCTAAATGAAAATGGTGCTGATTTGTAATCCGATGTCAATCCGTCAGTTAGCACAAGTTTGTTATCGCTACTTTTCCTAAACTATTTTCAGGATTGCCTTGAAACTATATATGTGTGTGTGTGTGTGTGTGTGTATGTGTATATATATATTCATGTATGTATGTATATGTGTGTGTATATATATATATATATATATATATATATATATATACATATATATATATATATATACACATACATACATACATACATACACATATAGATTAAGATCCCTGATCATAACTATCAAGTTACTTAGAACATAATTTTCCATGGTGATGTGAGCTGTGACTTGCATTGTGTTTGAAAGAAGTCTCATCATGATTATTTTCATTGTCTTCTACACTTTGATGAAGTATATCTGGGTCTATCTAGACTCGAAGAGAGGGAAGTATTATATATTTAGGCACCATGTGGCTTGTGCCTGCCTGTATTTGGGTTTTCATTATCTTGATTAGTGGCATTGTCTTTTATAATTTGATAAAGTGTATCTCTGTCTACCAGGGCTAGGAAAATCAAGGGAAGTGTTAAGTAATTAGGCCCTGTGTAACTTGTGTCTACTTGAGCAAGGGAGTTTGTTTTTATGACTTTGCTTGACAGGCACAGATCAAGGTGGAGGCTATTGGGGTTAAGGATTGCTCTGGTGATACAGTGGTGGCCTTAGATCTATTGTTTATGTCTTAACACAGTTCAAGAAATCCATTATAAGTCCAAGCCAAGCATCCACTGCCCTGAAATAAAATGGTATTTGTTGATGAGAATACAGTACATGTACCTTTATTGTCATGTGAAGTTGTGATTTTAGACACATGCTATGAGTATTTGTAGAGTTGGAAATTAGTCCTGTGTTCATTCATCTGCTTCACTGTTGAGTTGTTCCTGACATGGATAGGGATACTGTCTTGAGTTACTTTAATGTGGATAAAATCTGGGATTACCAAATTCTGTATGAATTTACTTCCACATCATGAATAGATTCCTCTTGGGTGAATCCAGAGATCTCAAATAGACTGGATCCATTGAAAATTTTCTCCAGTATTGACCTTGTTAGATTTACCACCATTTTATTTGTATGCAGAACTCTGGTAAGTATTTTCAAAAATAAAACAATTTTTAACAGCATCATTGATAATGAGGATTTACCAAAAGCATTTAAGTACTTAGATGAACATGAATGAAATGATGCAAAACCATGTGTTTTCATCATTCAAAATGTTAGACATTGTTAAAAAGGAAGAAATGGTCTTATCGTGATTCCTGGACATTCTTTTTTCCCAGTAGAGCATCAGTCCCTTCTAGGGACTCTTGTTTGTTTGGGGGGGAGGGGGGTATTTTTTGTCTAGAGTTCTGATGTTTTTCAAGGTAAAAAGTAAGATAACAGTCTTTGGGGAATGTGAGAGGTTTTAAAGTTTATAAGTCCAGGTGAATTCAAATTCCAAATGTATTCAGAATTTAAATGTTTCATGGTACTAATCTCAGTAATGTAATTTTATATTCCACAAACAATATCAACAGATTATATTCACAGCAGCTGTCTATGTCAAGATGTTATCAGTATTGCATCATAGGTATTTCACTCTTACTTTTTGTGATCTTTACCATTCAAAGCCCAAGAGCAGACTTGTAATCTATCTGCCCTTATACCACATTCAAAAGGATCACTTACACAACCAAGATCAGTATCTCAATTGTCTGTCACTCATAATTACACATACTTCATTAAACCCAACTAAAATAACAATAGAATCCCTTTGATTTAAATCCACAGTTCATAGTGAAACACAATGATTAAAGGTTCTGACAAGTAAAAACATTATTCCCTACTAGGAACCTGAAGACTGCATTCAAAGAGGTGTTAATTACTGAATGAACTCCCAGCTCTGAGGTCATGCATACTTTGGAATAACAGTAAACAGTCCAAAACATGTCCATATCCAATCATTATATCCAAATATATAACTTTCAAATATAAAGACACAAGTTAAAGTTTAAAGATTGAGCTTCCCCTCTCCCCCCCCCGACTCTTATTTATTTAATGTCTTTATAGACAAAATTGTGATATATATATATATATATATATATATATATATATATATATATATATATATATATATATATATATATATATATATTATTACATCTAGGAGTTTGAATATGTAACATAAGAAAGCAAGACTCTAAACAAGCCTTCACAATTTCCAAAATACAAATTTATTTTCCTAAAATATAAATTATTTTAAACAAAGTGTAAGAATTAAGAATAACTTACAGTGCAGAAATTCTTTAAATAATCCTAAAATGTTCTATTGAATTTACTAACCCAGAAACTGTCTAAAAGTATTCCGAATGAAGACACTAATGTGCTTATGTATCAACAAGAATCACAGTTCTAAATCCAAATGTTATTAATTCCAGGTAAATTCCTGTGAACGTAGAATATCACAAAAGTTCTTGAAATGTTTCCGATTATTCTGAGAGAGTTGAATAATGTTCAGATCTTTGAATAATAGTACATAATCTCAAATGTAATGTTTAGAGTTAAGATTTCAATAAGCTGATTATCACAAACAATAAACAAATTTCCTCTACGGCTTTACGAACTGCCGTAACTGTAAAGAATGAACCACGCAGCGATTAAATCTCGTTTTATAATATATAAACTGGGTAAAACAAATAAAAACCCAACCTACGCCGTTTCAAATAAACAAACCCGAATTGCGATTCTAATTCTTACTTAAGGTAAACAAGTTATTTACTCTTACTGAATCATGGGAACCAGGTCACGAATAATAAATTTCACCACGCGCTACTCGTGTGACGTTGTGTGTCAAGTTTAACGAACATTCCTAATATAACATATACATGTACTCAATAATGGCGTTGGCTACTGAAAAAGAAAAAAAAAATTATAATACAAAGGTCATAAACCAAATGAAAACTATATTATAATTTCAAAGATGATACATAATTCCGTAACAATATATATATATATATATATATATATATATATATATATATATATATATATTTTCCTCTTCCGAGTGAGATTTCGTTTAAATTAGGATATATAGTTAGGATATACACTGTATATATTAGTTGATTTATTAATATGCATATGATTACTTTGTATGACAGTCAGTCAATGGGGAGGGTACGTCCACACCTTACTCCATTCAAAACATTGCCAAGATGATAATCACTCTGTATTCCTCAGTTCTTTAAGGCAATCACTTTACCTAACAAACAATAACATTTTGTCATCCTTCTTTTTTTCCACACTAGTTGATATATATTCTTTCTTAAAGAATTGATAGAATATCTCAGTTTCTCAAAGCACACACCATTGGTTTTAAGTTCACCTGGACATTAGGCCAAGTGAACTTGTGATATGGTGCTTCGTCGGTCGTGCATCATCTGTTGTCTGTCAATAATTGCTATTTTCAACTTCTTAAAAAGCATCGGACCAATTTCAACCAAACTTGGCTCAAGATTTTACCAATATGTCAATCCGCCATTAAATATGGCCACCATTACTAAAATAGAAAATGTTTAATTAACTTATTCTCCAAAACAAGTGAACACATTGGATCAAATTGACAGAAAACATCCTGGCATGAGGATATTGGTGATGATGAAACGAACAAAAGACAAATTGTTTTTTTCTAGTTGTATTTGATTACAAATGTTCATCAATTTGCAAATGCGTGTGTCATAAAGAAACGTAATCTAGGTACAATTAGCAGTTAGAACTAACTACAGTGTATAGTTTATGCTGTGTTCATTTGAAGTTTTTATGCCCTCAATACAATGCATAAACCTTAATACCTGGACATGGGTTTACTGTAAAATGGCATTGAAGTGTTCAACCTGTATACTGTTTCTATAATTAAAGTCTTTGCACACCAAGACACATGCTTTCTTTTTGCCCATAACAGACAACAAAGATTTTTAAATACAAATATACTATGGTATCTGTAATGTACGTGGAGATAACATTTTGAGTTTTGTTTGCAAACATATAATTTTGTAGTGAGAGGATTTGTAGAATCACACTGTTTATCTTAGTTTTGTTCAACAATACTATTTTTCATAGTGGATTTAATTTTGTGGATCTTCATTAGCAAATAAAAAAGTGAAAATAAATCCCTCACAAATATTATTTTATTTGACAAAACCTACAAATATAGTCCAATGATCACAAAGTTAAATGATGGTTTGCATCTTCTCTGCTTTATAGTCAAAAGAATATGTTTATTTTTAATGTGAAAAGCCAGAATGACTAGTAAAAACAGATGAATGATACAATTATGTTTCCTTCAAATACATCAATATGTAAAATTTTTGTAAAATTTAATGATATGGAACTCGCTGCATTTTGTTCTAAAAGTATGGGCTGATGTATGCTTGAGTTTTCCAAAAGCCTACTCTTACATTCAAGTTCAACAGTGATCATTCTTCAAAGTGACTTTACTAATTACAATCCTAAGATTGACTGAACACATGGTTGGGGAAGATTTGGTCAATCACATACATCTGTGTAATCTTAACATTCAGCCAAGGGTTCTACCTCAAACAATAGGGTTCACTTGGTGATAATGGCTATTGTCTCCAATGGCATCCTTGTCTATTTAACCAAAGACTTCAATGATGAAAATACATTTACATTTCATTTATAATTGCAAACGTTCATATTTGATGGTGCCATAAGGTGAAGTCATTAGATCCAAAACAAAGTAATTTTACTTTACTTTTTTTGTCAAGCCGCACTTGTGATACACTTTTGTCTAATTACAATTAGAGGAAAAGAATTTAAAGGAGATGATCAGTTATTTCCTTCTTATGTCAAAAGATATATGATCCAAGTCAACTTCAAACTTGAAAGTATAATAAATTGTAAAGGATAAAATGGTATTAGTGTTAATTACTCTAGATAGTTTCATCAATTTGAAAGTATAATAAATTATAAAGGATAAAATGGTATCAATGTTAATTACTCTAGATAGATTCAAAGTTTAGACTGATTTGATTTTTAAGCAAACAGAAAATTGATTACAAAATAAAACAATGAAGACCATTACCATATTCTTACTAAACTAGGTAAGAGAGACTTAGTTTGCATGCACCATGCATGATTCCCAAAAAAACATCAACGTAGAAACTAGAATTTTGATTGTAATGTAAGCTTTATGAAATAATATATTCCTGAATAAGTGAACAGTTTAAGAATGTACTTATATATTTTCTACCTAATTTAGCTGACAAGGTTTCTTTAGGACTAGTCTTCTTATATAATGTATTGCTGAAAATGTGATGTACACATTAACAGAAAGAGGTTTAGAATGTTTCAGCAGAATACTGCATCATCTCAATAATCCATAGAGAGGCCTCATGTATGTGTACTAAAGACAATGGTGGACGAACAGCCGAACCACATAGATAGCTCGTTATTCAAGTTAAATGGCTCTAGGCTGAAAAAAACCCTCAAAAATAGAATGAAAACTAAAATATTGAAAACAGTCTGAAGATAGATACATTCTAATAACTAAATATTATAATCTTGATTACATGTCTGAGGCGAATAACTAATAGAAATTTGCATTGTCAAAACAAATGCAGAAGTCAGTTAAGTTTTTGGTAATTAAATTACCTGCAATGACGTTTCACGGTCGATAATTACATCAGATAATCACTGTAAATTGTGACCTTAAGGTAACTTTCATCAGCTGCTTGACTTATTAGTAGTGAGGACACGGGAAAATAGTTAGAGAAATTGAAATGGTGTTTGCTGTGAGAAACTGAGATTTTTTAAAATCAATTCTTTAAGGAACAATATACAACAACTAATGTAGAAGAAAGGGATAACAAACTAAAAAGGTTTTAAAGAAAATGTGATTGCCTAAAAAACAAACAAGAGGAACACAGAACAATCATCGTCTTAGTGACTAGCAATATTTTGTTTGGACCAGGGTTCGAACGTACTATCCCCCTTGACTGTTGTACAAAGCAATAATATGCATATTAATAAAAGGAAGTCAAATATATGGTGTACATACTAACTGCATATCATTAATTTAAATGAAATCTCACTGTGAAAAAAAAATAAATACATATGCCATATGAGACAATAACTTGCAGTGGGAATGGGGTGGGGTGGCGCAAAACTTTGACCTGTTAAACTAAACAGATAGTCATTTGAAGTTTAATACACTCAAATATATGAGGGCAACTTGCACCGTTTCATCATATTCTTTGCATTGCACTGCTATCAGGCAGTGGCTTTACACTTTTAGTCTCATGCTTGATACCCCCCCCCCCCCCTCAACATGGCAGACAGGGCTGAGGATGCTCCAATTGGAGATTGCAAAAGGGGTCTATTCTACCTTCGCTGTCTTAATGTAATAAATTTAACAATCTATGACTGACTCTTTTAAGAAAACAAGCATATTCCAGGAACTGATCTACCGTGCTTTTCATTGGAAGTAGGAGAGTAGTTTTACACAGAAAGGGGCTAGGTGATAATGATGATCAAGTCAATGAGCAACAATGACAATCAAACTCGGCCATCAATGTCAAGATTCCCGAAAATCAGGGGCTGCAGCTCTGGTAAATGATGTATGTATGTATGTATGTATATGTATGTACATAGGGTTTAACAGTACATCAGCATAATCCTGGCCATATGGTGACAATCTGTTAAATGATGATTATGTAAAATGATGAAAAATGCAAACAATCAAACTCAACCAAGGTCTTATCAATGTCCAGCAGCATACCTAAATAAAGGTCCCGCTCTGGAGTTTCTCAATTTTGCACGGGTTATCAGTTTAAGGAAAGGTCTTCCCTGGATTTATCCCACTGGTAAACCTTGTTATACAAATAGGGATGTGCATGTTTTATAGAAAATGTAATGAACTTTCAATTTTCTTTATTTTGGTATCTGAATGATTGAAATCGATTAAGGTTTGATAGTACACAGCTGGTCCTTACCTGTGACGTGCATCTCTCAGACGATTGCTAGCTGTGTGTGGCTATTTTTTATTTTCTTTTGAACTTCTTGGTAAATTATAAACAGTAAGCCAATAGCGTAAAATTTTCGGCTGATTTTCCTAATAGTGATAACAAAAAAAAAAAAAAAAAAAAAAAAAAAATTGACAATCCAAGTAGGCGAAAGACATGCAATAGTTTGTTCATTCTCTCTACAATGTGAGAGTTTTAGAGCAAACAACTATTTCCTGTACCGTCCCTGCCTTTCAGCTTTACCCCATAACCCCGGAGCAGAACCAACGGCATTATTGTGTGGATATGAAACTAGATGGGTCCAAAAAATGGAGGCTATAACTCTACTGAAGAATGATCTAAAACATTGACAATTACACTCAGCTGAGACCTCTTTAATATCAAACTGCATTCCAAATTTGCAATGATAATTAGGGAGTTAATGTGCATAAACAAAAGTATAGGTGGCTCTAACAGTCATGGGCTATAACTCTGCTAAACAATGATGTAAAATGATGACAATGAAACTTGACCAAGTTCTCATCAATATCAAGCTTCAAAGCAAATTATGTTGAATGCAAACATTTTTGCAAAACAGTATTAATGACAATTACACGTTTCAACTAGATATCAATGTATCTGCCATTTTAAAGATGCATTCCTCATCAGACATGTTAATCCATAAATTTAGCATACGGTTAAGAATTCAGTTTGTGGTAGGCGAAAATATTTGATTTACTTGCACCTAAGCTCAAATCCAGAGTCAGAGCTCTTAATATTTGACATTTAAGTTTTATTTGAAAAAAAGTTTCGAAAATGTTTAGAATTGATTTTGTTATGCTATGTTGTGATATATGCTTTGAGTGCCATACAATTTATGCATTTTAATGATGGTATAACTGTCAAAGTTTAAAGAAGCTATAAGAACAAATGCCGGATCAACCAACTAGCCGAATGAAACTAACAACTTCTTATTAGTTAATATCCAGGAAAGCTTCAATGATAAAATTATCCATTTGTTTTTTACTGCTCATCTACATCAACTACTTATGTAACATGAAAACCTTCAGTGCAATCATCCATGTAGTCTAGTAGCAGGGTTGACAAAATCTTCAACCTGAAATTTTGGGTATGTGAGAAAGCTTGTAATGCAAGTAGATTCCCTTGGGTCGGTGATTTTTCCCAGGGTCTTCCTTCACCAAATATACTGGCCGCCATGTATAACCTATTGTGTGCTGAAAAATGGCGTTAAACCCCACACAAACTAAAAACCAATGAGAATTTTTTTATTGAAATCTGACAAATAAGAAAGCCACAGGTAAAATGTAACCCATATAGCATATCTCCAGAATCACTGATATAGTTTATAAACATTATGTTAAATCCTTCCGGAGGTTTGGAAAAATACCCTTTTGTAATATATCTTTTTCCGAGAAATTTCTTCAAAAATGAGAAAGAGAAGAAATTAAATCGTTATTACACATATGTAACAGCAAATTAGGTCAACAAGTTTTTCAGCATCTCAGAAGAAGTATTGATAAGAAGCCTCTTCTTAAAACCTGCCTTTTCAAAATATCATCTTTTGTGTTACATTTTTTAAAAGATACATTTTATAAAGTGTAAGACGGAGAAAAAAAGTTTAAACATTATTGCCAATATAGCTTTTTTAATTAGAATAGTCAACATCAAGTATTTTTGTAAATTTTTGAAAGAAGCACAAGCTAAAAAAGTATCCACAAAATCGGCAAATATAAATAGCATGAAGTTTCAAGTTTTAATGAGAACTTAAACTTTTAACAGATAAATTTTATAAAGTGTAAGACAGAGTAGAAAAAAAGTTTAATATTTATTGGACATCAATTCCAATATAGCTTTTTTAATCAGAGTAGTCAACATCAAGTAGTTTTGTAAATTTTGGAAAGAAGCACTAGCAAAAAATGTATCCACAAAATCGGCAAATATAAATAACATGAAGTTTCAAGTTTTAATGAGAACTTAAAATTTTAACAGACTTTCTTTCTGTGACACAAAATGCCAAAATTGATTAAATACATTCAGAAGAGTTACAAGTAGTTTTCAATAATTATTTTCTCCATGATTCATAAAATTCTTATTGTCTGTTCAAGTGAATAATCCAAATCATCAGCATTTGGATATACAGTTGCAGGACCTTGACTATTTAAAAAATACAGGAGGATATTTTATGCAGTGTGCATACAGCAAATGAACAGAATTTGATACGGCAAGTATACATCACTCATTCATAACAACCCTTAAGGTGGAATAATTGTGAAACCATAAAGGGAAGACTTGTGCATAACAAAATAACTGCATAACAATACAGAATAAAGTTAGGGAAGCTTCCTTCATGAACTGGACCATCAAGGCTTAGCCAAATTTTGGTTAAAGTTCTGGACTGTGAAGGCTTAGCCAAATTTTAGCCAAGTTTTGGACCATTAATGGTAACAAAATTTTGACTACAGTTTTTGACTATCGAGTTTTAGCCAAATTTTGGATAAGGTTCTGGGCAATGAAGGCTTAGCCAAATTTTAGCTAAGTTTTGGACCATTAAAGCAAAACAAATTTTGGCTCAAGTTTTTGACTATCAGGATTCAGCCAAATTTTGGCTAAGGTTCTGCACTATGAAGGCTTAGCCAAAAGTTCTGAATTATAAATTTTCAAAGCAGTAGAAAACTTTTTGCTAAGCCCAATTAGCCCACTGCAGATGTCTGATTTGATTAAATGAAAAAACTCAAATGAAATCCGAAGTTGTTAGTGTTAAAACCCAACGGTGCTTTTCAGGGCCGCCCAGATCACTAGAAAACAGAGATATTAATCAATTGCCAATTCTTTTGTGTTTTATGTTTTGTGTATATTTTTTGTGTATGTCTATGTTTTCCCAACAAAAAACTAAAAAACTTAAAACCCCTTTACCCCTTCTATCTTATGTGTGTTTGTATGTGTGAGAGGGTATAGTAGTGTGTCTATAAACATTTCATGCTCTTGTGTGTGATAGTATGTTTGTGTGTATATAAGTATACAGTGTGTGCATAAACACTTCAATCCTTGTGTGTGAGATGGCATGTGTTTGTGTATGTTAGTATAGTGCGTGTATATAAGCACTCCTACACTTTTTGTTGGATAGTAGGGGGGAGGGTGTTTGGGTGGTAATCAGAAAGCGGTTGCTGGATAGTAGGGGGGTGGTGGATAGTAATTTAAAAGGCGTTGCTGAATTGTAGGGTGTGTGTTTGGATAGTAATAAAAAAGTGGTTCCTGGATAGCGTGGTGTGTGTTTGGATAGCAATCAAAAAGCGGTTGCTGGATTGTAGGGGTGTGTGTTAGATTGTAATAAAAAAGCAGGTTGCTGGATTGTGTATGTGGTGTATTGGATTGTAATAAAAAAAAATTTAAATTGCCATTCCCTTTTGGCTCCAGCACAATTTTAAATTCCCGTTTGGCTCCAGAAACCCACAATGTTACATTCCCGTTTGGCTCTAGAATACCCCACAATGTTAAATTCCCTTTTGGCTCTAGAGCGCTTCTTAACGTAACCTACGGCGTAATGTTAATTCCCGTTTGGCTCTAGGGTGGCCCATATAACAACTCATACCGGCAGTGAAAAATTAAGAACAAAATGAAAATTGCTAAAAGCTGAAATGAAACAAAATGTAAAAATTGACGTAACTACGTCAACAACATGATTGGAAACCTAACCTCAGATTCGAAGTCATGCGGGAAATACATCAACAGCACACGCACACAACATAACAAACAACAAAAAAAACAGACGCACATGACATTCCTTCTTTAAGGCAGATACCAGATTAGTAGAAATCGATACAGAAAAAGCTGAAACACTGAACACACAATTCTGCGGTGTTTGTAACCATTTCAGTGACATGGCTTCACCATGTATATTCCCAAAAAGTGCCAAAAATAAGTAATACAGCAGTAACATGTTTAGGAGTTCAACAGTTGCTACATGGTTTAAACTTATCAAAAAGTTTGTGGTCCGGATGACAGGATCGAAAAGTACTTGAGGCACTATCTTCCGAGTTGGCGCAAGTGCTTACGCACATATTTTAACAATCATTGGACATTTGAAACATTCCAAAGGATTGGTCTCTAGTAAATATATGCCCACTGTTCAATAAAGGTGATCGCGCAATGGTCAGTAATTACCGCCCAATCTCATTCACCAGTGTTCTTTGCAAGCACTTGAGCATATTGTTTGTTTTAACAGCAGGAAGTACTTGGATAACTTTTCTATCATATCTGATAAGCAACATGCCGTATGGAAAATACAAAGCTGCGAAGCACAACTTTGTTGTGTTATTGATGATTGGGCTGAACATTTAGATAAAGGTGACCAAGTAGACATTTTTGTATCAGACTTTGAAAAAGCTTTTGACACTGTCCCCCATTATTTGTTGAAGAGTAAACTGTTTCATTATGGAATTGCAGGCAAAACTCCATGCTGGATAGACGCTTTTTTATGTTTCCAAGAATAATGTGTGGTGGTAAATGGTTCCAAATCTGGCTGGTTAAAAGTAGTCTCTGGAGTACCTCAAGGCACAGTACTTGGACCAGTGCTCTTCTAATCGCACATCAATGACATTATGATTGAAATTGACTGAGAAATTCGGCTCTTCGCAGATGACTGTATATGCTACAGATCAATCAAAACCGAGCAGGGTACTAAAATATTACAAAATGACATTAAGAAACTAGGGCAGCCGGCACGAATATGGGGCATGCGATTCCAACTTAAAAAAGGCAACACAATGCAAATGACAAGAAAGAAATGCCATAAAACTAATATGTTGTGTTCATTGGAAGGTACTACTTTAGAAAACATCTATCAAATAAAATATTTAGTGGTCACATTTGTTAGTGATCTGAAATGGAACCTTCAAATTCAAGAATTATGCACCAAAGCAATTCATACTTTAGCCCTATTAAGACGTAACTTGTCATCTTGCCCACAAAATGCGAAAGACCTAGCTTTGAAGAGTTTAGTTAGACATATATTTAAATATGCTTGTACAGTTTGGAATCCCCTTTCCAGGTTTTAGAAAATGAAATTGAAAAAATCCAAAAGCGAGCAGCCAGGTTTGTTACATCCAATTATGTCTATACCCCCAGAAAGTATGGCCTCAATATTGAATAAGTTGTCTTGGAAACCATTAAAAAGACGTAGACTGGAAAACAGAATAATATTTTTCAACAAAGGCCTAATAACAAAGCAAAAATACCCTGGCACAACTCAATCAAACCGAAAAGAACCAGTAGAAATCAACATGAGTATACTTATATGATACCATACGCACAAACTCATTGTTCCAAATTCAACTTTCTCCCCAAAACAAATATTAATCACAACTGACGAATCCTCAGAAAACCAAATTAAAAACTTATCAAAATTAGTACGGACGCTTTTTTTCTAAAATAAGTTCTTGTTGTAAGGTTGATGCTGTGCAGTGCAAAACATGTCATTATGATGTAGCACCGAACTAATCAAGATACACGAGGAACAAGCTTATAAGACTAAGATTTGTGCATCCTACTCTGTGAATCTAGCACGTTTTACTACAAGAGAACAGTAAATGATTGGTTACGTAAAGGTAAAAAAAAATCATCAAGCTGCTCCGAGATACTGCTAAGACGTTTTATTGTTCATATAAAATCCAATTATATCCAAATTGAATCTAAACTTTACAACAACTATCAAAACTTAAACTCAGTTTTAACCGACTAACATTTAGTCGATTAGCCGATATAGACTATAGGACTCGCCGTACTAATTATATGGCACAACTGTGAACCAGTCTAGAAATGGGTGACCATAAAATAGAGTATATACATTTTTGATGACTCATAATTGAATAATGATGAAAAGTAAAAGTTTTGTGAACAAATAGAGACAAGATTCTATTGATGCAATTTTAGTATCTGTATAGACTTGGCTTAGGGATACTCATAATGAACATAGCACCTGATTTGTCAGGTACAGAATGGATAACACATTTCATGCACATGTTGATAATACAAATATAAAAAATCGCAGAACATATCGTTTTCTCCACTCAGAAGCTTGCTTCAAGGATTGGTCTATAGTCAGAAATATAGGTTTGATCATGAGCATTTAGAAATTAAAGTTATCGATATTTTAATATCATGGTTCTTCCATAGGTTTACTATGAGAGTTGAATTGGTACCATGAGTCGTAAGCAATGTTACCGGTGCAGACAATTCATGCTTTCATTGTATGGCGACAACCTGTGCATAGGGGAAGTTGTCGATTGTGGAAAAGAAATAGAGAAATAGTCCCTAACAAAATTGCTTAAAAGAAAAACTTTGGTAAATGCCCTTTTTTTCTTTTTTCTATACACTTTACATTTAATACAATGATTTGTCACAAGCAGTTACCGGTAGTTTTCCTTGAAGAAGATATTTTGTATTTTGTTTTCTATGGTACAACTTCCCATATCGCACTCACCCCACTTCCGAAGAAGCTATGATATCCAGCGAAAGTATGATTTTACCTTCTCTTCATTTTATCTACATTTTAAGCTTCCTTAAATAGTCCCCCCCCCCCACCCACCCACCCCCCGGCAAGTTTTATCCATCCTCAACATGGTTGCTTAATCAATTTGCACTTTTGTTTTAATTTATTGCTTTTCTTCACTTTTCTCGATAGTTTAATTATTGATCATTTTGGGATCTTGATATATTAAGATAGGGTTCTACTTTATTATCTCATTTTTACCCATTGTTGTCTTCTCGTTACGCCGATTTATTTATATTTCTCTCATTTAGCCGCTACGACAGTGGTTTATGGGCTTACAGACTCTAACGACAGTCTGAAAGCACAATCCCTATTTTTTTAATCAAAGTTTTGTTTTGTTTTTGTGGGCTTTAACAAAACATTGAACACACCATTTGCTATTTCAAATGAGGAAATGGGAGCTAAGTGCCTTTCCCAAGGACACTCTGAGACAGCCGACCTAGGCTTGATTGGATCTGTACTAAACCCGCAACCCTTGGATTACGAGTCCAACTCTCTACCAATTGAGCTACCGCTGCTCCCTTTTTTCTCGAACGGGTTTGCAAATTAGAAAAGCCTGGTTTAAACAAAAGACCTGAAATATAATCACTGTTGACCTATATGTAAGTTAAGTATATTTTATCATCCATCCATCCATCTCTCAATCCCTCCCTCCCTTCATTCATCCATCCATTCCGCCCTTACCCTCACACACATTTACATTGAAATATGTAAAATGTGCAGCATAATTTGAAAAAAAAAATTGTTTAAACATATTTAAGTGTGTGTTTTATCTAGGTTGTATTTTGATAGATAGATCAATTATGAAAATGTTTACATATTTTCATGTTGGATGTTTGTGGTGCTGTAATCAGAGCGAGCAAATGACGTCAAAAATGTATCCATGGATTTCACTGAGAGTGAACAAATTTAGAAATAATACTTTCTTAATACTTTCGACGGCTCTGTCGAGTTTTTAGAATTCTGTGGGGGAAAACAACAACAACAACAACAACAACAACAACAAACAACAAAAATGACAACAAACAAACAAACAAACGCGACTACTGCAGAATGGAAACAGGGTTCTAAATTCGCTCTAGTCGTATCAAACTTAAGATCCCGAAATACAACACTATGTTTGGAGCAGGGTTTAATGTTTGAAAGCTGAAAGGTAGTAAACGAACTAAAATTAAATAAGTACAGGGGGGTGTAAAATTTAAACTGAATTTACAGATTGTTTTTTCTCTTGTCCTATCTACGGCTTGAACCTGACCTTTTGGATACAGACCATCTTCTGGTATGAAAAGGAGTGAGACCCGTCACTGAGCCCCCATTCCTTTTTCTCCCTTAGGACACGGTTTGCATGAATTCGTTTTCCATTTGAGATAGGGATTGGAATATAAGGGGAAAGTCGGATTTGCAACATACCTTTCAACTTTGGTGGTGCTATTAGCACTTGTGTCCTCTCGATTTTTAGGGAACATAAAATTCACATTTTCTTGGGGTCATGAACACTGATTCTTCGAACACATAGATAGAATTTCATGTTAGATCAACATGCCATTTCCTAGCATATATGAAACGTCCTTTGCAAGCCTACCTATGCGAACTGGGCCTTCACACTGTTTCATATGTTATCCTCTTATAGTCGCAAATTTGACTAAGAGATAATTAAAACTTTAACTGGCCTTGACCATAATCACACAACATTGTAAATGGATTTCTTTGCGTAAGAAATCATCATCCATTTTGAATTTAAGAAAACATCTCCACGGGTATGTCCACCAAAGCGTTGAATCAGATAAAACACAAAACACAAAAAAAAACAAAAAAAACAAACAAACAAACGCAAATGTGTGTTAACATGCGTTAATGCTCGGGTTTCCTTTAACAATTGACTTACTGCATTATGTACGAGAGAAACTTTTGTTAAGTCAAAGTACCATACCACTCAGACCTGATCTCCGATTTGTAACTTTGAAGAAATATAGAAATGGTATGCAGGGTTATCAGCAGAGTTTACAAGAAATCAGTGGAAATAACCTGATTGTTTGTAATTTCTAATTATCAACCATTCTGCAGTTACGCATGTTGCTAATTAACACACTCGGTCAACATATGTTTCTTATCTTATACCTTCTCCAACGTTAAAAAAATGAACAAAATATACGGGGGGGGGGGGGGGGGAGGAGTATGTGTGCTGTGAAAGCCGTATTTGGACCCTGCTCTAAAGTGCTACTATAAAACAATCCAGCGGGTTATCTGGAAGGACTTTCATCAAAAAAGATTCAACTCAAACTCGGATAGAGGGTGATGGGGTTGGGAGTTTGTGTGTGTGTGCCGGGAGGGGGGGGGGGGAGGGGGAGAAAAATGTGATGAAAAAAATCAATTATATCAAAACTCCACCCCCACTCGTACCCAGTCAACATCCCACCACACCCCATCCCATCAGAAACATACAAAAATCGCTAATTCACCAGGATCAATTTGTTCCGGCCGCGTATAAGATACCTGGATAAAAAGTAATGAATTCTGTGCAAAGTTTGCCTTAATGTCTATGTAATTCTAGACTGAAATGATACCCATCGGATATAAGATATGGTTACTAGGTAAGACATTTTGGAAACTATGTTGCCTCTACCCATCCTGAAATGATGGTCACATTGACTTGTTTCTTTCTAACACAGCTGGCATATTTATGTATGGATTGTTCCTTCACTCATTAATCTTTATTTCCTCCCTTATGAGATTTTTCATAAAGCAACTACTTAGGAATATGATAAAAATAGTTACAGAGACATCATAGTTGCACGTATACAAATATACACAGCAGTTGCATGCACAAACACAAAAAGACACAAAGTGTTTCAATGTAGACATATGACTGTGGGGGATATGCTTTTCAGCATAACCCAATGGTTTCATCCATTTCGGCAATCGCTATGAGGCTATAGGCGAGTGACCATGTATGCACTTCCTCAAGAATCAGAAAACTGAATCAAATCACTTTTTATATATTAAACTGAAATTATTACTATCATATTTAATTGAATATATTGCATATATATGGCCGAATTGTTGTTCTTGTTATTGCTACTCTTGTCAAAATGGCGAGTCACATTTTGATGGTTGTTTGGCTAATACAATTCTCACAAAATACAGTCAATGAAATAGTAAGATCTGATCTCCTGCATGGCCGCTTAACCAATGAACTTTATAATCTTTCTATCTTTACTCCTTCTGAAGGAAAGTCGAATCGGCATAGATTGAATTGAAACTGATTGGCGTTTTTCCATGTCTTAAAGCGGATATCGGTTAATTCAACCATTATAACCATAATAGCCCTCCCAGCAAAACACCACATTCTAAGAAATTCAGTAGAATTGTAAAAAAAAAAAAAAAAAAAAAAAAAAAAAAAATTGGCATATGAGCAATATTGCCGATGGAAGTAAACGGCTCTCTTTGTTCATTAATATTTTGCTTGAACAAACTTATACAATGGTTTGTTCAGTAAAACTAACTTTTTTCATATGAATGCTGACCTCCAAACTTTATGGCTCTGGCTCAAGAAATCTCTCTCTCTCTCTCTCTCTCTCTCTCTCTCTCTCTCTCTCTCTCTCTCTCTCTCTCTCTCTCTCTCTCTCTCTCTCTTGGATTATGTACCAAGCGTTGTTGAAATCGGTTTAAGAAAATTTAATGCAAGGACAAATTGCATTTTCACTAATAGTAACCTTGATCTTGAAGCACCCCATGCAAAATTATTAGTTTTTCATGCGAAGGAAAATATATGTTCAAACTCTTGTAAAACATTCGATGTGTAGTAGTTAAGTTATTACCCGCAAACATTTTCAAAGGCAAAATCTATTTTAAGAACAGCGATCTTGCCTCGTAGCTACTTACATCAAGATTAGTAGGGTTCTTTCTTAGGCTCAGGGAAACAATATGCATCAAGTTGCATTGAAATCTGTTCACTACAACTGGAGTTATTTACCAGAAATGAAATGTAATGATGTGAGAATCAAGCTCTAGGGAACAAGGTCACTGTTACTGAAAAGTGATTATTCCTATGGATTTAATTTATGTTTACATTCATATCTGTACACAAATTCTATACATCAGATATAAAGTATTGATAACTTTAATTTTAAAAAAATGTGTAAATGTTCTATACACAACACAACAGCATGTTTTAGAGCACTCTATAAACTCGCGACACTGTGAGTCCTGGTTTTGAATTTACACTTAAGTTTAACAATGAAAAATAACATGAATTGCAATGATGACTATTTGGATGAGATGTTCTGGCCCTGAATTCATAAACTTTTAGTCTTAGAATGAGAAATTGCTCGAAACATTGAGATCAGATTTCCCGCATGTTATTTATGATAACCGGAGAAAAATTTTACCTTTTGGTACTTCTATTAAAATAGTTCTGTAAATCATGAAATTGTTTCCTGGGGTGGATCTGTGATTTATACAGACTGGATTTTGAGTAAAGGTCTAAAATGTTTACTTGAAAAGGTTTCATAATTTAAGATCAGTTTTTGGAAGTTTGCTTCTTTAAAGTATTTATTTAACTTGTACAGCTTTTACATATCTGATTTACTTCTATTGAACCTGTAAAAGTTTGGAATTCAAGGCCTGGACATTTAGTCTCCAGAAAGTGGATTCCTAACTGTGGTCTGGGGGAGAAGAGCAGGAATCCCAAAATGTGTGAAGAAAAAAACAGTAAAAACCGAAAGAGCAGATATATAAATCTTACGGATTATAATTATCATTACAGTTTCTATATAATTTTCAGGTTATCCTCTGAACATATTCTTGTCTACTTAATTTAACTTCTTTTCTGACAAATTAAGACATTTTTCTATTTACCTCTCTGGGATAGCACATGTATGTACCAACATGATTCACGGAGTCAGAAAACTGATGGTCAGTTAATGAGTGGTCCTCTTTATGCACACTTCAGGAACATTTGAGAGTCCAAGACCAGTGTTTCAAATTCCTATAGTGTATAGGCAGTACTTGTAGAGAGGTTTTTGGTTTATCAAATGAGCAAAAGGACAAATAAGTGTCAACAGTATGCTTTAGTGACTGAATAAATAAAATTTTCGAAGACTCCTGCCTCTGTCCTGGACTTATCAATCACTAATGTTTTGAGAAACACGCCAACACTATCCTTTGCAGGCGGTACCCCTTATAGCTAAATAATGAACTGAGATGTTCTATTCAACATTATCTTAATTGGAGCATTTTGTGGTTTGTCAATAAACTGTGACATGTTTTAAATCTAAGCAGATATTACAAAAATAATAATACAAGGAAGGAAGAAACGAATTTCTTCTGTATACCAGCAAATTTTAACTAAATGAACAATAAAATGTTTCAGTTTTCTAATATTTTCTTGCAGTTTTGATATCATTGCAAAATTTTGTGTGTGCAGGATGAAATGGCTGCGAGCAGTACACGAACTGATAGTATTAAAATTCAAAGTTAGGCTTGTGATTATGGTGCAATTGTGTAACAGCGAGCAAAACTGTATGCGAATCGCAGCTTGACGGTTACATGTGAAACTATCGAAAGCAAGACAAGTCTAAAATCGTCCTCAAACCTCAAAACCTTTTTATTTATCCTTAAATACTTTAAAGATAGTATATACACTTTGGGTCGTTCCCTTGTCCCAGAATTATGGAAATAATTCAGAGTGTATCTCAGTTCACCATCAAAGATGAGAAAAGTGATGTATATAAAATAAAAGGTATACAGCTTAAATATATAGAGGATATTTTCTTGTATTGAATGATTAACGGATATATTTGCAAATTTTCTTTTTATTTTATGCTTAAACTTATTGGCTAGCAATATGTATAACAGACTGAATTTATCTTCTAGATTAAAACTGTATACAATCCAAATTAAAACCACGCCGCTATTCCGGATTACGAACAGTGATTCGAGCCCCGATTGATACTTACATTTTACCCCTCTAATACAATCGCGCGATTACCGATATGGATCACATAAACTACTACCAGATGGATGCCGACAGCAGAACCCGATATTTAAACCACTCTGCTTATGCGACCACTTTCTTTCGGTCCCGCTGCTGATCGTAATAGCGAATTTTCATTGTATATGATACCATTAAGTGATTACCTTTGAGCGACATATATACAGAACCTTTGGGCGACACATACACATACGTCGCTCAAAGGTTGGTTATATGCATGAACGTAAATCGTTTTACCTTCCGGCGACAGTAAATGGGGCGACCAAAAATGTATGTTTGTCATTTATTTTGTTTTACCACTTTTTTTTGCTTTTTTTACATTCCTTTCAATATTCCCTACAGAAATCACTCTATAGGCACAATACTGACTCGTACATATTCACACATATTCACTGTACAAAGATGTCGCCGAAAGGTACCAATTTATATGCTGTCGCCTAAAGGTCGGATTTGTCATTATATATATATATATATATATATATATATATATATATATATATATATATATATATATATATATATAATCACGACACGTTATTTGAATGTTCTCTGAAACGCAGTATCCAATATAACGCTCTATGTACATGGTTCCTGAATGTATCTTGCATAATTACAGACAGAAATGGTCTGAAAAAGAACTATTAAAAGCTGAATTTATCTTCTAGATTAAAACTGTATACAATCCAAATTAAAACCACGCCGTTATTCCGGATTACGAACAGTGATTCGAGCCCCGATTGATACTTACATTTTACCCCTCTAATACAATCGCGCGATTACCGATATTGATCACATAAAGAACTATTAAAAGCATAAAGTAGGTTTCCCGTACGTTTTTCGTTAAGCAAACAGATTTTTCTTGATTAAATAACCTCTGAGAACTTACATGTTAATTATACATTAACAGCTATCCAAACCTTTCAATTCATCAAATGTCCATGAAAATGCTTGTACATGGCATATTTATTGTGACTTCTTTTGACACCTGGTTGATTAAAGGTTCTGCTGAAAGATTTCACATACTATGACACGGTAATAAACTTAGATCAAGCAAAGCAGATCCATATTCTGTAATCAAAGCCAACGAATGCGGTCAAAACAATACAGAGAAAGAACCTTTGACTTAAAGTACAAGTTCACACTTATTTAGCGCTTCCTTGACGATTTGCCATTTCGACACACCGGTATAGTCACATGAATCTACGCAATATTAGTGCTGTCGAATTGCCCATGCCATCAAAATACACAATTGGGATAAAATAAAATAAATTTGATTATCAAGCAAACATAATCAGGACCTTATACATAAAGGTACACTTGTGTAATTACACGGTCAATATGACTTTCAAAACAACAGAAAGCGTTATGTTCAATTTGTTTTCAGTACGTTCTGATACACTTCGTGTGTTTGTGTCAAAATGGATTTAACTTATTTATTTTATATTCAAAACATCACGCCTCCATTGCAATCAATATTTATCTATTGTTTGATAATGGATCAATTTGACGATATTAGTGCAATGGGTTGTGGACAGAAAACAAAAATATGCAGGCATATATGGGACATAACAGATGTAATTATCGAGTCACGCGGTTTAGAGCTCTCTTATTTCTCTTGTATCGGCTGCTTGACTTCAGTCGAATGCGTTATAAAGAGCCCTGTATGTAATAGAGTAATAGGGGGTACAGTGGGTTGAAAAGAAAACCTGTGGCAAACAACTGTCTAATATGTGTCAATCGTCGTATATATATATATGGACCAACCACGAATACAATCGCTGGCAAGGGTGCGAAGTATCTGTTAATGTATAGGCTTTATTTAGATAATGTAGACTACTGATTACAGCATATGTGTAAGATCAACACATTGTAAGAAGCATGAGAGGGTGTTAGAAACAAACTAAAGAAATATACATAAAAAAAACTTTGAGCTATATTCTTAGTATTCGTTACAGTTTACATTAAAATATTCTTGGAGTAATGCTTATGTGCAAATAAACATATATATACTGAATTCCATACATTTATTGCTACTTGCAGAGCAGATAAAAATGTATCCTCCGAAGAGTTAACAAAAGCTATTCAGGTAAATACAGTTTACGATGCAGTTCAAAAGCTTTACACTCACATACAAAATAGCATTCCGTTTCAATATCACTTTCACAAAAGAGACATATTCGTTATTGGGATGGAGTATGCTCGTATCTACCCATATTAATCCTAACATTCAGATATGTTGTTTTTAGAAATGTGTGTCGAAGATATTCCCGTATGAGTGTGTGTAAAATAAATATGTTTTCTATCGAAATGCGTGCATTTTAAGATATTCCCGTATGAATGTGTGTAAAACAAATATGTTTTCTATAGAAATGTGTGCATTTTTTTTCTTAAAACCGCTTGTTCTCCAATTAATAGTTTTGGTTCAAACCATCCTGTAATCCTTTAATCAAGATTTATGTGAAGACCTTACTTAGTACTGGTTTCAGACTACTCCCTCTCAAAGTATTTGTTCTATCTTTGTCATATTTGCTATGCAAAGGTATAATTATTGCTGTACACCAATCTTGAGGGAAGTCTGAGGCTTAAAACATTGCATTAAAGAGTGAGTCAACAGAGGTGCAACATAACACGTGGCTGCTTTAACAACTTCAGAAGCTAAACCATCATTACCTACTGCTTTCACAGACTTTCAGCAATGATATCTGCTCGTACTTCATCCTCTTGATTTCAATTTATAGTGCTTCAACTTCAAGATTTTGACAAATATCAATTTATGTGACAATGATTATAATACTGGATTGGAACATCTGAAAAATGATGGATACACTCCTAGTAGGAAATTTTGTTGGAGTGAAACTGCGTCTGTCTCGCAATAAGTTCCATAATATCTTTGTGTCATTTTTAAAGTACATCTACAAGCTGCATTTGTAAATTATTTGTATAGCACCTCTTCCTTTTAGAAGTGATCTTTCTACAAATAAGCTTTTGGTTGATGTATTCTTCAAGATAATCTTGAGAGCAAACAATTCTTAAATTTCTCAGTTCTCTAACTTTTTTTCTCTTTTTGTATTTCGACACGATGTACAAAGCCAGGTTTGTCTTGCAGTGGATGTGTTATACTGCGTTTTATAACTATTACCAGACCTTCTTAGAGTTTTCTTTATACCAACATTTTTCAGCCGGATTCTAAAGAGTCTGAACAATTGTTGTCATAGCTTTATCAAAATCTATTTATAGGAGTATTAGAAGCTTACAGACATCCTGGTCTAATGTCCGTTAGCTATCCAACTGCCTGTATATATCATATACAAATTCAATTGGTCATTATTTCAACATTTTCAACTAATTTGCATGACATTTTTAGCATACCCTAAACTATTAACACTATGTCATATGGAATAAGTTTCAACATAAATCCTCTGATGTTATATTTTGTGCCGTGCTATTGAGTAGGAGTATGTGTGGTTATTTCAATGAAGGGAGCAAGAAAAACACAGATCTCTCCTGCAATTGAAAATGACTCAGTGCAGTTTATTTATTTCATCAAGTTTCGCAAATAGATTATAGAGTTCTATGACAAAGGTAGTTTAGTCATCTCAAACTGAGCAGGCTGCTTCAATTTATGTTATCATCACCTTGTCAATTATATTACACGGTTCTGCTGATCTAAACACTTTTCTCCAACATTGTTTTAACCTGATACCTCCACACATGAGGATAGAAAGTATGTGCTTGTTAACAATTTTAGGCATTCAAAAACAGAAAGAAACGGGGAATTTATAAAGACTTCTTCATAATAATGTTGTCTTCTTTATAATAATCATGACAAAATGTATTATTAATGGTGCATTGACTTGATTGCCTAATAACCCTAAGTTCACAGAGAAGCTTATAGACATTACTAATTAAGTGTTGCTCATTGATGTATGGAGAATTTTTTTTCTTATTTAAGAGATAATGAAAATAAAAAGGCTGTAAACGTTTACAAACATTTTTAAATTTGTACGCTATACAATAACCGAAACGGTTCGAAACTCAACCTGATCTGCACTCTAGGCTTACAGCCGACAGTTATTCATATGAAAGCCATTGACTGATCTCTATAACTTTGAAAATACGCTTCTATTCAGTTTTTTCTGCTCACAATTAAACACAGAATACACATTTAATTGTAATAGAAAGAAAGAAATAAAAACTTGACTGTACAAAAAACTTCCGATACTTTCGTGAAACATAAATGACTGCAAATGCACCCAGTTTTTTCACCATTCAAAAGATCGACATATATTGTAAATTTGGGTGAAAGGAGCTGAGGCCGTAGTTTTTGATATTTCTCTTGCAAAATGTTTACAAGATCTATGCTTTAAACGAGCACATTAATAATCAATCTTTAGTTATGATCTCCCAGTAGCCTGGGTTACAGTCCGGTCAATTTTCTAAAATTTTTAGTTTTCAAAATTGACGGCCTGAGCACATGCGAAAATTGAGCGCATCGCCCTCTGCTTTAACCCTCGGATTAAATGGGATAATTTCACCTTCAATAACTCTGATAAAGCTGTTCCGAAATGTCTATTTTAATGTTATGTCCACATTCTGTAGAAACAACCTGTTCACGTTTTTGTTAAATTCAGTTGAAACACGACGAAAGTGCAAAATTATTTCCGTGTATTTAAATATCGTGTGCAGCAGTATCCTTGCGTAATTTTGGATACAGTCAACGTCATGTGTAAATTGGCTATTAATAGAATTAATCGTCACGGAAATCATCTCGCATGTCCCCAGGCGTCGATATCGTCACAATCACAGCTAGGTGCCATTAATTAATGATAATCTATTTTCGACGGATTATCAGCAGGGGAATAAAAATAAAAGAATATATTGCCAAAGCAAACATATATCGACGACTGTACCCAAGCTAATCTCCGAGAAAGCTGGGGCTTACTCAGATTTGATTTGCCTTTGCGTGTGAAAATGATTCAAATTAAGCGAGAGCTCACCAAGCAGGATCAGAAAAACTTATCCGTACAAATATCGTTACAAATATAATTGAATTACCTTTCAACTTGTTTTATCAAGGAAACAATTAAGTTGCACTGATAATTTGATCACGCACTATGGACTGCAATACTTGAACAGGAGCTCAAATTGAGAATGAACAAATAGTACTTGGCTGTTGATTCTCGTGTTTACATTATCGGATGAAAAAAGACTCCGAGGGTCTCTCAGATATTCTTTCATAAACTTAATTTGAAAATATACACAGGTTTATGGCATGGATACGACTGAATTCAATCTTTTTTGTGGATTATTAGGACCCGTCTTGTAACATTTAATTATGTATGCTGAGTTAGTTGATTTTGCAAAATAATTTAATGAAAAATTTAAGATTATATTTTTTTATTAATTTTTTAAATCATACTGAAAGGTGATAGCCCAATGGACTCATACCGCTATGTTCAGCCATAACATTGTCTACTAGCAAGGGATATTTTATTTGTTCACATATCGCGCTATTTTGCATCCGCTCACTATTACGCATGTTCTTTCGATGATTTATGCTCACGCGCTTTGTCATTACGCCTGATTGTTTCATATCTGAGTTCGAAATTCAGTGGCACAATTGCCAGTACTTCGCCGCCACGTTGGTGTCGAAATATTTATTTTTGACTTTGTTTGGACTCGGTCGAGTTTCCAGGTCATTTTAAGACTAATAAGGCTTGGAAAGATTTGCAATAAATAATCCATGAACCAAAATCATAAGTCTGCCACAATTTCTAGCCCTATAGGAATGGCGGATTTTTATTTGAAAAAGAAAGCTGATCGTAATGATGTATCCTGTAGCCATTAACACGTACACATTTACATTCCATGCACATGCTAGTACCCTTGGACTGAGGACTAAATTTCCTTTTTTTAATCGCAAAACAATCACAAGAAGCTGTTGTGAAAAAAGGCAATTCTTTTTTATGATCGGATACTTTCCTAGAATCGAATTAGTTTCTGAAAATAAAGAATAATTGATATGTTGTCTATCATGCTTGTTGATTATGTCCTTAGGAGGCTGCAAAGTATTTTAAAAACCTCCGTCCGTCCAACCATCTGTCCGCATGTGTGTACATAGGTTTTCCGTTTCGTTCATCCATCATGCATTATCTATATAAAATTATAATTTGTTCCCCTCCACCCCTCCACCCGGAATATATTTAGGGACCCACGCTTCAAGTTGTGGCACCTCTGTCTGTCTGTTTGTCTCTGTATCTCTGTGTCTCCCACGCACACACACATACGCACACAACACAAACACATCTTTATGGACCTTCAGTATGATTATTATGAGACGGGTGTATATATAACGAGTTTCTTATGTCAACAATACTCGTCTTTTTCTGTTCTTAGGCGTGGTTTCTCACGTAGGCTAATATAAAATTCATGCACATGTAAATGAGTTATGAAAGACACATATACTTTATGAAATGAAAAACAGATCTTTGGGTGGAAATATGTACTGATTACTTTCTTATACATTTTTTCCACCGGGATAGACACAAAGAAGGGAATGCATTATAGGAAATCTTTGACTTAAATTAAGTTGTCTCATATCAACAATTGGACTATTATGTAAATACATAACATTTTAACAGCTTATACCAGCTGATATCCTTGTTATCTTTCTTAGTACAAAAAAAACAAAAAAAACATTGCTAATGCCCACATAACTTATTTAACAACCAGGATACTGGCCTGATGTTCATATATAGATACATAAAATAACTTACAAAGATAGATAGATAACCGATAACAATAACTTTTTTGACAAGGTATTTGAGATCAAAGACGAATCTCACACTGAATATTTCATAGAAATATGCTTACATCAAACTGGAGCACAAACCTTTGCGGTTAACACACACACACACACACACACACACACACACACACACACACACACACACACTCTCTCTCTCTCTCTCATATGTGGAAATTGTGAATTATACATCTTCACCACACATACTTTATCAAATATCTTATTTTCAGTCCGCAGTCATAAAATATCTGCGTTCAGAGATAAAAGCAGAGACAATATATAGCATATATGTAAGTATCAAACACATACAATAAGGAATGTATGTAAGTCTCAAACACACACAATAAGGAATGTATGTAAGTCTCAAACACACACAATAAGGAATGTATGTAAGTCTCAAACACACACAATAAGGAATGTATGTAAGTCTCAAACACATACAATAAGGAATGTATGTAAGTCTCAAACACACACAATAAGGAATGTATGTAAGTCTCAAACACACACAATAAGGAATGTATGTAAGTCTCAAACACATACAATAAGGAATGTATGTAAGTCTCAAACACACACAATAAGGAATGTATGTAAGTCTCAAACACACACAATAAGGAATGTATGTAAGTCTCAAACACACACAATAAGGAATGTATGTAAGTCTCAAACACATACAATAAGGAATGTATGTAAGTCTCAAACACATACAATAAGGAATGTATGTAAGTCTCAAACACATACAATAAGGAATGTATGTAAGTCTCAAACACATACAATAAGGAATGTATGTAAGTCTCAAACACACACAATAAGGAATGTATGTAAGTCTCAAACACACACAATAAGGAATGTATGTAAGTCTCAAACACATACAATAAGGAATGTATGTAAGTCTCAAACACATACAATAAGGAATGTACGTAAGTCTCAAACACATACAATAAGGAATGTATGTAAGTCTCAAACACACACAATAAGGTATGTATGTAAGTCTCAAACACACACAATAAGGAATGTATGTAAGTCTCAAACACACACAATAAGGAATGTATGTAAGTCTCAAACACACACAATAAGGAATGTATGTAAGTCTCAAACACATACAATAAGGAATGTATGTAAGTATCAAACACATACAATAAGGAATGTATGTAAGTCTCAAACACATACAATAAGGAATGTATGTAAGTCTCAAACACACACAATAAGGAATGTATGTAAGTCTCAAACACACACAATAAGGAATGTAGGTAAGTCTCAAACACACACAATAAGGAATGTATGTAAGTCTCAAACACACACAATAAGGAATGTATGTAAGTCTCAAACACACACAATAAGGAATGTATGTAAGTATCAAACACATACAATAAGGAATGTATGTAAGTCTCAAACACATACAATAAGGAATGTATGTAAGTCTCAAACACACACAATAAGGAATGTATGTAAGTCTCAAACACACACAATAAGGAATGAATGTAAGTCTCAAACACACACAATAAGGAATGTATGTAAGTCTCAAACACACACAATAAGGAATGTATGTAAGTCTCAAACACACACAATAAGGAATGTATGTAAGTCTCAAACACACACAATAAGGAATGTATGTAAGTCTCAAACACACACAATAAGGAATGTATGTAAGTATCAAACACATACAATAAGGAATGTATGTAAGTATCAAACACACACAATAAGGAATGTATGTAAGTCTCAAACACATACAATAAGGAATGTATGTAAGTCTCAAACACACACAATAAGGAATGTATGTAAGTATCAAACACATACAATAAGGAATGTATGTAAGTCTCAAACACATACAATAAGGAATCGATGGAAATAAGAAAGTAAATATTCCACAGCTTGCATTATTGTCAATTACTAGAGATAAATTTAAAAAAGAATGGGCATTAACTGCAGAAATTTAAAAAAAACATTGGTACATTTAGAATCATAATTTCGATAAAATAATTTTAAAACTCTACTCGTCCTTAGTATCCGTCACCATATACACAACTATAACAGAAAATCCATGTGATACAGAACAGAGATAAAATGCACAAACTGCCGCACCATGGCCACTTTAACAGTATATTCATCTGGCCCATACATCTTGCATTCTAAGTAAGGTGTGAGTGTTGCAGTGGGTTAAACTACTGGTTCAAAAATGAATATATGTGAATCGGGCTGTCAGGACTTTGAGCTCAGACGTCGGTGATGTTTTTTCCACAATCTTTATTGACAAAAGTCATTTCAAAGATCAGTAAGAACAAGAACATACAAAAACAATACATGGTTCTCATTCATATACGTGATCGGCGTGATAAAAGAAAGTATTATGTGAAATGAGCAAAGCATATATTGAATTATCTAACGGGGTGTTAAACGTTGCAATAACTGATTAAACAGATTCAGATCCAATACAATTGATTGAGATTAAATATTTTGTATTTATATGTAAAACATTTCCAATTAATATTCATAACGTTCCATTTACATTTTATGAAAAATTGTTATTTATATGGAAAAATGTAACTCACTTTAAATATATTTTAATATTAACTGTGCAATGTTCAGTGCACGTATTCATATGGGATATTTCATACAGAAAAATGTAACGTTTGACACACAACAGTGACTCGTTTGGATCAACTAAACATTCAAATCTTTAAATCACATGGAAATAGGTAATCACTGTTCTCATGAGTGAGGACCAAACAAGAAACTCCGACGGGCCAGACGGTATACGCGAGGATGTATTATCTTCAGCTATTTACCGAAGCTAATCTTCTCGGTCAAATGATAGATTCATGACTTCGCTTGACTGGCTGACCGCCAATCTCTCAAGTATAGATGTCCAGTCGACAAAGCAATTGAGATTTTGTGTGTAAATCATGTTATTATAATCGATTTCGTCAAAAGAAATCAGATTTAATCATTTAAACATCCGTAGCAACACTTAGACCTTTTAATGAGGTACAGTTAAACCTGTGTAAAATGACTACTCTGAGGACATTCTGGAAGTGGTCTTAATAAGCAGGTCGTCTGTATACACATGTTTTTGATTTATGTATACATGCTACATATGCACCTTTGTCTTTATACACAAGTGCGTCTATATATAGGTGGGTACTAAAAAGATTCTCTTAGCTTATTTATTAATTTTTAATTTAGTTTACAACATACTATAAATACATTTATAATGAAACGCTAATCTCATCTAATTCTTTCTGAGTACTAACAAGTTACACTTTGTTCAGATTCAGGTTTAATGAGATCTTTAATTGGGTACAACTTGTAAGTGCATATTTGGAGCAAAAATTAATAATGCATGGAAGAACGTAAAGATTATAATAAAAGCTATCTAATGAAGCCTCAGTGCTTTGATTTACATTGAAAGAAACGTATTATATAACTTAGCCACAAGGTTTTTGTCACCTTAATCTCCATAATCGGTAAATTTCTGTCCTCAAGTTACACCACGCCCTATATAACACTTAAAATTCATATGTAATATTGGTAACATGCATTAAGATTTTCGAACACCATCTGCAATATTAAAATGTGAATCTATTACGTCAAAAAGGTAAGCTTCACGCCTAGCTTTTTAAAGGTAGTTGATTACCCCGGAATAGTGCATATGTTCCAGGTGCTAATTATGTAGATATTGTTGTACTTCAGAGTCACTGTATTTTGAGGCAGGACAAAAGCACTCTAATCATTAACCAAAAATCTTGAAAGTATACGATAAGGAAATGAGTAAAATCAGGGCACTTGTGTAGACAAACACTGTGTGGACTTAACGTTGTGATTATATTTAATCACCAGTGTTGAGAGGACATTCCAAAATAGTGTGTGTAATCTCGCATTTTTAAGTTAAGGTAATTTGCGTAAATCAATAGAGAACATAAAGACTATGCATAAAATTTAAGTATTAGGATATATTTGTGTTATCAACCTTTCTAGCAATATTTTTCTAGCCTGTCTAGATTAACCTACAATGCAATATACTTATTAAACAACTGATTAATGAATAGACTCCGGAAATTCTGATATTAGTGAATATTTTCACAGTATACTCCTCAACTCCCGCATCCGCATAGGGGAAACGTTATATGACCTAAGGTGTGTACCCTCCTATGTCAGATTACGTCCTAACGTATGTATGTAAAACTATGCGGATTTCCTCTAAGTGGGTACAATGATATGTCCACACTTAATGTATGACACACATGGACACACATCACCACAACACACATCACAAACACAGAGTATTCCTTAATGAAAACGAGAAAGCAGTTTCTCGAATATGTGTGCACCAAAATAAGCCCTAATTACGAATTTAAATATTTATATATCATTAATGATATTGTACAACAGCAGATGCAAACGGTTTAAGTATAACTTCTGATATTCTCTTTCTCTCATCCACTCATCACATGACACACACATCACACACACACACACACAACACACACACACACTCTCTATCTCCACACTTCACAACACACACTACACTCTCTCTCACTACACTCACAAACACACACACACAAGCGCGCACATACAACTCAGCTAGCTTCATCAACACAACGTTTTAGATAATAATGTGCACAGTATTTTTCCTTGTGAATATATTTATCACCCATATGTTCGCTGGAGTTTGTACACTGGCAACTTTGAACTAGAGATTGCGTACGATTTGAATTAGAATGTAGCTTGAAGTTATTGGGATCAGCTTTTTTTCCTG